>LR753696.1:13137-98137 GCA_902729485.2 Mus minutoides | reverse complement strand
GCTAGGATGACGGACCCTCCTGGAGGGAGTGAGGGTTCCTGGTGATGACACTTCGTCCATGCCGTGGCTGTGCATAGCTGGGGACCCACTCCATCGTGTGTGCTTGGAAGCTACTGAGTGTCTCCCCTCCCTCACCCCCTCACACACAACATACCATGAGGGGGCTAGGTTCTATTTCTGGAAATATAGCCAGAATATATAATTTTATTGCTTGGGTGCCAGCCACCAGGAACTTCTGGGCTATGTGGAATTGAGTGGGTTCTGAGTCTGAGTTGAAGAGAACCTTTGACATCTCCTTCCAGCCTCTCTTAGTGTCTGTTTCTTGGACCTTAACATAAGCTAAGTTTTGCCAGGGGTGGTGAAAGTTAGCTGAATGTGGGGATGAGAGCGGTGAGTTATAAGATAAGGACCCAGGGGAGGGAGAGAGGATGCTATCTCAGAGAGAGGAAAACTAGTCTGACTAGATGTGGACCACTGACTGATGGAGACAGAACATGGGTTAGGATCAAGAGACGCTCTGCTTGCTTGAATTCACTCCTTCATTTACCCACTCATTCTTTTCTAGTTTATGAATCCATTATTCAGTCTTTCTGCACCGAGCCCCTGCTGTGTTAGACACAGGGCTGATTCCTGACAACAGGGTAGTGAATCAGGGCAGAACCCCTTCCTACCTTACAGTCTATTGAAGTCATGGACACACCAGTAAATGTGCAACTCTAGCTGGGTTGGCATCATGAATGGCAGGTGCTTTATTTGCCAGCACAAGGGGACAGGAATGAGGCTAGCGAAGGCAGGTAGGTCAAGGTAGGCCTCCTTGACATTCAGAGCATGGACTGGAGGATGAAGGAGGGTTGACTGTTGGAAGGGAGAAGAAAGACTACTCTAGATTTAGACTACTCTAGATTTAGGATCCAGCACTTGCAAATGTTCTGGCCGGGGCAGAAGAAGCTAATCTGGCACTAGGGACCTGGGCCTTCAACTCCTAAGTAATAAGAAATGACTGTTAGCTTGTAAGGCCACGGCTGCTAATATGATCTGACCTGCTTTATTCCAGCACCATGGTTCAGGCAGCAGGTGGAGAACAGACCACCAGGGGCCTCAGGGAGTGTGTGGAGGAAAATTAGAAGGCCGCTGTACTTATCCAGGAAAGGGACAGGCTCAGGTGGCAGGGACAGAGCTGAGCTAAAGGAGCTGACAAGGGAGTGTGTGTGTCAGATCGACAGAGTTTCGGGTGCATCGGTCATGGAGGGAAAAGGAGAGGCAGAGGCCACACTGTTCTGTGGTTCGGAGCATCCTGACCTAGCACTCAGTTAAGATGGACCAGTGCTCACATTGGCACTGCATTCAGGCTGAGGAAAGGGCTCATACAGATTCCCGTGGAGCCTCCAGGAATGAGGGAATGGGGAGTTCGGACACTGAAATCAAAAGAAAATGCAGGGTAAGGGGTGCTGGGAGTCACCTTTGAGTTTCTTTGTCTCTTCTCTCCCTCTCTCCCTGCTAATCCCCTCCCATTTCCCATCTAGCCACTGCCTCGAGGAGAAAATGGAAACAAGAGCTCAAAATCATCCTTTACTCCTGTGGACCAGCCCTCAAAACTGCATGTCTGTAGGCTCTGATGGAGCCTGTAATCTGCCATTCAGTTCTATTCACTTCAATTAGATTCAAGTCAATTCAATTCAACGCAGTCAATTCAAATTAATCCAAGAGACTCAGGGGGAGCCTTCAGTGCTGAGCAGGGTGGGGGACAGGTCATCAGCCACCGATGTGACTGGTGTCTAGGGAGAGACACAGGGTGGCAGATGGCAGCTCTTCTGTTCCAAGAAGAGAACTGGTCAGGGCTGGCCTTTCCCAGAGACAGCTTCCAGAAAAGACGACCCTTGAATCCGGATGGCCAGTCTGGTGATTCACTGAAGCTGGAGAGAATATGTGTCACAGAGATGCAGAAGGTAACCCCGGGTGGATGCATGAACCCAGGTTCCAGGAAACCAGTTTGTTGCTCAAACGTCTTCCTTACTGGCTACACTCTCCAGCAGGACCCTCCTCTTCTCACCTGCCCTTCTCCCATCGGGCATCCTAAGAGAATTGAACTGGAAGGAGACCCTACTCTAGGGCATATGTCACCAGCCACCAACTCTACAGATGCATCTGCTTACTCTAGTTACGGAAAAGCTGTGCACAGGCACTGGACAGAGCACAGAGCTGGGCCCGAGCTGCTCTTGTTCCTGCACAGCCACCTGCCCTGCAGGCTCAGCACTCCAGAAGCCAAGCCTTTTTTTCTTGGGCATCCAATGCAAATAGATACCTTGTTCAGAGTGCTACCCGGTTGCATCTCTCATGGGGACTATTTTGCTTTATAAAATAAAGGGACATCAGTAAACCCTGTCATCTTGCATATTGGCAGTTCAGATGTGGCCGGTATCAAAGTACTCAAGTTCTTGTTTTCTCATTTATCCACGCACTCGTTCATTCATTTATTTATCAAATCGTTTTTAGTGTCTGTTAGGTGGCTGAGTGACAGTTGGCTGGGACCTGCCTGTTGTCCACTGTCCCAGATCTCACAGTGAAGACACAATGAAGTGCCCCAGTGAGGGGTACAATAGAGGCCCATCAGCTGCCCAGGGAAGGGGCATCATCACTTTTGGAGTGTGGAGCGTCTCTGAGTGACAAATGTGCTATAGTCCCAGTCCTTCCTTGGCTAGAATGGGTTAGATTGGACAGAGGGCCTCTGGGAGTTAGCCGCGGGGTTTTCAGCTTCAGGCCAGAGAGATGCTATGCCTCCCCTCGTCAGAGGTTCTGGGAGAGCAGACTTTTCTTGGCTTCACATGACGAATAGCTAAGTGGAGACTGGGGACCAGCTCTAAGCCTAGAGGTGAGGTAAGGATTCAGGAAGGACCAGCCTCGATGGGAAGCTCAGTAATACAGAAGCAGGGAAGATGGAGACAGGCGTCCTCTTCTGAGAGTTCTCTCTCTGGACTTGGGCTGGATGTTTCGCTGAGTGATGCTGGTTTTTTTACTGGGCACTAGTGCTCGTATATGGAGTTGCTGAAAAGAAAGAACGGAGCATGCGCACAGGGTGGATGGTCAAGTGTGTGCAGAGTTGCAGGCACTGGACACTCTGTGAACATGAGTTATTCCCTTGCCTTTCTCTTTGGCCATTCTGGCCCAATTGCAAAACAATTGCTCAGAGACCCTGGAGTCCTGGGTTCCTTTGTTGCTGCTGTCTTTTCACCTGTGTCCTCTGCCTAGTCCCTTGGGCCCCCTCACAACTGCATTCACATGCGGGATGATGTCTGGGCCTGTTG
Organism: Mus minutoides; assembly: GCA_902729485.2. Lineage (NCBI taxonomy): Eukaryota > Metazoa > Chordata > Mammalia > Rodentia > Muridae > Mus > Mus minutoides. The sequence goes on along the minus strand of LR753696.1, from coordinate 94,835 downwards.
TGCTGGCCAGACCCTAGGAAGCCTCCCCAGCCACCTGACAGATCAGGGGTTGCTGGAAGCCGGAGGCACCACCTCTGCCAGACTCTAGCTGAGATGGGACATAGGTTTCCCTTGACACAGCATGGCTATTCAGTCTCCTTCTGAGCTTAGAAGGCACTCTGGACCACCAGGCATGAGCAGTGCTTGATGGCCACAGAGCTTTGGCTGTTTGTCTTTACCTATCACTTCCCCTTCCTGGCCCCTGCTCCTGTCCTGACTCACTCTCCCCATGTTCTCTCATCACTGCGGAGCGTCAGGGTCTCATCTCTCATAGATCCCAATCTCAGGTGAGGGAACTGAGGGGGTTTCTGAGCTCCACAGAGACCCTGTCAAATTTATAGTGAAGGAAACAACTGGGAAGGCCTCTGGGGTCTTATTTTTCTTCCCCAAAGATTTTGAACTTGTGTGTGTGTGTGTGTGTGTGTGTGTGTGACTTATGCACAAGCACTGAGACCAGAGGAGGATGTCTAATGTGTCACTCTGTCACTCCCAACGCTAATCTCTTGAATAACCATCTCTCACTGGACCTGGGGCTTAGACTGGCAGCCAGCGAGAACCAGCCATTCTCTTGTCTCTTCTCCCCTCACCCTGACCACAACCCTGGAATCACGGGTGCACACAGGCACCCTTAGCTTTTATGTGGGTGCAGGGGATTCAAACTCTGGTCTCCAGCATTGCACAGCGAGTGCCCTTACCCGCTGAGCCTCTCCCCAGCCCTGAGCCTTTGAAGTTTAAAGAAGGGTGCAAAGGGAATGTGTGACCCAAATTACAACACATGACAGAGGAGAAGAAAACCCGCCGTTGCTGCCACAGAGACAGGATTCATTCCTTCAGTGTACAGGCTTTTTGCCTAGCAACAAGAAAAAGCCAACAAGCCAATTAAAAAATGGGCCCGATATAGGAAGACAGTTTTCGAAAGAGTATATAAATGGCCCTCAAACCTATGAAAAGTTACTCAGCCTTACTCATAAAAGAAATGCAAATTAAAACTTCAATAAGAGACCCTCTTTCAAGCATCAGATTGAGGAAGATCAAAGGCATGGCAGCTCTCTGGCACTGAGGATGTGGAGCACAGCGGCTGGCTGGCAGGAGGGTGGGCAGGAGTGGGAGGCAGGGGTACCTCTGGGGAGAGCCACTGGGCAACATCTGCTCAGGCTGCATGTGCCCTTCCCCGAGGCCCAGCACACCCTGCTGTCGGACCGTGTCACACAGCTAAATGGGGGACGTGTGCTCGGCACTGCTCCCAGCAGCGGTATTTATGAAAGCAAGCAAAAGCTTGCCATTTGCCATAGCAGTTATCGACAGGGGGGACTGAATAAACCACCAGCAGGGTTCCTGCCATGGGATTCCACACAACCATGAGCAAAGGGGCCTGCACAGAGGACCTCTCTGACATCACAGAGTGGGAGCCTTCCCAACGGTGCCGAATGAACTCACAAGACCATACCAAACACAGATTATTGTTGTTTTAAATCATTTTTAAGGGCTGGGAAGATAACCGTGTGGTACAGTGCTTGCCTTGCAAACATGGGGAACTGAGTTCAATTCCCAGAATCCTCATGCAAAGTGACAAAACCAAAACAAAAATCTCTGATTGGTGGCTCATGCTTAAGATTCTGGTGCTGGTGAGATGGAACCACACAGGTCCCTGGAACTCTGTGGACTGTTGGCCTAGCCTACTTGGTAAGTTCGAGGCCAGGGAGAGAGCTTGTCTGCAAAAAAGAAATAAAGAACAAAAAGGTCGCTGCTTGAGGAATGACATCAAAGTTGCCCCCCAGCTTCTACACACAAACCCACATATGTACACACACATTTGTTCACACACACAAACACACATACATGCAAGCACACAGAAATTAATAATAATAATAATTATTATAAAGCCAGTATCTCTTTTAAAAAGAAAGTTGTCTATCCAGTCCTATAAGGCAGCAGCAAATCCTGCAGCCATGGGTTGCTTAGCGATGGGGCCGTGTTCAGAGAACAGCATCATGAGACAGCTATTGTATAAACACCATAGAATGTGCTCACACAAATCAATCAAGAGACGCTAGAAAACACAGGATGTGTGAGGCTGTTGCTGGCATAGTGTGGCTTACTATTTTGTAAAAGCATTTTTTTTAAAGTAGGAAGATATTTCAAAATAATTATAAAAGGGCTGGCAAACTGGCTCAGCCAGAAAAGGTGTCTGCTGCTAAGCTTGGCAACCTGAGTTCTATCCCAGGGACACCCATGATGGAAAGGAAGAACTGACTCCCAGAAGTTGTCCTCTAGAGCTACACCATGGTACATGCTCCCTATCCCATTAAAAAATGAAAACAATGATAAAAACGATGGGTAGTAAACGGCACCAGGACTGCTGTTATTATTAATTCTTAGAGACTGTTCATAGTTGCATGTGCTGTAATTACACAGGACTGGTTGTGGGACAGCTTACTTATATTAGCATTGTCACACACTAGTGAAGAATGTACTGTGTCCAACCTTAGGAGGGCTTTGATGATTCCAGGTGACAGGAAATTTAAAGCTCCAATATTCTTTCGGGAGACAGCTGTCGGAGATGTGGACTGTCATGATATGTGCTGTGTGACTGTGGTTTTTTTTTTTTTTTTTGACACATTACCATTTGTGTGAAGGGAGAGGAAAAGAATATTCTCACATGTGTGTGGACACATACACTCTTGCCATGATTTGTCAATGAGATAGACAGCAGCACAGTCCACGGAGAATTCCACTGAGTGGGCAGGTAAGAGTGATGCCTCCAAAAATCACCTCTAGTACCCAGGTTCTGGACAGTGAGGACAGCACAGGGAAAGAGGCTTGCCTGTACTGACTGACTGACCAATTGATTGGTTGACTTACAGATTGATTGATTGACTGATCGATTGATTTAGACAGGGTCTTATATGGTTCAGACTAGCTTCCAACTCCCTATGTCCCGAGGGGTGACCTTGAACTCTTGATCTATGTGTCTCCACCACCTGAGTGACAGGGTTAAAGGTGTGCACCATCACTCCACAGTTTACGTGGTGCTGGGCATCAAGGCCAGGGCCTCACACATTCGAGCAAGTGCTCCACCAGCTGAGGTAGATCCCTAGCCTTGGTCCTTACTACCTGTCCTCATGCCTTCTCATGTTCTGTACAGCATGCTGCACTTTCTGTGCTCAACACACACTAACTAATCATCAGTGGTCTCTTGGTACAGGGATACACCAGGGTGAGGGGGCCCTATCTTTGTGGAGGTCATAGATAAAGTCTTAGGAAGGTTTCCAGCTATGCCAGCAGTTGTAGGTTCAGATTTGACCAGATTGTCTACCTTTCCCTGTTGGCTGGGTGTCGCTGGGTGGCAAAGCCTGGTTTAAAGACATTCAGTTTGGTAGGTGGAGTTGGAAGATGCCAAGCACACTTGCCATCCTAAGACGTCCTCATTTGAGCAGCATGAGGCAAGTCCTCGCCCAACTCTGACCATCAGTGTTTTTGCCTGTGGTATGAGGAGAACAGTATTTTGTTCCTGAATCCGTGTGCCTCAAAGGCTTTGGGTGGAAAGGGTATGTGTGGCCGATTTGTAGATGCACCTGCTCCCAGCTAGGCAGGTACACTTCAGAGGGCTAGGCTGTGGCTTAAGATGGGATGTGGAATAGGTGAGGGAGCTGCTCAGACCCAGTGGAAAGAGGAGCAGTTGAGTTTCAAAGAGAGAGACATCCCTCAGGCCGCACGGAGAACCAGGCCTGGCTTCTTTCTCTTTCTTCACTTATTGTGACTTGGATGCCATCCTGGCTCTTTCTCCTCAAGAGAGAGGAGAGGGGTTATGAATGTGGTGTTTGGTCACAACTTCAGCCACAAAGGACCAAAAGGTGGGTTGGGGTTCAGGAGGGATTACCACCCTCCGACCCCTGTCAGAACTCCCTGGAATCTCTCATGGGTAAGTGAAGGGCAGCCTGAGTCTGGTGTGTGTGTCTGTGCTCTACATCTTTGGTCAAGAGGAATTTGCAAAGCAGGAGGAGGGGCTGTGGCTAGAGCTCATGGAGCAGAGGGCTTGCTTGTGCACGATGCCCTGACAGGCACAGTGGTTCAGCCTGCAATCCTAGCACTTGGAACAGCAGTAATGGTGATCAGTGGGGTTTCAGGAAGGGACGCAGACAGTTTTAATTAGGGAAGATGGAAGCAGGAGGATCAGAAGTTCAAGGCTATCCAAAGTTCCATGTCAAGTTCAAGATCAGCCTGGCCAACACCAGACTCTTAAAAAAAATGTCTGAGGAACTAGGTAGGTTGGGCGTGGTTTCTATGCCATGTGGCCTCTTGCCAGTGTCAGTCCTGTGCCATCTCCTAGGGCCTGTGGGCACCAGTGTCCCTTACCACTACGCTAAGTGTTGGGCTTCTGGCATGGAGGAGGAAGTCTTGATGAGCCAGGTCTTGTGCACTCTTTCGTCTTTGGGGAGGAAATCTAGCTCAGGAGGAACTCACTTGCCCAGGTCACATGGAACATGGGAGGCCATGCCACAATGAGATTCAGGCTCTGAGGACAGATCTTTGTTCTATCCAGGTGAGGAGGCTGCATACTGGCATTCCAGAATTGTCCCATGCCTTTGCCCACCTACCTATGACTCTACCCCATAGCCTGGAAAATGGAGCCTTCTCACCCACTCCTACTGACTTCATTTGCATAGGTGCCTCTCCTCTGGGTCATTGTGGCAGTGACCTCAGGAAGGGCTGCCTGTAGCAGGTTCCATCTGCTGTTGAAAGGCAGACCACAAAAGCCACATCCAGGAGTTTTCCTGAGGGGGGCAGAAGGTCGCAGGGAGCCTGCCTGACCTCCATCTCTACCCCCTTTCTAGAAGAGCAAAACAGCCAACGTGGGCGGGAAGGAGCCCTTCCACCTGCCCCCTTTCTGCTCATTCAAATGTCTACAGGTGGCTCCTCACGGTCCAGCATCTGTACTGTTCACACCCATCATCACCAGACATCCTTCCAGTCCAGCTCTCTCTTCTCTCTCCCTACCTCACATCCTACTAATTCCAGCCATCACTGACGCACGTGGTCACTTCTCTCCCATGCCTTCCCCGGTCCGATTAATCCAAGCAGAACACCACTTTCCTCAGAGGGTAGTAGGGGCTTCAATGACAACCTCAATTTTCCTCAGTGACCTAGTGTCTTTTCTAGCTTGCACCACGCTCCCCCACTGATCAACACAGGCTAAAGGAGGTTTGTAGAGTTTCGCCGAGGATAGAGCAGGTTCAAGCTGTGAGCCCCAGCCACATAGTATGAGAAGGGCTGGAAGAGAGTCACCGTCACTACAACAGGGAAGGAGGCTGGCACTGCCTCCTAGCAGGACCACCCTGAGATCCTGATATAACCTCTAGTGCTGCTCTGTGTCCTGGGTAGGTCAAGATGCAGCCTTTCATTGAAGTCACTTTTACCCTACTTTAAAATACAGGGTCTGATTCTGCAGCCCAGTCCTCCATCCTTCTGCCTCAGCCTCTAAGAGCTGTGATTACAGGAGTATTTCATTATGTCTGAACCACTTGCTATTGGCTTGCTGTAACAATTATGAGTGCAGTGTGTAATTGTAGACCTGGTTTAAAGATCTAGCTCTCTTCCCAGTAACCCATGAGGCAACCATGATAGTGGGGCGTAATCTCACCAGGCTTGGGATTTCTAAGGTGTCACAGTGAGTTATATGGATTCATGCCTGCCAGTTTCCCTCTTGATTTACATATGCCCAGGAGCCTTGAACTCATGTGGGTGGTGGATCCAGAAAGAGCCTGCTCGTTCATTTGTCCCCAGCTAAGTGACTGATTATCGGCTGGTTCTTTAACCTCTCTGGGTCCCTGAGACTCATCTGGAGAAGGATGGGACTTAGTCAGGGTTCTCTAAAGATGGAGAACTGAGAGGATGAATAAATAGATGTCACAAATGGAGAACATTAAACTGGCTTACATAATGTGGGTAGGGCAGACCGGCAACAGGGATCTCACACTGGAGAGGCAGAGAATCAGTAGCTGCTCAGTCTATAACACTGGATGCCTTAGCCGTCCCAGTCAGCCACTGAGGGCCTGGAGGACTCCTGAAAGCCGTGGCTCTTTAGCCCATGCTGGAATGAAGGCCAGAGAAGCTGGTGCTGATGTCAGGAAGGATGGAAGATGCCGTGGCATCAATGTAGTAGAAGCACTTACAAGCAAGGAGGAAGGCAGACAGGCAAAAAGCAGCACTTCCCCTCAGGCCTCGCGTTTCAGGCCTCCTCACAGCACTGTAGTGTCTCTGCCTACTGCACAGAGAGGTCTTTTCCCACTCTGCTAATCTTTCCAGGAAATGCCCCAGCATGAGCTAGTGTCTGCTCAGAGGTACATTTCTTAGAAGAACCTGAATCCAGTCAAGTTGACAACCAAGGTTGACGATCACATGATTCAGTGAGTCCCACCCTGGGTGGCTGTTAAGGACAGTGGCACATTCTGACCTTCGACTGTGCTCTGAAACCTGCGTGGCTAACACAATTCCTTGTTGACACATCCTTCCTCACAGGGACATATCCTGGTCTCTTTTCCACGGCCAGGCTCATCCTGCTTTATGTGTGTGTGTGTGTGTGTGTGTGTGTGTGTGTGTGTGTGTGTGTGCAGCCCCTTGTGTTTGTGGGACTGGTAATTGAATGTTTGCTGTGCTGGATCCCATTTGGTCCTCCTGGGACCTTGTCACAGTGGGATTATTTTCTGCACTTGGCAGATAAGGAGACGGAGAGGCTGGGAACAATGTCATCGGGAGAGGATAGCTGGCAGGAGGTCCTGGTGCCAGGAGATTTGGGGGCACTGTTTCCCTGGAGCCATATTCATACTTTAGCTGAGTCCTTTCCAAATCTGAGATTGAATTCCCAAAGCCTCTCAAAACTCATGCCAAATGGACAGCCATCTATCTGCTTGGGCCTAGGCAGACAGGTCCAGACTACTGTGTACATGGTGTGTGTGCACGAGTGCGTGTGTGTGTGTGTGTGTGTGTGTGTGTGTGTGTGTGTGTGCATGTGTATGAGTATGTGTGTTCACAGCATCTATGTCCCAAGGGGGAAGGCAGCTTCTTGATGTTTCCATATCTCACTGGCTGTCCCAGAGTGGCCTCTTCCCTCTTTGTTGTCTAATGTATAAACAGATCTGAGGAGAGGCCAGACCGAGATCCAGGAAGGATAAAGGGAAAGTTATCAAGTCAGTGAAAGTCCTGCCTTGAAGGAGGGAGGACCTAAGTTTGGATCCTCAGCACTGCCCAGGTAAAAAGCCCATCATTAGAGCGTGGCAGTGATGTGTAATCACAGAACAGGTGAGGGAAGAGACAGGAGGATCCCTGGATCTCACTGGCTAGCCTCTCCGGCTGAATCAGCAAGCTCCAGGTTCAATGAGAACCCTTGTCTCAAAGATTAAGGTGAAGAGCCATCAAGGAAAACACACAATGTGGACCTCTGGCCTCCACCAGCACACACACATGCACACACATCCACACTAGCAAGAACATAGACATATAGAAATGAAGAAGTAAACAGTGAGAACTGTGGTCCTCCATGGTAGCAGGCAACATCAGAGAGCAAGCCCAGAGAGAGCCCAGGTGCCCAGACAGCTCCTGTGTTCATCCAGCGTTCATGCCCTCTCTGTGCCTCAGAGAGAATAAGCAGTAAACCATGTTAACTTTCCTGTGCTTTAGATCTGAGCCCAGTTGTAAACTATTCCCTGCATTACTCTGTCTTCTCCTCATCATACCCTTCAGGAACTGCTCTAGGCATCGGGGACCTATGCATCATCAGAGCTGAGAGTCACATAAAGGACAGAAGTTTCTAGAAAGGTGACGGATGTACTTACAGGGCAGTCCTGACACCCTCCCTTGCTACTTTAGACCTCTGACTCTAGTATCTCAGAGCACCCGGGCCATAGTGGGGATGAGTGGAAAGGTGGCAGCCACAGCTTTGAGTCCAGCACACACCTGCCATTACCTACTGTCCTACCTAGTCTTTACTGTCAATTTGACACACTGTAGTGTCACCTGGGAAGAAGGGACCTCAATGGAAGGCTTGTGTGTACGATTGGCCTGAGGCCGTGTCCATGAGAGGTTATCTTCAATGGTGATTTGATGTCTGCTGGGTATCCACGGTGGTGGCACCATGTAGGCTGGTGGGCCTGGGCTATATTAGAAAGCTCGCTGAGATCAAGCCAGAAAGCAAGCCAGCAAGCAGCAGCAGCAGCAGCACTGCTCCATGGTTCCTGCTCGGGATTCCTGCCTTCTTCCTGGGTGATGAACTGTGACCTGAAAGTGGAAACCAAAAAAAAACCTTTCCTCTCCCAAGTTGTTCTGGGTCAGTGTTTTACCACAGTAACAGAAAGCCAACTAGAACAGACTTGTTCGGAACAATGTCTCCATGGCAACCCTTGAGCCTGGGCTGGCAAGTAGCTCTATTGGGAGCACGGCCTCCAAGGTCCCCATCAAGATACACAGAGGCTCTCAGGACCGAGAAGGGGGCCATTTCTGGTTTCTGAGGGAATGGGTGCCATTTACCCCTTCCAACTTCAGCTGTCCCCTTTGTGAACAGGGATACCAAAGGGCATGCTGCTGGCCAGGCAGCAAACCAAAGGACAGGACCGATAATGCTGCCACCCAGAAGCCGGTGCCTGCATGCCAGGGTGTCATAAAGCTCAGTCTAGCACAGCAAAGTGGCAAAAAAAAAAGGAGAAAAAAAAGCAAGAATAAAACTCCCATCTATTTAAAAGAGTAACGATAGGAAGAAATACATTTTCATCAGCTCGTCTTCCCGCAGCTGAATCCCGCAGCAAGCTCCCGATTCCAACGTTGGAAAATAAATCAAAATAACTTTGCTGTGTTTAGCCTCATTCTGCCGCGCCTCTCGGCTCCGAGTTAAAAAGCAACAGGTACCGTGGTGTCTCCCAGAAACACAGGAATGGTTTTAAAATGCAATTATGGGGGCTGGTGGGAAGGAAGGGGAAAATGTTTTTCTTCGATTGATGTATGATTGCCCCCATGCTGCTTGGAATCGTATTTTCCCTGGCTCGGCTAAGAAGTGCTATTTACAGGGAGCCTGACAGACGGAAGCGATTGGGGCTGGCAGGTCTAAATGTATTATTTTAGCAGGTCTCCAAGGAGAGATTCCGGGAGGGGCGCTGGCCTTTTAAAGTGCAGAGGACGATGGGTCTTCTCAGTAGCCCCTCCTGCTTGTCAAGACCATTCAGCGGCCAGCCTGGCAGTGGCAGGGAGCTCTCCTCCCCTCCCCCTCCTCCCTGCAGACCTGGGCTCCTCCCACTTGACAAATGTCATCCCTCCTCAGCAAACCTACTGAGGACATCACAGTAAACCTGCCAGGCCTGGCTCTTTGCTAGGTACTACAGGGCTTCTCCAGGCTTCTGATCACACAGTGGATGGAGAAGCCTAGGCTCAGGGAGAGAAAAGGGGACAGAAGCTGGCCAAAGAAGGCACAGACAGGGACTGAGGAGACGGTTCAGGGAGTAGCATTGCTAGCTCTACAAGCATGGGGACTTGAATTTGAACCCACAGCACTATGTACAAAGTCTAGTGAGGCTGTATTCCCAGTGCCGTGAACTGGAGGCAACAAGAGAATCACTGGACAAGCCTAGCTTCAGGTCCAGCGGGAGACAATAGAGAGCCATAGAGCAGAATGCCCAATGTTCTCTGCTGGCTTCCACCAGAGCCAATCTGCACACACAGGTATACCCACAAACATGTAAACATGTCTGCCCCACCAAAAATAAATAAAAAAGGTGGTGGAGGAGGGCATTGTGCAGGAAGTTGGGGTCATTTGATCCATTGGGAAAGGGGAACTGAACTTGGGTTCTCTGGAAGAGCAGCTCACAGGGGCTTTAACCACCAAGCCATCTCTCTATCTTCACCTTGTTTTCATTATTTGGATACAGGGTCCAGTTCTTAAGTCCAGGCTAGCCTGAAACTCGCTCTGCAGATCAGGCCTGCCTGGTATAGTGATCCTTCTGCTTCAGGATCCCCAGTGTTGGATTATAGGAATGTGCCACAACACTGAACCCTAATCCCAGTCCCAAGCACCGATAGGATAGCAGCTGCTGTCTGTGCCCTGGAAAGAGATTATGCCAATGAAAGGCTGGGGTAACAAGAGGCCTGGGGAAGTCCTGAGATGACCTGAGGACCACACCTCAGAGAGGAGTTGCCTCGGACACAGAGGCTGTGAAGGAGTTGGCAGGGGCTGAGTCTGCTGTAGGAGATCAGGGATGCTGGCAAAGCATCCAACAAATTCTTCTAGAGAGGCGAGGAGGTGATGTTCTGGGTTTCTCAGTGTCTTTGCCATCTCAACCAGCCTGTCCCTTGTGGCATCCTCAACAATGCCCTTAGCTTCCACCCAGCAAATGCCCGGAGAGCATCCTTTCTCCCCTTTCAGTTTTGACAACCAAAAGTGTCTATACATTGCCAAATGTCTATCAAGTGGTTGCACTGGCCTGACTTAACACCCCTGGCTCACAAGATCACCATTTGGGAGAATATAACATCCAACCACAGATGGGGTTCTGTTTAGACAAGGCCTTAGATCCTTTGTTCTAGGGAACTAGGAAGGCAGAGGAGAGAGGGATGGAAAAGTGTGGGGTTGGGGGACTCACAAATAGATATTTGTATTCAGAATGGCAAATATATCCAATGTCCCTATCCTGAATACATCAGAAGTTGGTTTCAGGGGTACCCAGAGTAGGTGATCTATATGACGCTGAGCAAGAACGTCCCTCACAGAAGAGGAAGCTTGACTTGAATTTGTCCTTTATGTCCCAAGCACTTGCCAGGCCTCCACAACTTCACTGTCCCCACAAACTTCCTGCAGATTGTCCTTATTGCCCTCTTTCAGAGGTGAGAAAACTGAAGTCCAGAGACGCTAACAAACAGCCCAGGGTTCCATGGTTAACAGGAAGCAAAACAGAGCAGCAAACTTAACCACTAACCGCAAACCGGGCACTCTGGTCTACCTAGGGTTCATCTTTTAGAGGGGTTAAAAAGAAATGACCTGTGAAGACATGTTCTAAAGCTGCTCAGGGCTCTGGAGTCAGAACTCAAATCATGGCTCTGCCTTTCTGAGCTGGGTAGTCCCCGGTGAGCTATTCAACCGTTCTTCTCCAGCTCCTAATTCATAATGTGCTTTCAAGGACTGTAAGAGCTAGGTACTTAGAATAGCACTTGACATTCAGCAAGTACTCAGTAAATATCACTACTGCTGCCATGACCACGTAGCAGAGCTGTGTGGTGAGGTCTTGGGGTAACCCTTTCCTGCTGGTCTGGACTCTTATGACTCTCTTGGACTCTCTTGCCAAAGGGGGCTTGTAGGCACTGTGTCTCTGAGTCTGAGGTGTCATGTGGTTCTAATTCATTCCCAACCTCAGCTGTCACCGGAAAGGCACAGCCTGTGGTCTGTTGGTGACTCACCTTGCCACCTTTAAAGCCCAAGGTAGAAGGAGGCTTGGTTCTTTAGTGAAGGCCAGGCAGACTGTTGGCCCTTGTGGGCAGCTTGTGCTGAGAACCAGGTAGTTCAGGGGTTGGGCTACTCTCTTGGCTACTCATGCATAGCTGTGTCTCTGCCTGGGAATTTCCCACCCAGGTCTCTGGGAGCTGTCACTTGTCTTTTTGCTTCCCCTGTAGTCAGAGCACAGTGGTGTGCCCCCCCCTCCCTTTAAGGGTAGTTATCCACAGTCCATGTTGTGAAGTGTGCCAGTTGAGAGGGTACCCTTGGGCAGTCTTGTAAGTTACCTTTAGAGTTGAGTTCTGGCTATGGAACTCAGATCTGGTTTCTCTTTGTTTTCTTTCTTTCTTTCTTTCTTTCTCTTTCTTTCTTTCTTTCTTTCTTTCTTTCTTTCTTTCTTTCTTTCTTCATATATTTTATGTATATGAATGTTCTGTCTTCATGAAAGGGAAAATCAGAAAGGGGAAATTAGATCCAATTACAGATGGCTGGGAGCCACCATATGGTTTCTGGGAATTGAACTCAGGACCTCTGGAAGAGCAGCTGATGCTCTTAACCACTGAGCTACCTTTTCAGCACATGTCTGGGTTTCGTATTTATGTGCAGAGGTTGACTGTGAGATTAACTGAAAGTCTTTTATAAAATCCTCTTCTTAAATGGAGTGAATTGGTTTCCTCTGTTGTGTGTGTATGAGTGTGTGTGTGTGTGTGTGTGTGTGTGTGTGTATGATGTGTATGTGTGTGGGTAGGTGGGTGTTCACACACATAAAATGAGGATGTTCATGTGAGAGGGGAGTCAGTGCTAGAGGCAGGTGGATTTGAGGTTGAATTGTGATACCATGTTGGAGGCACTCAAAGAAACCAGAAATTTCCATGTCACCATGGTCTTCCTGTTACCTGCTGTCTCTCCTCCTCTTTGTCTTGGTATAAGCTTCAGGCTTGTGACACCCATCTGGTTGGAACTGGACAGCACCAACAGTAGGAGGGTAGTCAGATGGACAGACACTGAGGAGTCACCAGCTTCTGTGAGCTCAGCCCTTTGTGCCCAGTTCTATATCAAGCCCTGTGGGGGAAGCTCAGACCTTGAAGGAGGGGACCTCTGCCTATGTCTTGTGGTTAGCCACAATGCTCTGCCCCACAGTAAGACTGTGGGCATCCAGACTGAAGGCCAGCTGCTCTGAGCACCTCCCACCATTCTACACACTGGAACTAGACAGTGAAGGACACCTGCAGCCCAGAGAAGAGATGACTGCCTCACTAGTCTCCAGACTAGAGAGTCTAGGCATTTGTGTGAGTGTACACAGAACACACACACACACACACACACACACACACACACACACACACACACGCTCATGCTTACATGTATATATGGAATACTTACATCATGGTGTCCAACCTCTTAAATAAATTTTATTTATGTATGAGCATGCATGTCTGTGTGTATGAGGGGGGTATATGCATGATGGGAGCACATGTACATGTAGAGGTTAGAAAACAAATTAATGGCTTTGGTTCTCACCTTCTACCTTTTCCAATAGGTTCCAGGGACCAAACCCAGGCCAGCATGCTTGCAGTGTGAGATGACAAGTGCCTTCACCTGTTTTACCAATGAACTGGTCCAGGGTCTAGCCCTTGACCATCACTATAGTTTATCATCTACAAAGGTCATTCTTGAGAACTGCATGACTGAGGTAAAAAAAAAATCTCATAATGATTTGAGCTTAGGATTTTGTGTTGGGCTTCATTCATACCTACCCTGAAACACACTCTCCACTCTCCATCTGAGGTTCCCAGATCTGGCTTCGCTATAACCTTTCCAGCCCAGAGTGTAGAAGGGGACAAGGAACCACTGACTGTTCTAGGCAGGAGGGCAGCTGGGCTTTGTGCTAGGCTGGTTAATATTCATTGTCAAATTCTTAAGTTCTTTTGTTGGGTATTTTGCCCCAGTGAAGAGTTACTAAGATAGTCCTTGAGATTCACTGATACCGAGGATGGTCTTTACTCCTCTAGCCTCTTCTGTGTCTTTAGACGTCCAGACAGCCTCGCTTCATCTCTATGGCACCAAGACCACATAGCTATCTAACAACTTGTGCATGTGTGAGTTGCATGTATGTCATGTGTGTGTGTGTGTTTGTGTGTGTCTTCCAAAGGTGGTTGTGAGACCCTGTGTGTGCTCTCATGTTGGAATGTGATTTTATTTGAGCCTGGATATAGCAGCACTATTGGCTCCCATGTTCTTTCTGAAAGCTTGTCTTACTGTGAAGGTAGATGAGGTCCTGGGTCAGCTTTGGGCCTGGGGACTGCAGGCCTGGGAGGACAGGGATGGGTAAAACCCCCGACCCTGTGCCCATGCTGACAAGCCTACACCCAAGCCCACAGTGCTCTGCCCATTCCTCCCAGCTCTTCCTCAGGTTCTCTGTATCTGATGCCACTTTCCCAGTTACTCATACTGAGAGAAGAGCAGCTCTCACGGTGGCCTTGGCCTGTCATCTGAGCCTGTGGGTCTATGATAGTAGTCTAGGTAGCTCTTGAAAATTTAACTTTAACAGTTGTCTCAGTTTTATTTCTGCTGCTAAGTACCGTGATAAAATACTGTGACGGCAGGCAACTTAAGGGAGAAGGGTTTTATTTTTGCTTACAATTCCAGGTTACGGTCCATCATCGCAGGAAAGACTCAGCCTGAGAAAACTAGTCACATCAGTCATCAGTCAGGAGCACAGAGAAATGAATCCATGTATGCCTGTTGCTTGCTTGTGCTCAGCTCAGCTTTTTTCTCTTTTACAGTTCAAAAACTCTGCCAAGGGAATGGTGCCACCCTTAGTGGGCTGGTTCCTCCCTTATCAGTTAATTTAATTAAGACAATCATGTTCAGACAGACTCACAGACCAACTTGATTTATATAATCTCTCTTTGAGACTCTCTTAGGTGATTCTAGGTTGTGTTAAGTTGACAGTTAGGGTCAACCAGCCCAATAACATTAAAGACTCCAGTTTCCTAATTGGGATGGACATAGTGTGTGTGTGGTTACTAGTTCTTGTGTTAAACGTTGTGGATTGGTAACAGCTCCATCACAGCAGGTACCTCTATAGGACAGACTTGCCTTGAGACTTGCCCTAACCTTTGCTGGTGCTCTGAAACCTACAGGATACTAGACTCCCTGAATCTGCCATGGAAGCCTTTTCCAGGTTCATCCTGGAATTCCCTCCTCCTCCGAGGACATCCCCAGCCTGCCCTGCTTCATACTGCTGTGCGGGCCTCTTTGTCTCCTCCAGGAAGGAGCCAGGCTTACTGGTTCATTTCTGTCTTATGCACATCTCTTTCTTCTTTCTGACTGTCCTGGTTCTATGGGAGGTCTGCTTTGTCCTCTCCCCCTGTCACCTGTCGTGATGGCTCTTGCTACTCCCTCCTCTCCTCTTCCTGCTTTGCTAGAGAGATGCTAATTGCACCTGCAATTACCTAATTGCCATGGCAATTAGCCAGTTGCACTCTATTTTGAAGGTGCGAATGGCAAATTACACACACACACACACACACACACACACACACACACACACACTCTCTCTCCACCACCACCTCCCTCCAGAAACTTCCACCCAACTGTGCCCAGAGATCTTAACCTCAGCACCCCAAACCCAGGGTAGAGGCCAGAGATGGTACGAGCGTAAGTGGGGCATGAAGCTCTTCTAGCAGGTGGGGTGGGCCCCAGTCTATGGAGTTTTTCCGAAGCAATGAACAGCCTCTCCAGCACAGAACAAGGCCAGGTTGGCAGCTTTAATTGTAGTGATTTTCATATTAACGCTAGTGCTGATGAGAGCCAATCACCCATCAGTGCTCGGCAAGGTCTCTCAAGGTGCTCAGAGGGTAGGAGCCCGAACTGCACACTCCCTAGGCTGCTATAAGCTGGAACCCAAGCCTAGTCTGATAGAGGGCATTTCTAGGGAACAGGGCAGAACTGCAGATTAGACCAAAGGCCGGTTATGCTCGATAGCTATAGGTAACCTGTAGGCAGTGGTGTAGTGTGCTATGACAGGTAAACGCTGTTGGGTTCCCTGTGTGGGCTTGCGATAGTTACCACTGTCAAGTGAACAGTATCTAGAATCATCTAGGAGACAAGCCTTTGGGCATGCCTATGAGAGATTTTCCTGACCGGGTTAACTAAGGTAGGAAGATCCATCTTAACTGTGGGCAGTTTCTGCCCAAATTCACTGATGGGGGCAGTGTCCCAGACTGAATAAAAAGACTAAACTGAGCACTTTCATCTGCCTCTCTCTTCCTAACAGTTGGTGAAATGTGACCAGAAGCTTCAAGTTCCTGCCACCAGGGCTTCTCAGCCATAATGGAGCAAATCCATGAACTAGGAACCCAAATAAACCCTCCCTTCCTTAAATTGAGTTTGTTAGGTATTTTGTCGAAGCAAAGAGACAAATCGCTAATACAGAGCCCAAGGCTGCCCAGCGTCCTCAAATTCCCTTCCTGTGAGTTGGAGCTGCACTTTCCTAGGGAAATGTATGGTCTGAAGAGCTGACCTCCTATGGGACCAGTGCCTGGCCCCATATCTGTATTGAATGTGGGTGGTTGCAGATGTAGATGGTGGGTGTATGGGGCCGGCTTGTAAAGGCTTGTGAATGGTAGTGAGGGCTCAGAAACTTGGATCTATTCTGGATGTGGGAGGAGCTTGGGATACAGTTTATCTGGGAGGAGGGGGGCGCAGGTATGGGACGTCCTGAGGAATTAGTCTCAGAGCTGTGTCATGAGGCTAGAGGCATTTTTATATAATTAGGGTGTGTTTGAGGGATCCCCGGGTGAACAGATTCGGAGAGATGAATGCTGCTCTGTTTATAGATGCCCCCAGTGTAGCCTTCAGCGTGACTTGACACAAAGAAATCCCTACAGAAAAATGAAGGTAGTACTGGGGATACAGAAGAGACAAATCAGAGGACGTTGTCCCCACTGGCTGTGCCTTAGTGCCCTTAGACAAAGAGGCAGACAGCAAGAGGTACTGTGACAGTGGACAGTCAATCCAGGTCAAGGTTCATCTTCCCACTGGGGAGATCAGGCCTTGTGTCCAAAGGCTTAATGGGTGTGGTGGATGTTACCACCTTTTGAGCCTCAGTTTCTCCCTCTGGGCTCCAAGTCCTTGCTCGTGCTGCAGGTGGGAAGTCTGCTCTGATAAGGTCTTTAATGGTTCCCGGTGTAGCTCTTCTTTCTGCCTTACCGGCAAGGAGCCCGTGGCAAGGAGCCCGTACCACGCACTGAAGCTCTCCAGTCCTCCAAGGTACCTGCTCCCAGTTCTCTGGCACTCAGCTGGCCTGAAAGCCCTGCAGGCGCCTGCCCTGGATTTTGCTCCCCTGATGAAAGAAGGAAATAGATGTTAGACTAATTTTGTTTTTGAACTAGTACCTGGTCAAAGTCTCAAGTGTGTGTGTGTGTATGTGTGTGTGTGTATGTGTGTGTGTATGTGTTCACATGTATATGAGTGACTGCTCAGAGACCGCAGGATAATGTCAGGTATTTTCTGTGGATTTCTTTATTTACAGAGACAAGATCTCTCAATGACTCCAAGCTTTCTGTAAGGCTAGTCTAGCCAGCCTGGGGGATGCTGAGAGCTAGGGTTATGGGTGGGCCTCCATGCCTGCTGGTTTTTATGTGGGTGCTGAGTATTTGAACTCCTGTTGTCAAGCATGATTGGCAAGTGCTTTATCCACTGAGGGACTAGCTTTCGAGGTCTAAATCACATAGGCATCTAAGGAGTAAAGGTGGAACAGTGGCCTGGAAAATTGGGATGGTTTGATGAGCTGCTCCAAGCTGAATGGGAGGGGGACGCAGAGGACAGCCCACCTTCCTCATCCCCCCACTGATGCCAGGCCACCTCAATGGGGACACCCAGCTGAAGACAACAGAGTGGAGGCCACCAGCACCAGTTAATTAATTCGCCAGAGGGAAGGAAGGCTATAAATAACCCAGTGGGAGCAGAGGGCCAGGCTGGGGCCAGGCTTACTCCCAGGTGGCCTCAGTGTCTCCTTCAGTGATACAGGTTAACGAGCGAGTGAGCTCAGGTCTCCTTGCCAGCACGACAGGGGCTAAAAATAAAAGAGTAGGTAGGAGCAAGGTGCCCTCCCTGGTGAATCAGACGCCTTGGGTTATAATTTCCATGTGGATAGGGAAATTTGCTGCCTATCTTAACACTGCAGGAGAGGCAAGGCTAGTTCAGATGAAGCAGGGATAGTGGACAGAGACAGGGGGCAGGACATCAGGCCTGCAGCAGGGCCAAGAGGCTCAAGGTACTCCGAAGTTATCAGGCCGAAGAATCCCTTTGAATCAATGGCCTCCCCACTACCTTTTGACTTGTCAGGTGAGGAAACTGAGGCACCATGAAAAGAAGATGAAGGAAGGTCACTCACCAGGAGTCTGATGTGGAGAGCCTGACAACAGCCCCTTAGCCCCCAGCCAGGGCCATGACTTCTCTGTGCTCAGGCTCTGCTATATGGCCACAGACCTGACCCTCAGGCCTTCGCCTGTGCTGCCTCCTACCTCTGACGCCATACCACTTTGTTCCTCGATCCCTCCAAGAGCCCTAACGATTAAAAAAATCTGTGATTCCATCCCTGCTCCATCACCTGAAGAGAGTATGAAGGTCTTTGTCACACATCCATCTCTGTCTTTGTGGTCACCCTGGCCCATTTCATTCCAGCACCTGGACCACCACTCTAGCACACTTTAAGTGTCCTTTCTTTCTTTCTTTCTTTCTTTCTTTCTTTCTTTCTTTCTTTCTTTCTTTCTTTCTTTCTCTCTCTCTCTCTTTCTTTCTCTCTCTCTCTTTCTCTTTTCCTTCCTTCCTTCCTTCCTTCCTTCCTTCCTTCCTTCCTCTTTTCCATTTCCCTTTTTCTTTTCTTTTTTTGGGGACAGGCTCTTACCATGTAGTCCAGGCTAACGTAAAACTTGCTATGTAAACCAGGCTGTCTTTGAACTCACAGAAATCCACTAGTCTCTGCCTCCTAAGTGCTGTAATTGAAGGTGTATATGACACGCCCAACCCAAGTGTCTTTGATTGTCTCTCTACCGTGTGAGTTCTCCGGATTGAACTCAGGACTCTGGGCTTGGCATCCAGTGCCTTAACCTCCGGAGCCATGTCACTGGTGCTTTCCCAAGTGTCTTAGGGCAGTAAATATACCTCACACATTTCTCCAGTGGGCCTGGCCGCCTCTGTCTCGTGACTCTCCAAGAGAGCAGAATGTTCATGAAAATGAAATGAGTCCTTCCCCCCCACCCCCCGTCTTTGCCATCCTCCCTAAGCCCTGGCCCTCTCTCTCTAGCATATGTTGTGAAAAGCAGAGACAGAAATAAATTGGAATGTGTTGTGTGGATCGCAGCAGTTCTTTCTGGAGCTGATGGGACTTGGGTACGAGGCATTCATTCAGGAGATTGAGAAGCCCACCACAGTAGGAGAACACTGAATCAAACTCGGACCCTACCCGCTCCGCATGGCTATTTGTTTCATCTCTCTGGATACCTTGGTGGCATCTGAAGAAGGAAGGAGATCCCTTTCAGAACAAGGAAGAAGAGAGGCAGGACAAAGGAAGAGGGTATTGTAGGCCAGGGTGATGTAGTAAGACCTATTGATGGAGTGATGGCTGGTGCAAGTCTAACCGGATAGCAGATGTGAGCAGATTAAAAGTCGGTCTGCCCCAAGATTACTGTGTCTAATTAAGTACTCAGCCTCCAGTTAACTGCTCTCTGCAGAGGCGGCTGCCTCTGCCTTGGATTCTGAGCCTTGCCCACACGCTCCCTTGCACAGGAACTTGCAGCATGCTTGGTGGTCCCTGGGTCTTGCCCAGGGAGTTCATCCCAACTCAAGGGCAGGGCCTCACTCCATGGCTTCTGTGCCAGTTGCAATGGCTTCCTCTTACATGTCTGTCTTCTCTTGGGCTCCTTTGCTCCTCTCTCCATCCCTGCCAGTCTTGCCAGCATGGTGAGGACCTGAACCACAAGTTGACACTGGGATATAATGCGAGGCTAGAAAAGAGTTTTCCTGAGAAAGGGAAGAGGAAAATAGTGGACAGTGGAGGCTTACCTGGACCTCCTACACGAGCTCGGACTCCCACCCACACTTAGCCCCCTCCAGAGCCGTCATGGCCTTACCACCCAACCATCAGATTCCCTCTCTGTCCTTCTTCCCTTCCCCCTACAGCTTCCCTGCCCCCATGGGATCTACACCTCGGCAGGGACCTCACTCAGTCTGTCTGGTCCGACCCTTATCAGCTATCCTCTGCCTCTTTCCTGGCTTCTGACCACTAACATTTATACTAGCTCCAGTCTTCCTGCAACACCCTCTTCTTGGCCTTGTAAGGCATCCAGCTCCTGCCCTGTCTCACTTCCCCTTAGAGCCCAATCTTTTACTTGGGGGTAATCTACAGGTGAAGTAGCCTCTACTCTCTGTGGACTCGCTTTGAATGAACCAACGAATGTCCAAATGAATGAAGGAGACTCTGAGGGTAGTATGGTTGGGGGAAGGTTCTGGAGTCAGTCAGATGTGGTTCAGTCAAGGCCATGACACTGCCCACCGCAAGACTCGGGTGGCCACATAGCCTCATCTATACACAGACCTGAGAGGTGCAGTGTTTCCCATCCCCCATCCTGAGGCTGGTATACGGATTCTATAGGAACATGCTAAAGAGCTGCTTACTCTGCAGATCCAGGCTCCTGGACAGCATGCAGCTACCGCCAGCTCTGACACTGCTGCTTAGCAACAGAGATAGCCCCGTCATGAGGAGCTGTAGGTATCCTGGCTGCAGGTGTCTGATGGGAAGAGAGTCTCAATGAGGGCAGATAAGGCTGCCCTGAGTATGTCTTTGGGAAATTGTCTTGACTGCCTTAACTAATGTGGGAAGACTCATGCTGAAGATGGGTAGAGTCCCTAGGTCTGGGCCCGGGACTATATGAGTAGAGAAGGCACGGTACTAAGCATGTATACATTCATTTTTTTCTCTGTTCTTGACTGTGGGTGTGATGTGAGCAGCTGCCCCATGCTCCTACCACTGTGATTCCCCCCACAGTAAAGGATTGTACCCTGGATTGGAAGCCCTGTGTTTATCTTTTCCAGGGTACCTTATCACACCAGCAGAAATGAAACTGGGGCACCATGCACAGGAGAAACTTGACACTCTCTACCTTAGCCCACTTCTTTGATGTCTCCAGGTCAGTGGGTCACGAGCACCTGCTGGGTCATAATGAACCAAAACCTCAAGAGGCCCAGAATATTGTCCTGCCCTGCCCTGAGACGCCAGTCTAACTTCCCTGGCTATTCAATATGCATCCCAGGCTATAGGGACCAGAGATAGCTTCCCATCGCTTTATAAATATACACAAAGGAGATGGAAGGGACTCTGAGAGCTGCCACCACTCCAGTCCACACTCCTGTCCTGCCATCACCGATGATCTGTGAAGACAGCTATATGGAGCAGTTGCTGTCTGCGGCATGCTGTTCCTGGGATGGTGGGTTCCTTTATTCCCTTCCTTTCTGGGCTTCCAGCCCTCACTGCTACCCTGCACTCCTTTCCAAGTGCCAGTCAGGCATGGGGACTGTTGGCTTGCCCAGAGCTGTGACCCTGGCAGGCAGGAGGAGGAGGGCGGGCAGGGCTGTCACCCTTCAGCTGGCTAATGTGGAGGTCTTAATGAATATGAATGGCCGCCTCCTCCTTCACAGAGCTGGTCCCATCAGATTCCTTCACACCTCGGCGAGCCCAGAAAGGTTACTTGGAATTAAATGTAAATCACATATTTACTGGTATGAATCAGCTCACGGTATCACTTTCTCACCGCGGAGAATTTAATCACGCCTCAGCCCTGAGGGCTTCTTATTTCCTGTGGGGTTGTGGGGCACACCTGAAAGAGAAGGTCATGGCCTTCCAACGTGGGGGTGAAGCTTGGGGTGTTGCTGAGCCTGGGAAAGGGCAGTGGGTGCAGTGGAGGCTTGATGCTGGTCTGCATGGTCCTTTGGTGCCCAAGTCACGACTGCCTGCTAGTGAGTATCACGTGAGTGGAGTCAGAGGCAGTAGCAGTGGGGCAGACAGTGGTTCAGTTCACAGTTAACACTTGCTATGTGTTGAATGATCTCAGGAATATCACCATTAAAAGACAGCTGCCAGTGACTTCTCTTTCTAGTGTCACACAGATTTCTGGAGCCTTGGGGAAAATGAGGCCCCTGTCAAGGCTCCATTTGCGTTACCCTGTGCCGAGAGGCACATCGAGTGGAGGGGCCTAGCCCCTCGAGCCATGAAANTAAGCCCCGGCCCTCTCTCTCTAGCATATGTTGTGAAAGGCAGAGACAGAAATAAATTGGAACGTGTTGTGTGGATCGCAGCAGTTCTTTCTGGAGCTGATGGGACTTGGCTACGAGGCATTCATTCAGGAGACTGAGAAGCCCACCTCGGTAGGAGAACACTGAATCAAACTCGGACCCTACCTGCTCCGCATGGCTATTTGTTTAATCTCTCTGGATACCTTGGTGGCATCTGAAGAAGGAAGGAGATCCCATTCAGAACAAGGAAGAAGAGAAGCAGGACAAAGGAAGAGGGTATTGTAGGCCAGGGTGATGTAGTAAGACCTATTGATGGAGTGATGGCTGGTACAAGTCTAACCGGATAGCAGATGCGAGCAGATTAAAAGTTGGTCTGCCCCAAGATTACTGTGTCTAATTAAGTACTCAGCCTCCAGTTAACTGCTCTCTGCAGAGGCGGCTGCCTCCGCCTTGGATTCTGAGCCTTGCCCACACGCTCCTTGCACAGGAACTTGCAGCATGCTTGGTGGTCCCTGGGTCTTGCCCAGGGAGTTCATCCCAACTCAAGGGCAGGGCCTCACTCCATGGCTTCTGTGCCAGTTGCAATGACTTCCTCTTACATGTCTGTCTTCTCTTGGGCTCCTTTGCTCCTCTCTCCATCCCTGCCAGTCTTGCCAGCATGGTGAGGACCTGAACCACAAGTTGACACTGGGATATAATGCGAGGCTAGAAAAGAGTTTGCCTGAGAAAGGGAAGAGGAAAATAGTGGACAGTGGAGGCTTACCTGGACCTCCTACACGAGCTCGGACTCCCACCCACACTTAGCCCCCTCCAGAGCCGTCATGGCCTTACCACCCAACCATCAGATTCCCTCTCTGTCCTTCTTCCCTTCCCCCTACAGCTTCCCTGCCCCCATGGGATCTACACCTGGGCAGGGACCTCACTCAGTCTGTCTGGTCCGATCCTTATCAGCTATCCTCTGCCTCTTTCCTGGCTTCTGACCACTAACATTTATACTAGCTCCCGTCTTCCTGCAACACCCTCTTCTTGGCCTTGTAAGGCATCCAGCTCCTGCCCTGTCTCACTTCCCCTTAGAGCCAAATCTTTTACTTGGGGGTAATCTACAAGTGAAGTAGCCTCTACTCTCTGTGGACTCGCTTTGAATGAACCAACGAATGTCCAAATGAATGAAGGAGACTCTGAGGGTAGTGTGGTTGGGGGAAGGTTCTGGAGTCAGTCAGATGTGGTTCAGTCAAGGCCATGACACTGCCCATCGCATGACTCGGGTGGCCACATAGCCTCATCTATACACAGACCTGAGAGGTGCAGTGTTTCCCATCCCCCGTCCTGAGGCTGGTATACGGATTCTATAGGAACATGCTAAAGAGCTGCTTACTCTGCAGATCCAGGCTCCTGGACAGCATGCAGCTACCGCCAGCTCTGACACTGCTGCTTAGCAACAGAAATAACCCCATCATGAGGAGCTGTAGGTATCCTGGCTGCAGGTGTCTGATGGGAAGAGAGTCTCAATGAGGGCAGATAAGGCTGCCCTGAGTATGTCTTTGGGAAATTGTCTTGACTGCCTTAACTAATGTGGGAAGACTCATGCTGAAGATGGGTAGAGTCCCTAGGTCTGGGCCCGGGACTATATGAGTAGAGAAGGCACGGTACTAAGCATGTATACATTCATTTTTTTCTCTGTTCTTGACTGTGGGTGTGATGTGAGCAGCTGCCCCATGCTCCTACCACTGTGATTCCCCCCACAGTAAAGGATTGTACCCTGGATTGGAAGCCCTGTGTTTATCTTTTCCAGGGTACCTTATCACACCAGCAGAAATGAAACTGGGGCACCATGCACAGGAGAAACTTGACACTCTCTACTTTAGCCCACTTCTTTGATGTCTCCAGGTCAGTGGGTCACGAGCACCTGCTGGGTCATAATGAACCAAAACCTCAAGAGGCCCAGAATATTGTCCTGCCCTGCCCTGAGACGCCAGTCTAACTTCCCTGGCTATTCAATATGCATCCCAGGCTATAGGGACCAGAGATAGCTTCCCATCGCTTTATAAATATACACAAAGGAGATGGAAGGGCCTCTGAGAGCTGCCACCACTCCAGTCCACACTCCTGTCCTGCCATCACCGATGATCTGTGAAGACAGCTATATGGAGTAGTTGCTGTCTGCGGCATGCTGTTCCTGGGATGGTGGGTTCCTTTATTCCCTTGCCTTCTGGGCTTCCAGCCCTCACTGCTACCCTGCACTCCTTTCCAAGTGCCAGTCAGGCATGGGGACTGTTGGCTTGCCCAGAGCTGTGACCCTGGCAGGCAGGAGGAGGAGGGCGGGCAGGGCTGTCACCCTTCAGCTGGCTAATGTGGAGGTCTTAATGAATATGAATGGCCGCCTCCTCCTCCACAGAGCTGGTCCCATCAGATTCCTTCACACCTCGGCGAGCCCAGAAAGGTTACTTGGAATTAAATGTAAATCACATATTTACTGGTATGAATCAGCTCACGGTATCACTTTCTCACCGCGGAGAATTTAATCACGCCTCAGCCCTGAGGGCTTCTTATTTCCTGTGGGGTTGTGGGGCACACCTGAAAGAGAAGGTCATGGCCTTCCAATGTGGGGGTGAAGCTTGGGGTGTTGCTGAGCCTGGGAAAGGGCAGTGGGTGCAGCGGAGGCTTGATGCTGGTCTGCCTGGTCCTTTGGTACCCAAGTCATGACTGTTTGCTAGTGAGTATCACGTGAGTGGAGTCAGAGGCAGTAGCAGTGGGCAGACAGTGGTTCAGGAGTGTCAATTGTGAACGATACACAACTTACTAGAGTCCTTATAGTGGTAATTTTCTGTCGACGGTCACTGAAGAGAAAGATCACAGTGTGTCTAAAGACCTCGGAACCCCTTTTACTCCGGGGACAGTTCCGAGGTAAACGCAATGGGACACGGCTCTCCGTGTAGCTCACCTCCCCGGATCGGGGAGCTCGGTACTTTCCTGGCTCTGAACTCGGCTTGTCCCTTGCTCCTCTGTGGATGTTGAGCAATTCTCCATAGGTGCAGGCCCTAATCCACAAAACATGGGTGTAGCACGGGGCCTGCTGGCTCTACTGACCCCATTGCGTGTTATTTACCTACAACCTGGAAGTGTTCTGTAACTGCGAAGAGAATGACCAGGAGACCAGCACAAAGGCTCCTGACCAAGAAATAAATGCAGCCAGCTCCTGGGTTCCTGGGTCTCCTTCAGATCCTCTATGCTTGCGGTTCACACGAACCATTGAGGAATAATGAGACTGTCTGTAAGGAGAGGCTCGATAGTCTGTATGTGCAAGCTCTAAAGGGGTGTGATGGCTAAGGAGCTCTGTGTGGGTCACTACCTCAGCTGGGCAGGATGCAGGGGATACCTGCTTCCTCAGGATGTCACCTGACCATTTCTTCCCAAGTCTATTCATCAGAGCCCAGATTCAGGGCTAACAGCTGTATGTATTTGATGAGACCTTTGCAGCTTCCAAACAGCACGTAAGGCAGGAGCACACAGCTTGCTTAAGGTGGCAGCAGGTGGCACGGAGGACTCCCTGCTGGTCTCCAGTTCTGCCCATAGAAAGCCTCAAGGAGGGGCTGGCATGCATGGTGGTCCCCAGCCTGACTTTCTCCTCCAGGATGCTCTGTGCTCAGAGTCCTCCCCAGAGCCTGGACTTTCTCCACTGGACTGCTTCCTAACTGCAGAACTATTTTCCAGAAAACTGAGCCTGCATTGTCTACACAGGAAGCAAATTCGTGTGTGTGTGTGTGTGTGTGTGTGTGTGTGTGTGTGTGTGTGTGTTTAACCCAAAACCCAGATGTAGTTCTTCATGTATCAGGAAGTTTCTTTCTACAGTTTTTAAGGAACACAGCTCCCTTGGGTGTAAACCAAGGGCCTTCTTTTTATGGATGGCCTTGGTGCCTGGAAAGCTCCGGCTTTGTTTACCAGCTTCAGTTGGAGGAATGTCTGTCGGATTTAGAATCAGGCTGTAAGTAACCCTGCACAGTGGGTGGAGAAGCTGAGGTTCCAGAGCAAAGATGTCCATTTCAGAGATTACTTGAGCTATCTATCTGTTGTTGTATAACTGTATTAGTCAGGGATTTCTAGAGAAACAGAATGAATGTATATGTGGCTTATTAGAGTGGATTGTAGGCCGAGGTCTGAGTAGTCCAATAATAGGTGTTTCGTGATGGAAAGGCCAAGAATATAGTAGCTGTTCAGTCCATGAGGCTGGCTGTCTCAGCAGTCCTAAGCTGCTTTCTGGTGAATTGCTGCCAGCAGAAAGTGAGGCCAAGATTTAAAGGTGAATTTTCCTGCTTTCAATAATCTGACTATGGTGGTGCTCGCCTTTAATCCCAGCACTCAGGACGCAGAGGCAGGCGGATTTCTGAGTTCAAGGCCAGTCTGGTCTACAAAGTGAGTTCCAGGACAGCCAGGGCTATACAGAGAAACCCTGTCTCGAAAAACAAACAAACAAAAAAACCCTCTCTTCCAGGAGTGCTCAGCAACTTGAACTTTAGCTGATTCTAAATGCAGTCAGGTTGACAACCAAAGCATCATAATAACCAATCGCCCTAAAAAATGGCAGCGATGTAAAAGAAACTGGATGACTACAGCAATAAATCCTTGGGATCAGGAATTTTGATAGAGCCAATGGCAATGTTTTGTCTCCACCAGAATGTGCCTGGGGCCCCAGCCTTAAAGATTTACAGAGTTGGTGCAAGATCAGGTAGAGATTAAAGTGTTGGTAGCTGGAGCCCAGGGGCTTCTTGATCTGTTTGATGGTTAGGTTGGGATATCTCAAAGTCTATGTACAACTGACTAGTTGATTAGTGTATCTGAAATGCATTTCCATGCACGTGAGTTTCTTGCAGCCCAGGGACCGGGATCTGAGGCATGGAGGACAAAAGAGGGAACGTCACAGATCCAGAGTCCAAGAGTCTAAGGTTGGGCTTCTGAAGTTCCCTGAGACCATGGACACCAGGCAGGGTCATTTCTATTGGTTATAAACTAGTAATGGAGGGTAGTTCCCATTCAAGGGGAGACGAGTTAAGAGTCCATTTCTTGGTGGGAAGCAGCAAGAGCACCTTTCAGAAAAACACGCGAGATAGAAGTCCCTGCCACCACCATCTTGGAAACCACACCCTGTTACAAGAGCCATTGTTGTCATTAAGCTTCTGGGAAATCAGTCATTCAATCAAGTGTCTGACAGATATGTGTTGATGATATTCTGTGGTGCTAATTCTTAAACCAAGAGACAGGATAGGGAGAGGGACCCTGATCCTATCTCTCCAAGCTTCTGAGTTTGGAGAGCCAGTCTGTAAGATGGGATCCCGTTAGAGGTCCTTTTTAAAAGATAGATTCATTTTTATTGTTTTTAATTTTCGGACGTATAGGCCTGTTAGTATATGTGCCCAACAAGGTTGCAGCTATCACATGTCCCCAGAGCTAGAGTTACAGGCCGTTGGGAGTGACCTGACGAGGGTGCTAGAACCTGCACTTTGGTCCTCTGCAAGGTTAGTCTCTGCTCTTAAACACTGAGCAATTGATTTCACTAGCCCCCAGCTAGTGATCATTTGATGGCAAGAAACAGAGACCCAATTCAGGCAACCCATGTAGAGAAATGCTCTTTTTTTTTTTTTTTAGGAGGTTCAAGGATGCTGTAGAAATCCAAGGATATAATCCTAAACCCATTTCAGGAATTGTGAGGCTCTACTGGAAGACCAAATAACTCAAACAACTTCTCCAAGATGGCTTGCAGGTCTCTTGGGGTGTCTTTTTCTACTATCCAAATTCCCTTGCTCATTTCAAGCCTCCCTAGTCCTGAAGCTCAGCTCATGGCTTCCTGATGACAGCCATGAGGTTGCTAGAATTCTACCCTTTGCCTCTTCAGCCCCATATGCACTCTCAGAGGTCCAGTACTCAGTTCTGATGGGCTCGGTCCATCTTTTCCAGCCATTCCTCACAGATCTTGGTTTGCTGGTCAGCCTATAACCAGGATCCTTCGTTTGTGCTGATCCTTTGGCCCAATTACCTGGTAGTTATGGGGAGTCATGAGTACCTCCATAGAATGAAATAGGCTCTTGTCAGAATCTCCATGGGAGGCACTATCCCTCAACAAACATTTGCAATGAGTGCACGGCCATCAGCTCCTTAGTGTCCTCTCCTTTTAGACTGTGGGAAGAAGGGAGCTGATGGAATAGGGGAAAGTATTCTGTGGTCTACAAATTGATACACAGATGGGAGCAATAGTGTGATTGATCCATCCATCCACCTATCCATCAACCCATCCATCCATGTATCCATCCATACATCCAACTATCTACCCACATAAGAACCACTCCTTGGGCTGGGGAGTGTGGTAGGAAACACACTTGTGGCTAAGTCTGAGGCCCTGAGTTCAGATCCTCAATACCTGTATAAATGTGGGAGAATAGCACACACATCTGCATCGAGCTCTTCTACAGTGAAATGGAAGGCAGAGGAAGGACAATCCCTGGAAACTCACAAGCCAGGTACACAGGGGTACACAGCAGAAAACAGCATGAGACCCTACATCCAGACAAAGACTGATTTCTGAGGATATCCTCAGACCTCTATATGCTCACTGTGGCACATGGATGCCTCCCTTCCCTGTAATGATTTTTTTTTTAAAAAAGAAGTACTTCTTGAGTTGGGCTGTAATCCTAGCACTCAGGAGGCATACAGACTGCTGGAATTCAAGGTCAGAGTGCAATAATTATGTTCCAGGCAGTTTGGGTGACATAGTTAGATCCCATACCCACCCCCAAAGAAAGCAAAAGATAAAAGGAGAGGAACGTTTGCTTAGCATCTGTGAGGTGCACCCAGTGTTCTCAGAACTAAGGAAGCACCAACAAGCGCGTTCGCCTTGCTTTTCGCTTTCCTCCTCACCTCTGCAATTACATTATCAAGCTACAAGACCTGCAACCTGCAAAAGCCCCAGTAGCTTTATCTCCGGTTGGTAACAGAGGCATAAACATACCCAAGCTTGATGCAGTAACCTACAAGTAAATTAAGCCACATTGAAATAGCATCTTTCACCAAGCAGACTGTGAAAGATTTAAACACATACTGAGAGTGGTGGTGTGAAAAGAACTGAGCAGACTTCCAGATCCCTCATGGAAGTGTGAATCAGTACAGATTCCAAATGGAACATCCCTTAAAATGGCAAAAGCGCTCCTCCCCGGGAAGGTTTGCCTCGTGGACTCACTGTGGGGACTCTCTGTAACTTCAAGGATGAAACGACCTAAATAGCCACCCACAGGGAAAAGGCCAGGTAGATACGGTGCACGAGCCTGGCAGACATCCAGGTAGCCATGCAATTCAAGGAAGGACCTCTTAGGCAGAATGCACTGTCAAGATAAAAACACAAGAGAGGGAATAATAAACTGCAGTGGTGTTTAAAGGTGCTGGAGAGATGGCTCAACAGTTAAAGATGCTTGCTGGTTTTTTTGGAGGTCACAGGTTCAGTTCTCAGCACCCTCATGACAGCTTAAAAACATCACTAACTCCAGTTTCAGGGGATCGGTATGCCCTCTTCTTGCTCTGTGGGCTCCAGGCACAGACACACACAGTGCACAGACACACACATAGGGGAAATGCATATGCATAACATAAAAACGCGTAAATCTTTGAAAAAAGATTAAGGATTTATAAGTAGAACACACACACACAATACATGCACAAGGGCATGCACTAGCACATACACCCTCATACACGCTTTTCTGTAAAAGCATACAATGCCTCAGTAAGAATTGACAAAAAAAAAAAACTACCCAATGGGACGTCTGTGCTCAGAAGAAGCTGCAGCAACATCTGCAAGCTGCAGCGAGAGCTACCTGCCTTGAGTTCTTTTCCCAATAGGCACTGGGAGGGACTCTCTGGCCACCGAGACACACCTCTGGCCCAATGACAAGAATTTACAAATGAGCAGTTGCAGAAAGTACAGCTCCTAAGCACAGTTCAAACTGAGGGCTCAGATCTCACCGGGATCGTGTCCCAGCTTTCTGTGCCTGGTGAGCCAAGCAGGACAGCCACGTGGCTATTAGGGATGAGGCCCATGAAGATAGCAGCCACTTGGTGTCTGTTCTGGGGAGCTGGGGCCAGTGAGCAAGTATGGCTTGCTTCATTCACCTTATGTCTTCTCAGAGAAGACCTGAGGGAGATTGTGTAGCTATTGGCCTTTTTGTGGGGAAGGAAGGACCCCCCCCTTTTTATAAGTGAGGCCCTGTGACAGGAATGATGCTTATACAGCATCTACGGCTGCCTACACAGGAGCTGCACAAGGTCAAACCAGTCAGCATTTCAGCACGGTTCATGGAGCAGCTGCTTATGAGTCCCCAGTCCCTAGCTGACACGCTATTGACAGTCAACAGCTGCTAGAAGGAGAATCAATCATCTTTAAGGTGTGGCCCTGCTAAGTCAGCCATGTTCCAGCGATGGTCCACACCCATGCCTGCATGAGCAGCACAAATTGAACCCAGTGGTCTACTTCACACGAAGTTGGGAGGCGTGGGAGGGAGGTATATCCTGAGGGAGTTATAGAGAGGAATTGTGTGTGTGTGTGGGTGTATGGAATATGGATATGATCAGAATCTATTCTATGCATGTTGGAAATTCTCCAAGAATTAATAAAAGATTGAATTAGAATATTTCCATGACCACAAAATGAATGAGTCCCAAAATTGCAGCACAAAGCTAGACATGACAGGAGTCAAGACGCAGAAGCAGGCGTAGGCGGAGTGATGGTGACGCTCCTTGTATCTCACTGAAAATCTTGCCCTGCGTTGTCTCCTGCATCTTAAATGTTTGTGGTTCCTCTGCTCCACAGTCCACTGCAGGCCCAACTGTGTGCCTCTGATTTCAAGAATGTGGGTAGGAACCTAGAACATCTCTTATCTGCACTGCTGCTATATGCCTCCTAGATTATAACTCTTTTGACGCTGCTCAGACTCACTCGGGACCTGTCTGTGCAAACAGGAGGTGTGGAGGAAAAACCCCTGTGGGACATCCTCTGGAAGACAGAGTCCTGGAGTCTAGGGATAAGTTCTATTCCCTGGTACTCAAGAAGCAGTCACTGTATTGGTGTGTGTGTGTGTGTGTGTGTGTGTGTGTGTGTATGTATGTGTGTGTGTGTGTGTGTGTGTGTGTATGTGTGTGTGTGCACGCAGGCATGTGTCTGCAGATGTGTGAACCTGTTGTATGTGCCTATGGAAGGCAGAGGATGTTAGATATCTTCCTCAACTAGTCACTACCTTAATTTTTTTTTAGATAAGGTCTCTCGAATTGGTGAACCTATAGCTCACCAATTTGACCAGCAAACCCCAGGAATCCTCATGTCTCTGCCTCACCCCAAGATTCCCCATCCACCCTGTGCTCAGAATACGGGAAGTGCTATACCCAGCTCCTTCAAGTGGGTACTAGGGGGTCTGAGTGAACTCACTCAGACCCTCATGTTTCCACAGCAAGCACTTTATCAACTGAGCCATGTCTCCAGCCTCCTGTATCTGAGAGATGTTGTCATGACATTGACAGAATGTCTTTCCAGACACAGCCAGGTCACTGGTATGTTCTTGTTCTCTGCTTTCTTTCCCAGTCTGCAGCTTCACTCTCTTTTTTCCCCCTCTTTGCTCTTTAAAAGGCCAGCAGTGCTGTGTGGAACTGCCGCAGGCTTTGCTTTCTGGAGAGCTCGGGCTAAGGTGAGATGCAAGGTCCCTTTAGTCTTCACTGGGGTCTCAGCAGTGTTTCGAGATCAGACCTTGCCCTTGAGTCTGCATTTAGAGAAACCGATGGAAGCTCCGGTGCTTGATCCAGAGTCACACTGCAAGGCTGATGTGAAGGCGGTTGCTTGCAGACTTCTCTGATCCAAGTTTGGGTTTAGTCAGAGGCCTGGAGACTCTGCCTAGGGCAAGGCAGGGTTGTGAGGGAGGTCTATCGGGAATGAGAACATGGCCTGCCTGGGAAGTGTCTGCTGGCCTGTAAGAGTGAACTTTGGCTGGCCATAGCATGGGACAGTGCATTTTAGTGTGGCAGGCACTGTTTTTCTGGCAAGGA
This sequence comes from Mus minutoides, assembly GCA_902729485.2. Classification (NCBI taxonomy): domain Eukaryota; kingdom Metazoa; phylum Chordata; class Mammalia; order Rodentia; family Muridae; genus Mus; species Mus minutoides. Next base: position 62,962 of record LR753696.1, on the reverse strand, counting down.
TGTAAAATCAAGGTCCCCCCACATGGACCCTGGGTACATATTTTGAGGCTTCTCTAGACAAAGTTGTGGGGACATGCCTGGAAAGATGGCTCAGGGGATAAATTGATCCCCAGGACAGCACATTGGAAGGAGAAAACTGACTCTCTCAAGCTGTCCTCTGACCTCCATATATGCACTGTGGCACCATATATGCACTGTGGCACCTGCAGGCATCCCACCCACCCTCTGCTTTACACACATCATACATGCTAATTTTTAAAAAAGTGTGAGCATATATAGAGTAAAAACTTTAAGTATCTCAGAAACTGTCACTTTTCCCTTACTTTGGGTTTTTTGTTTGTTTGTTTGTTTGTTTCGGTTTTTTTGTTTTGTTTTGTTTTGTTTTTTAATTGTTATATATTTTTAGGCAGTCTCAGATAGCTCAGGCTGACCTTAAACTCCCTAATATTCAAGTCTGACCAATTGGATCTTCTTTCCCCTACTGTCCAAGTTCTAGGATCCCAGCTACGCACTACCAGGCCCAGTTTGTGGGACACTGGGTTGAAACCTAGGACTTTGGGCATGCTGGGCAAACACCCGTCCAGCCGAGCTGTAGCTCTAGCCTTTTGAAGTCTCAAAGGGAGATGCAGAAGAGACTGAGAGCCTATCCACACCATTGTCTCTTATTAGGAATTCTTGCGCTTCGATGCACATTGATACAAATATCATGAAAAAGGTAAGACCTCTTCCTTGAGGCTCACGGGTATTGAATGTAAGAAAGGCCTACGCTCACACGTTGGCCAACAAGAAAGTAGCAATAATGAAATTGAACGACTAGATGGCTAAGTTATTTTCCTCTTGCTGTGATAAAACATCGACTCAGGCAACTTATAAAGGAAAGCTTTTAATTGGGCTCACAGTTCTGGGAGGTGTTCACGGTGGTGGAGTAAAGGCGTGGCAGCAGGAATGGCTGAGGTAGAGAGAGAGACTGGACGTGGTGAATCTTTGAAACCTCAAATCCCATCCCCAGTGACAAACATCTTACAACAAGGTCACACACCTCCACTTGTCAATCCTTCCCAAACAGTTCCACCAGCTTAAGACCGAGTATTCAAACAGGAGCATAAAAACCTATGCGATTTATTCTCATTCAAACCACCACGTTTGACCATGTAACCTTTTGAAGATCTCCTTTATCCCAAATAGCAATAAATTTCACCTTGCAGCAACCAATACCCCACAGAGAGGCTTACTGAGAAGTGTTTGGAATGTTACCCAGTTAACTCCATATTTTTCATCAGCTTGTAGGGGGAAACCAATCACAAACCAGAGAGGCGACTCAGCTTGCCCAGAGATGCTCAGCAGGGGTTCACAGGCATCCTGATTTCCTGGCCAAGGCTCTTTTCTTCAACCTGGGAGAGATCCGCACTGCATAACCATTGCCAAGCTATTAATGAGAATGAAACCTAAATTAGTTTCAGAAAATGGGGTTTTTAACATTGGAAAGTTTTAAACTATGGAAATTGGAAATTTAAATGAGTTTATGTGATAGAAATTAGTGAGAAGAAAAAGAAGCCCCACCTATTCCCAGCCTAGAACTCCTCGGAACCTCTCAGAGTGGAGCCCTGGTCTCCCTGTTTGTCGGTCCAGTTAGCCACGTGCTCAGGAGCATTTCGAAGATGATGCTGTGCTTTCAGAGGTAAGTGTGAAGTGCCAGAGAGGACTGGAGATTGGGGGTGGGGGAGCCCCACAGGGGGAGAGAGCAGCTGGCCCAGCATACGGGTCCCTGGTAGGCTCCTCAGCTGCCCTGCCTAGGGAGTCCTCTTCCCAGAAGAAAAGCACACACACCACATTAGTTTGCAAGGCAACACTGATTAGTAATTAAACGGCTTAAAAAAAAGGAAGAAAGAAAAAAGGCCATTAAAGCTAATGCCATCAAAATCAGAACCTCAGACGCTGGTTCATAATTATGAATGTACCTTGGGAATCGCAGGAGAGGACATTTACATTTTAACATGCATACTGCACAGGCAATAATCCCCCCTACACACATACACACACACACACACACACACACACACACACACACACACACACATCACTGGGAGACCTGAGGCTGAATTCATTTATTCGGCAACTCACTCTGATCCTGGAAAAGCAGGTCATCCTTCAAGAAGGCAACAAGGAGCCCTAAGAAGAAGTTTCCCACGAGAGGGTCTTTGCCCTGATGCTCCTTACGCTGAGGGCACATTAACTAATTGCTTCAGCAAAACTCACTCTTCTTATCTTTAAAATGGGGGCAGATCCATCTTCTAGGGCTGTACGGTGGCCTCAGAGACAGTGTTCCCTCCCTCCCTCCTCCTCTCCCTCTTCCCCTCCCTCCTACTCTCCCTCCCTCCCTCCATCTGAGATCCTCCTTCCTGAGGATCTCTAGTATCCCAGGTTGCCCTGGAATTTACCTTGGAGCCAGAGATGACCTTGATCTTCTGATACTCCAGCTTCTACCTGTCAAGGGCTAAGGTCACAGATGTGTCTCAACATGCCAGGTTATAAAACACTAATGAGCAAACCAGGGAGCCTGTGCATGCTAAAAAAAACACTGTGCCAGCCCAGCTACACCCCTAGCCTGGGTTTCTTTCTTACTTTCTCTACCCCTGACTTTTTTTTTTAAAGACAGAATCACCCTATGTAGCCCAAGCTAGTCTCAAACTCATGACCTCATGCCTCTGCCTCCTGAGCACCTACATGAATGTGCCAATACACTAAGCCGAGTCAGGGCAGAGCGTAGTTCTATGACATTTAACACTTGGTCCTGAAAACACTCTGATCCTGGAAAAGCAGGTCATCCTTCAAGAAGGCAACAAGGAGCCCTAAGAAGAGGTTTCCCACGAGAGGGTCTTTGCCCTGATGCTCCTTACGCTGAGGGCACATTAACTAATTGCTTCAACAAAACTCACTCTTCTTATTTGAAAAACACCTTGGGCTGTTTGGTCCTCTGCTGGACACCTGGGAAAGTCACTGTCTTTGGAAGAGGCACTGAACAGCTCTGCCCACTCTGGGCTAATTCAATCCAGGGCTCAGTGAACCACAGCCGGGGTCACTTGTCTCTCTCACCTCTAGTTGGCTGGGCAAGAGGAGCTTAGCCCTCCAAGCCCTGACTCCAGTTCCAGATAAACCTTTGCAGCCTCTGGGGTTTTTAGAAAGAAGAAAGAAAGAAAGAAAGAAAGAAAGAAAGAAAGAAAGAAAGAAAGAAAGAAAGAAAGAAAGAAAGAAAGAGAACGAGAGAGAGAGAAAGGAAGGAAGGAAGGAAGGAAGAAAGAAAGAAAGAAAGAAAGAAAGAAAGAAAGAAAGAAAGAAAGAAAGAGAGAGAGAGAGAAAAAAAGAAAAGCACCTTCCCTTGCACACCGGCTCACAGGGGCTCAAAACTCTCATCATTTCCCTAGAGACATCTTTGTCCAAGGGCTAAGAAACAAAAGTTAGGGAGCCTTTTTAAAATATAAAATATCAGGGCCAGACAGGCCATTTTCAGACAGTCCCCGAGGCCTAGTCAGCTATTAAAGATGGAAATTATATATTCATAACACAGGATATTGCTGCTTGCTTATTTATAACTTGCTCCATTTCAAGAATATTTATTCTAGACGAGAAGGCTTGATAATTTTCATCCAATCTACTCGTCGTAGCTTAGGGCAAAAGACGGGAACAGCTCAATTGAAGGAACGGCTCTGAAGGTAGGTAGGGAAGGAACAGCTTGTCCCCCCCCCCCTTCTCTGGGAAGGAATGCCTGCTGTGTGCCGCCAGCCCCCACCTCCATCAGCACCAGCCTTGGCACAGCCCTGTCACGTGTAACCAGGGAAGGGCAAACAGGAGACTCCAGCCCTTCTGCGGCGCGCTTGCTCACAGGGCTGGGACACATAAACCACCCAGGGCTAGAGGTAGACTCTAGCACACTGCGTCTCAGGCCAGCACTATTTCATGGAAGGAAAGGGAGTTACTGCACATCTCCTCTGTGCCCATTGAAGAGCTCCCGATGGACTACGTGATGTATGAAGCACCAAGAGTGTACCTTGTCCTGTGCTGGGTGTTTGTAGGAATCAAGGGGGCGGAGGGAAGAGAGGAGCTTAAAGAAAGTCTCTCCCTAGGAAGAGAGGGCAGACAGCATTGTGTCATCTGCTGGCTCTACCAATCAGGACTGTTACCTGACTCATCCGCATTATTCTCTCAGATTGAGGACAAGAAGTAGGTGGTCACCAGCTGGTGAGGGCAAGCTCAAAAATCGGACATAGTGGTTAGATCGCGAAGCCGGGATTTTTATGACCCATTTCAGAGTCAAACCCCAACCACTGAAGGTCCTTCCCATTCCCGACAGCCACTCAGACTTCTGCATGTCACATCTTGAGGGGGACCTGGTGCAGGAGTCTTAGCAGGAGAAGAACCAGATTCTTAGGAATCATGCCAAGTTGCTAAAAATAGCTACAGGCCAAGATGGTTCCAAGTTCAAGGTCAAGGTAGCCTCCGTCTTTCCCACAGCACCAGCAGTGAACATATGTTACACATGTGTCACACACACACACACACATGCTACAGGCATGCAAAGACTGGCTTGCTCTTTCTGTACATTGTCAATCACAGACTGCTATCTCCAACCTGGCTCATTCACTTGGTGATCTGGAAGCCTTAAAGAGAATCACCGAGACTGAGAAACTGTGCGTTGTCTCATTTATTCTGCAAATATTTATTGAGCACCTATTACATAGCCAGCCCCAGGCAGACATGTGGGTTACAGCGCTGAAGGGTGAGCCAAATCAGCTCAGCTGCTGCATTCCTGGAGGAAGAGGGAACGGCAGAGCCCTTGGCCTCATGAGAGGTCAGAACAGTGAGAGATGAGCTGTTTAGCTTGGCCAGGGGAGGGCTAGCTGGGCGCAGTGGCAGTGGCTCAGTGGATTGACCGTGAGGGAGATGGCTTGCTGTGGGCAGGAGGGTCTGGCCTAGTCTGACCTGGAGGTCTCCCAGGCAGCACAGGAGAGCTGTATATAAAGGCGATGGGAAGCCTCAGCTGAAGAAAAGATAGAGTCAGACCTGTCTTCCTTCCTTCTCTCCTTCCTTCCTTCCTTCCTTTCTTCCTTCCTTCCTTCCTTCCTTCCTTCCTTCCTTCCTTCCTTCCTTCCTTTCCTTCCTTCCTTCCTTCCTTTCCTTCTTTCCTTCCTTCCTTCCTTCCTTTCCTTCTTTCCTTCTTTCCTTCCTTCCTTCCTTCCTTCCTTCCTTCCTTCCTTCCTTCCTTCCTTCCTCCCTTCTGCTTTTCTTCCTCCCTTCTTTGTCTTCCCTCCCTCCCCTTCTTCCTTCCCTCTCCTCCTTCCCCTCCCTCCCTCCCTGCCTCCCCATCCCTTCTCTCCCTCCCTCCTTTCCTCTCCCTTTCTCCCTCCTCTCCTTCTTCCTTTTTCTTTAGTACTGGAGACTGAACCATGGACCTTACTTATCCTAGGCAAGTATTCTACGAATGAGTTAGACCCAAAGCCCTTTTGTTACTTTTATTTTGACAGTGTCACAGTTGACCTGGTTGGCCTTGAGCTTTCTCTGTAGCTCAGGCAGACCTTGAACTCAAGAGCCTCATGAAGAAGCTGGGATTACAGGCCTGAGCCACCAGGTCTGACTTCTAGATTGGCTTTGAAAGTCAACCTGAGACTTGAAGAGGCTGTCTCAGGGGAAGCTTGCATTGCTCGTATGGGTGATGCTTATTCTATTGCAACCTGTGACTGGGCCTTGGGGATCCTGTTACTCCTAGGCAACGCTGCTGCTGCTGAAACCTCTTGGGGTTGGGTTCACTCCAGGCCAAGCACAAACTGCACCAGAACCAGGATCTAGGCGCTGGTTCTCTATGTGACTTCCAAGCCCAGTCGCAGATCCACAGAACCAGAGGTACAGGGGACACGCAGCACTTGGCGAGCTACCACAGAACCAGAGGCACCGGGGACACGCAGCACTTGGCGAGCTACAGGGTGCTCAGAAGCAGGTATAAGCAGGAGACCTTGGAGTTGCTCTTTGTGAGAGCTTCTGTCAGGCTGGCTGCAGAGCAAGTGGACTCCAAGGCCCAAGGCAGAGGTGTTCAGTCAGCCCCGCGTCACACACTAAGGACCTCCTGGAGCACCTGAAAATGCAGGTGGCTTGCTGCAGTCTCACTGGGTCTGGGGATCTACATGCTGTGACACCTAAGTCTTCACAAGCCATAGTGTCGTGTAGGCAAGGTGGATGTGGATAGAGAGAGACAGAGACAGGGACAGAGAGATACACACAGAGAGAGAGAGAGACAAAGACAGAAAGACAGCAGAGCAGAGTGTTTAATTAAAGAGTGGACTGTCATGGGAAACTCCAAGGGCAGATTTTGATGCCTCAGTCTTGACTGTCCCACACAATTCTCTTTGAACACACACACACACACACACACACACACACACACACACACCCCTGAAATACCTTTCTCCCCAAGCCCCATGCTTGTCCCCCAGGTGCTGAGTCTTGAGGAGTTTCTTTGTGTATCTCTGGGCTCACAGATCATTTTCCAGCTCCCACCCCCAGCGTTGCTTGCCAGACTGGAGCACCATGTGGGCAGCAGGGATGACTGAACCTTTGGGGGAGCTGTAGGGGAGGGAGCCAGAGAGGTTAGTGTGGGAACTCTCAGGGGAGGGGGGAGGAGAAGAAAGAGGAGGGGGAGGAGAAGGAGGGAATTGAGAAAAGGAGGAGATACCAGGACTCATAAAGAGGCCCTGGGGGTAGGGCATGTCCAGGGTTACACACTCTCATGCATTCAGATAATATAGACACATATACAGGGGATACTTAAACTCTCTCACTGACACACAGATATTATTAAACACATATAGTAATGAACAAGGACATACAGCCCACAGGTCTGTAGGCATCTGTAACCCTAGCCCTCCCTTTTGCATATAGCTTCACATTTCAACCTGGGTGTAATTTATTGATTCTTCAGTATTGAAAAATTTATTTCTGCATTTTTAAACCACAATTCTTGCTCAGGATATCCTAATCCTTAATATCAGATGAATCACAGTGGCATGAGATGGCCGGGTGATTTTCCTTCCTATTCATTATAATCAATACGTCATTTGTAAGGCCTTTAAATAGAGATAAATGAAACACAGCTTTTACTTCATTATAGAATGGCCATTCTTGCCCCTTGAAAACAAGCTCTGTCATTCAGTGTATAGATTCTGCTGGAACAGGAAGCTCCCTTCTAAATCAGTGGTACCTTTGCCTTGTGACTGAGGTGAGTGATTCTCCCAGGAGCCTGGTTAAATTCTGGAGCCCCAGGACACAAACTCCCATCACCCTAGAGCTCCTGCTCCATCTAGCTAATGGAACAACACGGGCCATGTAGCCCCTCCCACTGGGATGCATTCGTCTCCCTGGAGACACATAGCTCTCAAATTACCCTAGGCACACCAGCATACAGAGATCTGCATATGTGTGAACCCACGCGGACATATATGTTGAGATATGTACATTTATATACATATACTCAAAGGCTCCTAAACCCACATGCACGCCCCCTCTGTGTGTCTGTCTATCTGCATAAGATGCCAGAGTTATAGAGTTTAAAATTTTATTTAGAGATGGGGAACAATTGTCTGGGGCTGTGTTTTGTGTGGGTTTTTTTTGTTTATTTTGTTTTTTTTGTTTTTTTAACTTTGGCATCTCATGTTTAATTAAACAATCTATTCTGCTTTTTGTTCCCCTCCAGCAGGTAAGATGCCTGGCACCTGGGAAGACATCTGCAGGTGACACAGGGGCAGACACAGGGGCAAACACAGGGGCTGCCTTCATTTGCCATAAGAAAGGAACCAACCGCTAGGTGCCTCCGAGTCAAAGCAAGTGCTGGGGCTCATAGATAGATCAGGTCTAGAAGTCAAAGCCAAGAGCTGGAGAGCTGGCTTAGTGGCTCAGAGCCTATACTGCTGTTGCAGAGGACTTGAATTCAGTTTCTAGCACCCACATCTGGCAGCTCACAACTGCCTGTAATTCCAGCCCCAGGGCATCTGACACCTTCTGGATTTTTATAGGGCCATCTGCGTCATGTACATAGATTCATTTACACGTAATTTAAAACTAGAGGAAGACAGACAGACAGACACACACACAGAAAGAGAGAGGGAGGAGGAAAATAGAGGGAGAAGGAGAGGAAGAGGGAGAGGGAGAGGGAGAGGGAGAGGGAGAGGGAGAGAGAGCACTGTTAAAGTTAAAGCCAGCAGGGGTTTAACACTGTTGTGTTTTCTGGGAAGTCCAGTGTGTGCATCTTTAAGGCCAAGAGCAAGTCTGCAGCAGAGGGCTCATCAGCCTCTTGAGACTGACCCCTGGAAAACAAGCCTTGTGAGACAACTGTTAACAGAAAAGCAACCCAGAGGAGATGCATGACAAGGGCTTTGTAGTCCCCTGCCATGCGCCACATAAGGGAGCTCAGCTTCTCTCTGACCCTCAAAAGCTGCTCCAGCCAGGACCTCTGGAGACTCACACATGAAAGACTTTTCACCCTTTTCTGGTGCTCTTCTAATGAACAGACCAGCAATAAAAACCCAGAGAAGACCTGGACCAACATCAGTCCCTCTGCTACACAGCTGGTAGCCATTGGTGTCAGGGATGGCTCTGGAGCAGAGGCTGTGTGATCTGAGCTGCGCTAGCTCAGCCTGACTTGCCATCCTCTCTAGAGAGGCCTGTCACACACCACGGGCATGCATGAAGCTCCTGGGGGGTTCTCAGAGCAATCTACAACAAGAGACAAGGAAGTCTTTGAAGATGGTCCTTATCTGAGATTTGCTGATCACATCAAAAGGAGACCACTTGCTCAAAGATGGGGAAAGTGGTTTACAGTGCCTAGAACATTCGTGTTTACAGAGCCTTTTAGGAAAAGTGTTTATTTCTACGCTCCTACCACCCGTGTGAAGAACTGCACTGGGCCCTTTAATCTCGGCTCTGTGGAGAAATCAATGAGGCCCCGGAGGAGGGATGTTTTCTTTGCTTCAAAGTCACAGAGCCAGCATATGGAGCTAAACTCAAGCCCAGCCTGGGGCTGTGCTTTCTTGACCCAGAACATTCTGAAGGAGTTCAGACTCCAGAGGAAGGCTTTATAAATCCTCTCTGGGTGGTATGATGAGATGGAGCTCCCTCAGCCAGAGTGTGGCCCCAGCCTCTACCCACGTGTGCTCTGGAATCAGCCTGGCTTATTCCAACCCTAAGTAAGGTCCCTGTAGGAAAGTGAAAGGCCAAGGGGAGTGGCAGAGTCAGCAAGGACCTTCCACCGTCACACGCGGTGCCTGGGAAGATGCAGGAGGCTTGCATAGATGTGGAAAATCAACCAGAGGAAGAGGCCCTGTCATCCCTGAGAGAGAGAGCTTCCTAGGAAGCAACACCACATTCATCCATAAGCTCAAACTCACACAAGCTTTCCAGCAGCTGGCTGGATTTGAGCCTCACTGCTTGGAAGTGTCCATGACCCCAGCCTGACCTGGGCAGTCTCTGGGATAAGGCAGAGCTCCACTCTCCTCAGGAAGGGTAATGCAGCCACTTCATTATTGGCTTAATATATCCTTTGATGGGTTGGACCTGCTGGGCTGGCCTGGAGTATTAGCTGGGTTAATTGGCCCTTCAAATGAACAACCAGTTTAATCAAGGAGGTAATGCTTTCAGCTATTCAATTATGCCTACCTCTGGACATGCGGCTTCCGTCCCTGCCCCAGCACCCTGGGAGCAGGGTAAGGGAGAGTGAAATTGGCCAGCCTGTGTGCACACTGGAGTGCCTGTACACTGTCATTGCTCATAGGAGGTGTATCTTAAGAGCAAGCTGGGGACCCAGAGCTAGGACTGTCACACAGCATCCGACCTTGGCTGTCAGCTGGGTGGCCTTATCAGTCAGTATTTGCAAACTCTAGAGAGTTTGCAAATACTCATTTGCAAATGAGGTGTGTGTGTGTGTGTGTGTGTGTGTGTGTGTGTGTGTGTGTGTGTGTGAAAGAGGGAGGGAGGGAGGAACGGGGAGAGAGACAGAGACAGAGATACAAAGAGAGAGACTTGAAATCCCTGTGGTGTTAAATGGAACTATTTAAGCCAAAGTCACCGTATATTCACATACATGCTCGTGTGTGCATGCACACACACACACACACACACACACACACACACACACACACACACTAAAATAAAACTTTTAAAAAAGCAACAACAACAAAAGACTAGCTGACTGTGTTATGATCCCTCTTCAGGACATTAGGCTGCCACGTTAGGCCCAGCATCTAGCTCTGTGACACATTATTAAGTAAAGAGGAAGGCTGGCAAGCAGCAGGATGCACAGATGGGAAATTACAGTTACCTGGACCAGTGTGAATTGTACTGGACAAAGGTTACTCTGCAAGAGTCAACCCCCCCCCCCCAATCCCCTGCTGTTTACATCTGGGTGGTGAGATTTGGGGATATTTTATTTTACTTCTACTTGCCTTTATATCCTGGCTACCCCACAAGAGGACAAACAATCCAATTAAAAAAATGTAGCAATTCTTCTTCCTTGGGGATATTTTCTCCACCCTTCCTGAGCGCCATCTTGTAGGCAGAGGCCACAACCATCTTGCCTCCTGAGAGACCTCAGGTGTTTCACGGGACCTGGGAAGACAAAAGTGTTCCTGATTCTGCCATGCACCCTCCTTAGACTCTCTGGGACTCAGTTTGCTGCTCTAAAAAGTGGTGGCGCTGTTGATTTCATCAGCTGGAAAGAATTTTTATTTGCTGTCATTGCAAGTGTAACTCACTGGGAGGAAGCTTGAAGGGTCTGTAGAAGGGACACCCACCAAACATGGCTGCTGCTGACACTGCCCTTGCCTTCCTTCCAGTCTTTTTCCATGGCCTGTTGGAGTCAAGATGTGGAGGCATCCGTGGGCCCTTACTACAGTGAGCTTGCTGCATTTGGGGTCAGCGTGGACCAGTTTCAGCCAGGCACCCCACTTGGCTGTGCCTTTGGTTGGTTACACAGTGTGGTCCTAACGCTGCCTTACAAGGCTTTCCCAAAGCTCCTGGCAGAGAGTAATCATCACCGCTATTCTACAAACACTAGAAGAGCTCCAGCCCAGCCTCATTTTATCCTCCCTCAAGCAGTTATTACGAATGCGGCACACAGTGATGTTTTCAGTGCACCCTGACCTGGCATGTTCCTGGAGCTCCCTGAGATCCTCCTAAGACACCCATGCCCAGACTACAACCTATCCCTATTCAATAAGAGACCTGGGCGGGGTGTGGGGGGCAGAGCTCTGACTTTGATAGTTCTGGAAAGTTTCTTAGAGTATCTGAATGTAAGCTTGGGCTTGAGAACCACAGATTTATGTCCAAGTACTTTAGAAAGACCAAAGATCCAGGTCAACGGAAGATCTTGTTTTTCATCAACTAAAGACACTTTTCTTGGGTAGAAGGGTTCACTTGCTCCTCCTTGCTCTCACCCAATCATCTGAGGGACAGATGGTGGCAATGTCACAGTTTCTTGCTGAGAATGAGGAGAGAGGGTCACAAAGCAAGCAGCCTTTATTACTTCTAGAGCTAAGGCTAGGTGGTTGGATTGAGTTTTATCCCAGGTACCATGCTAAGTCCAGTTCTTGGCACACAGAGCAGTGGGGTGAGCTCTTACTCTTGCTGACCAAGCTTCATGGAGAACAGTCTGACAGTATCCACAAATGTGGGGAGGTATACACTCCAGTTCTACCCCTAGACCTACAGCTAATAGAAGTGAGTTTGATGCCCTCCCCATGACTGTATGCAACAAGATAACTAACGCTATCCAAAGACTGGGAAGGATGCAAATACCCACCAATACCTGAAAAGGGAAATGAACTGCGGTGTACTCTCACAATGGCGCACACACCTGCAATGCAAATGTAAGAGGGGCAGCCGATCACAGTGACACGAGTGAGTGACATAGGGGCAGCAGCAGAAGCCCCACCCACTCGCATTCTCAATGACCCTATCTATAAAAACACAGAAAGAGGCAAAGCCAGTCCGCAGGGATGGAGGTCAGCTTAGTAAATTTCCCCAGTGGGTAGGCGTCTGTGTGGCTGAGGCAAGAGAGTGGATAGAAAGAGAGTGCACTGGCCTATCCCTTACCTGTGTGACAGTCACAGGAGTGCATGAGTATGCAAAATGTACTGAGTTGTACACTTAAACTTCATCCACAGCAGATGGCTCGGGAGGGTAAATGTGCTGGCAGACCTCAAATCTCCAGGACTCACATGGTAGAAGAAGAGAACCAGCTCTTCCAAGTTGTCTTTCAATTTCCACAAGTGTTGTGACATATGTACACTTGCCCCCAAAATACATAGACTGAACAAACAAACAAACAAATGTAATAATTAAACATTTGTAGAGATGGTTCAGTGGGAAAGCCCTTGCTTGCCAAGCCTGCTGGCCTGAGTGTGATCCCTGGACCCACACGGTAGAAGAAACAAATCTACTCCTGGACGTTGTCTTCTGATGTCCACATGCACTTGACGGCAGCCACGGGCTGGCACACACATATAAATAAATAAATGTCATAAAAAGCTTTAAAAAGTTATAAATGTAATAAAAATCAAGTACATCTCTTGACCTTACAATTTCACTTTTTAAATTTAATTAATTAATTAACTAATCTTTGAGACAGAGTCTTAACTATGTAGCCCTGGCTGTCCTGGAACTCACTATATGAAGGCTAGCCTTGAACTTACAGAGATCCACCTGCCTCTGCCTCCCATGTCCTGAGATTAAAGGTGTGTGCCATTATACTGGGTTTACAATTCTATTTTTAGCAACTGTTCTCTGTGAACGTATCTGCATTACAGCAGTATAAGATTATTGTACCAGTATTTATTGAAAAAAAACAAAGGCTGGAAAAAAAGAGGTCAATTAATAGGGCTTGTTAAATATGATAGAATTCCTTTCTAACTATTCCATGTGACATAAGCATGCAAAAACAAGAGATTTACAAGATATAGATATCTTTAATATGTATATATAATATGTGTGTATGTGTCTGTGTCTAGGTGTGTTCCTCCATGTGTGTGTGGATCATGCATGAATGTTTGTGTGGATATAAGTGCACATTTTTGTAGAAGCCAGAAGTCAACCTTGGGTGTCATTCTTCAGGTACCATCCATCTTAACTTGTAGCGTTTGCTTGCTTGCTTGTTAGAATTGTTTCCACATCCGGGGTTCCTTCATCCACGAAATGGGCACAACCAGGATTTTTGCCTCGAAGAGCTGCTATGAAGAGTAAAGGGACACAAAGGGAGGGGTGGCTGAGGTGACCTCCACGGAGGTGATGTGATGGTTTGCCTTAATTGCTAATTCAATGCAAGATAGAAAAGCCGAGGAAGACGGTCTTAACTAGGGATTGTCTCTTTCAGGCCATCCCGTGAGCATGTGTGCTGGGGGACACACATTGCCGTGAGAAAGCCCAGAACACCGTGTGCAGCAACATTTCCTAGGTGGTATGCCCTGAACTGTGTCAGAGATGAGAAGTCAGCTGAGCACAGCAAGCAAGTCAGAGAGCGTGTGTGTATCAGTTCTCTGGGCAGTGGGTGTGGTGGAAGGTCCAACCTTGGCTTCCCAACGATAACGGAATGTAACCTGGAATCCTACGCAGAAATAAACCCCGTTCTCCATTAAGTCGCGTTGTTTTCCAGGGTACTTGTTTGTTGTTTTTAATCACAGCAACAGAAACGGAATGCAGACAGGTGGGTGCGATGGTGACAGGCGTCTCAGGAAGGAATCCCAGGGGCAGAGATGATTCTTGAACACCTTTCGTGTCCAGCCCAGATACAGAAGCATGAGCACATCTGGGGAAGAGAAAGGCTGCTGTCCTTTGGAAGAAGAGCAGTACGCAACAGAAGCAAAGACACGGGGAGGAATCTGGGCCAACGAGGGCTGGAACAGGGAGATCTGGGCTGCGCATGAGGGAGCAGCTGGATCAAGAGAGATCATCCCAGGATGTGGCCAGTGGAAGCTGCACCATGGACTGCCCTTCACAAAGAGTGGGAATTGTGCCAGAAAGCTGATTTGTATCCTGTCCTTGTCTTGTCACAAACCCAGGCTTCAAATATTATTGTCCCCATTATATTGGTGAAAAAACTGAGGCACACAGAGAAAACACTTCACCTAAACACTGGGGAGCCCATATCGCTCCCTATATCTGGTTTTCTGTCCTGGATATAGGCCAAGGGGGCCCTAGTTTAACAACCTCTGGAAGGACTCATGAGCCTGGAGATCAGGTACCTAGAAGGGTCCAGAGCAGCTACCCCAGATGCCAAGGCTGCTGATGTCCATCAGCGCCTACTGCTCAAGGGGTGTCTCAGCAGGCTTCCCCCTGCAGGCCCCATGGCTAGAATTCAAGTCTATCTGCAGGACACAGGTTTCCCATTGCATGCAGACCACTGGGGAGCTCCTAGGAGACCCCCTAGACTCAGTCTCTGTGGCCTCAGAGGGGAAGGTTCTCCTAAGAGGAGTGAGTTCACCACCCCTGGTACTGTAAGTGGTTAGGCCAGAAGCAAAGGGGACCCAAAGTTGAAGGCCGGAGAGCTAGTCCAGCCTCAGCTCTTCCCTCAGCTCTAATGTTTATTGTCTGGAGGAGCTTTGTGAATGTGAGTAGGGTCTCAGATGAGCATATCACCCTTAGAATAATTTTTACTGTGTGTGTGTGTGTGTGTGTGTGTGTGTGTGTGTGTGTGTGTGTGTGTGTTGGAGGTCAGAGGTTCTCTCCTTCTATCATATGAGTCGTTAGGCTTGGTGGCAAGCACCTTTCACCTGCTGAGCCATCCTGATCGCCCAAATTATTCCTGCTTATCTTAACAAATCAAATCTAATCTCATAGGTCCCTAAAAGTAGAGAGCCCCTCCACAGCCAGACACCCAGAGAGAAGAAAGCAAAAGAAAAACTAAATTGGTGTTGCTGGTGTGTACACTCATACAAATATATAACAAATATGCAAATTATTCAAATGTACACACAGATATTGTTTTTAATTGATACATAAAAGCAAACCAGTTGTGCATGCTTGTGAACTGCATGGTTTTCATGTAGGGTTGTCTAAATTAGGTTATTTATCATATTTCCTCAAACATTTGACATTTCTTTATGTTGGAAGCTATAAAACATCCTTTCTTCTGGTTCGTTGAGACTCCTGGTACTTTATTGTGTGGTCACCCCTCTGTTTGGAAGCACATTGTAATCTTGGGCTCTTATCAACTGTAACTCCCATCAACTGGCATTTCCCATCTGTTCTCCTGCAGCAAATGATTATCTCTTCATGACTCCTAACATCTTCCTGCCTTCTTTCATATAGTCCTTGGAATCAGTCTTTCTTCTGCCCAGTGTAATTCTATGTGAGTGTCTGATTCTCCATTCTTGTTTATCCAGGGGCTTTCTTAGGACAGTCCCCATAGAGCATCCTGGAATTCCTTACATTAGAAGCCGGATTAATTTTTCTTTAAATCCCATGACTATAGTCTTTGTGGTTTCCATGTCAATTTGGCTGAAATATATATTCAAATAACTTCTCAAAGAGGAGGCATGGGAAATAAATGTCTCAGTCTTGTTTGAATGTGATTTCTCTTTTCCTCCACTCTTGATTGACAGTTTGGCTGGATATAGAATTCCAGGTTTAAAGCTATGTGAACTTGTCTGGTAGAGATAGAGTGTATTGAAGAAAGTCAAAGCCCTTTCTTTTATATGATACTGCCAGGGTGCAGTGTGTGTGTGTGTGTGTGTGTGTGTGTAGCATCAGAGGATGTCTTGTTTTGCTTTTTTTGTTGCTGTAATAAATCACTGTTCAAACACAACTTGGAAAGAAGAGGTTTTGCCTTATCTCACATTTCTGGATAATAGTTCATCACTGAGGGAATCCAGGCCTAGAACTCAAGGCAGGAATGAAGAGAGAGGCCGTGGAGAAACATTGCTCATAGGCGTGGTTCACCTGGCTTGCTCAGCTTGCTTTCTTATACAGCCCAGGCTCAGCATCCCAGGCATGGTACAACCCATGGTAGACTAGGCCTTCCTATACCAATTAGTAATCAAAAGGATACCCCCATAGATATACCCACAGGCCAATGTGATGAAGGCAGTTCCTCAGTTCAGGTTCCCCTTACCAGGTATGTCACGTTGACAACTAAGTATGACAGAGGACAACCCTGGGAGTTGTTCCTCGGGTTTCTTCTATGTTGGGGGTTGAAACAGGGTCTTCTATTGGCTTGGAACTTCAACAAGTATGCAGAGCTAGTTGGACAGCACATTCCAGGGATCTGCCTGTCTCTACCTACAATCTTATCAGCGCTGGGATTACAAGTGTGCACTGCTATGCTCACCTTGTTAGGCAGGTGCTGGGGATTGAACTCTGGTCCTCTGGCTTCTGAGGCAAGCACTTTACTGACTGAGGCATCTTCACAGCCCAAGGTTCAACTTTTAATTTTCCATTTATTAAGCCCAGCAAAACTCTGGATCTGTTACTTCATTTTCTCATCTTTAAGCTAAGAGAACAACAGTGCCTAGATCCTGGAGTTGTGGTGAAGACTTACAAATCAGCATCTGTGTTGACAGTGTGCATTGGTTAGCATTGGTTAATTCATAGTCAGGCATCAGGCAAATGGTGGCCATTGTTATCTGGTCTCCATGGCTTCTATTGAGAACCACAATGCCCATCTGACGTCTGCAAATTGATTAGTCAGACAAGTTAAGGTGGGATGCTGAGATGGCTCTGTAAGTAGAGTGCCTGCTGTGCAATAAAGATCTGAGTGTGTTAGGCATGACATCATGTGCATATAATGTCTATGCTGGGCAATGGAGATAGGAGGGACCCTGGAGCTCACAGGCCAGCCAGTCTTACCAGTTCATGGGTTCCAGGTTCAGAAAAAAGAAGGTGGAGAACAATTATCAACATCTGGCCAGTACACATGCATGCAAGCATACATTCATGAGTCTTGTCTGAATATAATTTCTCTTTTCCTTCACTCTTGATTGATAGTTTGGCTGGATATAGAATTCCAGGTTTAAAACTATGTGAACTTGTCTGATAGAGATAGAGTGTAGTTGTTGCATGTAATTTTAAAAACACACTGACGCCTTTGCCAGAGACCACAACCATGATCTGGCTCCTCCCGGTATATCTCTGAGATCACCGGCCCTATTCCAGGCTTGCCTGGGAGCTGCAACCTGGCTTCTCTCTCTACCCACTTTTGCTTCAAGGATGAAAAACATTCAGACAGCTTTATTATTTTAGAACTTTCCAGATAGCACAATTTTGGGGCACAGAATCTCCTGCCCTAACCTTATCAGCTAGCCTGTATCAGCTAGTCTCCACTGACCTCCTTGGCTAGTCTCTGGTGGCAGAGGCTGCTGGTTCTACCTTCCCCAAGATCTTACATGGTTGTTTCATGCTTCTCCTTCCAAATCCTGGCCAAAAAGCCCCTTCTCTTCCCCTGCTTCTTTTTTTCCTCCTGGGACCTGGAAGTCCCACCTGTTCCTTCCACCCAACAATTGGTTCCTGGCTTCCTTTATTGACCAAATCAAAAACCAATTAGGGAACCAGGCTTTAGTATCAGCACCTCCTCCTCCATGTAGTGAAGAAAGTCAAAGCCTCAGAGTTCTGGGTTTAGAAAAAAAAAGTGGAGATCAATGGTCAGCATTTGGCCAGTATACATACATGCATAAGAGCACACACACACACACACACACACACTTGAAGTTATATTCTTGTTTTTTTTTTCTAGAAATGTGTAGAGACTTCTTCCAAACATGTTTTGAAATGTTTCATTTATTTCCCTATCTACATATCTACATGGATCTACATATCTACATGGTGTCTTCTCCCTGCAATGTAAAGACTCAATGCTGTTTTGTTTTGTTTTGTGGTTTTTTTTTTTTTTTTTTTTTTGGCTCTGGGGATGTTCAAAATGATTATTTCTATGCTAACTCTCCTCTACCATCTTCATTTGTGTCTTCAGATATTCCTGCTATTTTGGATGCTAAATCTGTAAAGTGATGCTTTCTCTCATATTCCAAAAGGAGGGTTTTCTTGCCTTCAGGCTACAAATTCTTAGTGGGATTTTAGTCAGTGGTAATCTGAGTCCTCAGATGCTCTCAGTTACTTACTGGTGGCTCCGTTCTTGTGGCAGCTTATTCTTGAGAACTCTGCCCAGTGAGCAAGCTGTCACATCAGTCCTGTGCTGACTACAGCATCAGCTTTACAGTTCCTTTGGGTTCTTGAGAAACATGGGAAACCTCTGCTCATGCATTCCACTCAGATCTTTTGGAACCCTGTGAGCTGGGTGCTGTGGGTGTCACAAAGACAAATGAGCAGTGGCTTATGGTCTCAGTGCTTATGAGCCTCTTCTGAAGATGGCAACATGCATACCACAGGTCCTCACAGAGGGCAGGTAGCAAAAGACTATGGAGGGGAGACCCAACAACAGGGGTGGCTCTTGACTGTGTACATATATGTGTGTGTATGTTGGTGTGTATATGCATGTGTGTGTGGCTATGCATGCACACGTGTGTTTATGCACTGTGTTAGTATGCACGTGGAGGCCCAAGGTTGCATCTGGAATTCTTCCTCAATCACTCTTCCACATTGCTCTTTTGAGACAGGGTTTCTCAGTCAAGCCCTGAGCTCACTGCTATCACTAGTCTCCTAGTCGGCTTGCTTTGGAGATTCCAACTCTGACTTCTGGGGCTGAAGTTACAGAAGAATGAGCTGTGGTGCCCACCTGAAATTTACATGCTTCTGGACTTGAGACTCCTGTGCTGTTTCTTGCATGACATGTGCTTTACTTACTGAGCCATCTTCCCACCCACCACGCTTAATTTTTGAGGCAGGGTCTCTCACTGAACCTGGAGTTTACCAGTCTGGGTAGACCTGCTAACCAGCGAGCTCGAGAACTCCTGGGTCTACCATTCCCGAGCTGAAGTTTCAGACACACCTACCACAAAGGCAAACATGGGTTGGCAGGGGGCAGGGAGGACAACTAAACTCCCGCCCTCAGACTGGCACAGTAAACACTTTACTGACCAGGTCATCTCTCCATGGAGTTGCATAACTGAACATGGGGTTGGAAAAAAATATATATGGTAACAGAAAAAAAGTTTGCAAACACTCGACAGCCAAATATCCACCCAAAACTCAAATTCAAAATGAATCCAGCGTGTTTCTGGCAGCATTCATCGGCAGCTCCACTGTAGCCTCATTGTGAGCACACAGTACTCACTTTACACTGAACATGCCCTCATGTGAGGAACGCCCACAAGTGAGCCCGGAAGGGAAGCGCCTGAGCTCCAATCCCAGAAGGCTGTGTACTGCAAAGTTCCCTGTTTTACTGTATATGGAAGTTTTCTGCTTGTCTACAAACCTGAGGGATTAATTACAGAAAACAAACACCTTTACTATTTTCTTACCATCATCCTTCGGCATGTAAGTGTCAAACTTACCCATCTTTAGATGGTACTGGCTTTAAAAACCGCTGTTTGCTTTGCTGGCTTCAGTTTCATTAAAAAAAAAAATCTGAATGAATTTTGGCATCAGATTATGACAGAATTTCCAAAGATTTCTGAAATGGCCCTCAACATACTTCTGCCATTTTGTAAGTATGTATTTATGTGAAGTGATATTCTCACCACTGATGACTATAACCAAAATATTGATTAACTCTGAACAATGTAATGTCCTGCAGTATCAGACATTCAGTTAAGATTTAATGATTTATGCAAATAAACACACCCATCTCATTAGCATAACAGTTTGCTTGTCTGTAATAGATGATAAAACTACCTGCTCAACAAAGAATTGTTTTAAAATAAATTTCTTCATATCTTATCAGTAAGTGTTTGATTTGCATATCTGCCTAATATACATATACCTGAGATTGCACAAACATTTCTTGAGTGAGCAAAGATTGCATGTGGAAAAACTGAAGGTGATCTGGTCTACAGATTGAGAAGGTATGCTTTGGGCTCAAGAGATGACTCAACAGTTAAAAGCACTGGCTGCTCTTCCAGAAGATCTGTGTTTAATTCCTAGCATACACGTGGCAGCTCATAACTTTCTAACTATTTAACTCCAGTTCCAGGGGACCTGACACCTGCATATTCATATAGGTAGACAAAATACCAATGCACATAAAAACAAAAATAAATAGATAGATAGATAGATAGATAGATAGATAGATAGATAGATAGATAGATAGACAGATAGATACAAGTTATGCTTAGACATGAGCCAGACCTCTTTGGGGTGTTGGCAGAGGAGCTATTAGATGGTATAGTCAATGAAGTAGAACCAGTAAGAGGTGATGTAAAACCAATAACGAATTGATGGTCAGGCCAACAAATCTGCTATCTGCAGGGCTCACAGACAGCAGCTTTTGCTGCAGGTAGAATTTATCCACCCTTAGAAAAAGCTCAAATTTTGTTTTGAAGCATTTTAATTAATTAAACTAGCTCCACCCCACCCCCAGTTACAGGGGAAAGACCCTCTTAGTGACAATCATGTGGCCCTAGACATTAACTCACTTCCACAGTAGAGCGCAGGCTAGGTTGGAGCAGAGTATCCAGCCTGGGCATGCTGCAGCAGGATGCTGGCAGGCCTCTCCAGGGCTTCTTCCAGGAATGGGTTGAGGATTGGTGACTCTCCTGATGGCTGATATTGATTGTAAATTTGATGTGATTTAGAATAACCATGGAAACAAACCTGGGGCCTGCTCTATAAAGGACTGTGCTAACTGGGCTGTGAAGCCCCACCCAATGTGCGGGCAGCAACCATTTACCAGCTGGGGTCTCAGAATGAACACAAAGTAGAAAGCCAGCTGAGCACCAGCGTCTGTCTCCATGCTTCCTGATGGTGGTGGCAGTGTGACCAGCTCCTGCCCTGTGACTTTCGCACCTCCGTGGCATCTGTGGACTATATGCTCAAACTGTGAGCTGGAATAAACTTTTCCTTCCCTAAGTTGCTTTAAAGTATTTTGTAATTACATTATTTATTTGGTGTGTGTGTGTGTGTGTGTGTGTGTGTGTGTGTGTGTGTCTGTCTGTCTGTCTGTCTGTCTGTCTGTGTATACACATGCATGTGTAGATCAGAGGACAACTTGTGTGAATCAGCTCTCCTTCTACCACGTGGGTCCCAGGGATCAAGCTCCCATCATTAGGTTTCCCAGCAAGTCCCTTTACCTGGTGAACTTCTTATTGACTCTTAATTTGCTTTTCCTGAATTTTGTTGGGGCAATGAGAAAAGTAACTAATACAGTACACTACTGTTTTTTATGACTAAAGTTTGCCCCAGGTGCCAAGGAGTGTCATAGGACCACCTGAGGCTCTGCCCTAAGACAGCAGGGGGACAAAAAAAAAAAAAGATGGAAGGACTCTGAGATCCTAGGTCCTAGCAGGAGCCCAGCAGTGTGGACAAAATCCAGCTCTAACTAAACAGGGCCTATTGGGGGCCCCTTTTAGGGACTAGACCTCTAGGCTCAACTGTGAGAGGTGATAGCCAGAAAGTAAAGTGGTTAGAGGTGTCAGACAGGAGGTTTGTGTGTGGCAGACAGGCAGGTGGGTGGCTGAGGTGGTGGTTTCCTTAGCTACTCACTGGAGACTTGTCTGACTTTCATTTGCTGCCTCAGCAGGTAGCAAGGTTTAAAATAAATCCGGGAGATAAAGCACAAATCCCCAAGCCAGTATCCTAGGCTCTGGGCAGACTCCCAGCACAGCTGTGGCACCCGAAAACTGTGTCTCTGGCTCCTCTGATGTCCCCTTAGAAGCCATCCTTCCCTCCCCTGCAGCTCTGAGACCTCCTCACCTCAGCCCCGCTGAGCTCTGCTCCCAGCTGCCGATTTAGATCGGATCAGCACATTTCTCCCAAAGCTACACAGGTGCACAGAATGCACTAATCAAGGTTGGTGGCTTGAGCTGTCACCATTTCCTCAGAGATCTGAGACTCAGAAGGGAAGCATATGAGGAGACAGGAGCCCAGATCTCTGCGTGATGGGATGCTGGGAGCTTGGGCATCTGTGTGGGAGAAAGATCTGGAACACCAAACACGCTTGCACAAAAGCGTGGGTCCCCTAGAGAATGCCAGAGCATGAACTGCTTGCTGGCTCGCCCCTCCTCTTCTCACAGAGGAGGGACTCAAAGCTAGAGGAAGTGATAGCCAGGGTTAGGAAGCCACAGAGAGACTGATGGTGGCAGCTCCCACTTTCCTGGGATGTAGGCCCAGCCTGGTCCTGCTATCGCCGGCAAAGGAACAAGGGTGGATTTACTAAGGCAGAACACACTTACAGATCTCAACGGGCCACACACTCCTGGGCACCACTGTACTGACAATTTTGGAATTCTGATTTCTTTAAAAACACAGAA
The DNA here is from genome assembly GCA_902729485.2 of Mus minutoides. NCBI lineage: Eukaryota > Metazoa > Chordata > Mammalia > Rodentia > Muridae > Mus > Mus minutoides. Next base: position 40,577 of record LR753696.1, on the reverse strand, counting down.
ATATTATAAGATGTGATTTTGTTTTAATCCCAGGGGTGGGGATGTGAGGCTGCTTTGGGCTGCCTGCAGCAGCTGACTATGATTTGGCCTCATGCTCTAGCAGAGGAGTGGTTTTGCCAGGGGCAGTTTCTGTGATTGTTTGACACTTGGAATTCTGGGAACTTTTCATAGGGTATGTGAATGCTAGAGCCCGGATAGGCCGGGTTGGTGAGTGTTGTTTGTCCAGCTGGTTGCAGTTTATAAATAGCCATGCTCAAAGAAGAAACAAAAGGAAAGAAATTAGATTCAGGGATTCTCTCTCTCTCTCCTCTCTCCTTTCCCTTCTATCTAGTGATAGGGGGTGAAGCCAGGGGCAGGGAGTAAAGGGTGGAAAGAGGAAGAAGCCACAAAGTAACAAAGCCCGGCTACACACCACCCTCTCTGACCACCCTATCCTGACCTAGCAGGCAACATGGTGGCTTCTCTGCTAACCCTACTTTCCAACTTGGACTTGGGTAGCCTAAGCCTCTGTTCACTCCAGATCTGTCAAGCACAGAGCAGTTGAATTCTGGCTTACTGGGGAAGGGGTTCCTCTAGGGTTAGAGGCTGACTGGAATGGCAGTGCTGAGACAGTGAGACACGCCCTGCCTATAGTGTCCCCAAGGTCCTGCTATTGTATAGCTGTCACCTCACTATGCCTTCTGCTTCCTTCACAGTCTCCTCCCCGCTGTCCCACTTACCCCACCCTACCACGCATCTCCTGGCTTGTGGTCAGTCACATACCCTTTTCTTTCCCCTATGCTTTCCCTTTGGGTCAGTGTAGTCAATAGTGTCATCTTCTGCCCACTCTCTGCTTGCAGTGACACCCGTTCTTCAGAGACTTCTTAGACAATTGCTTTAGCGTATGTGCTCATTTATCTTAGACCTGAGCTGTCATTGCATGTTATTTATCATTGACTCCTAGAACCTACCCCACTACCTGGCACCACCCAATGCTTAAGCACCTGTTAGGTGAATGCGGGGTGGACAGATGTAGAGACAACAGAGTGAGATGGCTAAATGGATGGTGGTGGCTAAATGTTGGATACATGGATGCATGAGATGAATGCATGGATGATGGGTCCAGGGATAACTGAGTAAGTAATGGATGGATAGATGGGTGGGTGGATGTGCAAGTAGACAGTTTATGTGTACATGTATGTGTATGTATGGATGGATGTATGGATGGATGGATGACAGAATGAGAACAATGGGTAGATGTTGGATGTGTGAGTAGATGGTGTACGTATGTCTTGTATGTATGTACATATGTATGCATGTGGTAGATGGTGTATGTATGTATGCATGTATGTTGGATCTGTGAGTAGATGGTATATTATGTATGTGTATATGTATTCATGCATGTATGTATGACTGAATGAGAGGAATGGGTGGATGTGAAGCTGGATAGAGGTTAAGTGATAGATGATTGAGTGAACAATACTATTCGGGCTAATTTCATGTCAATCTGACACAGCTGGAGTCATCGGAGAGGAGGGAGCCTCAATTGAAAAAAAACGTCTCTATAAGATTGGGCTGAAGGCAATCCTGTAGAACACTTTCTTAATTAGTGATTGATTGGGGAGGGCTCAGCCCATTGTGAGTGGGGCCATCCCAGGGCAGGTGTTCCTGGGTTTTATAAGAAGTAGGCCAAGAATGCCATGAGGAGTAAGGCAGTAAGCAACATTCCTCCATGGCTTCTGCATCCGCCCCTGCCTCCAGGTCTCTGCCCTGCTTAAGTTCCTGTTCTGACCTCCTTTGATCATGAACTGTGATGTGGAAACTTAAGCTGAATAAACCCTTCACCCCCAAGTTTCTTTGTCCATAGTGTTTCATCACAGCAGTAGTAACCCTAACTATATTACCCTAAAGGCAAATACTGATGTACTACGTTTCTAGAGAAACCCTCTCGTGTCCTTCCAAGCTACCTCTGAGAGAAGCCAGGCACACTGGCATACACCCATGATCCTAACACTCAAGTAGCTGAGGCAAGAGAGTTCAAAGTTCCTGGCCAGCTTTGGCTATGCAGTGAGATCCTGCAAGGATAATAATGAATATTATTAGTTATATTTATTGCATGAGAAAATTGAACTCTGGAAGTGTCAGGGTTTTTGTTTGTGGCCATCCAGCTGGTTCAGCCCAGAGATCAGACTTTATCTTCTTGACTCTTTGCTCGGGGCTGTGTAATATGTAGTGAGCCACCCAGGGGGCAGTGGTGACCCTTATCCATCACAGCCCTCAGCTACTTCCTCTGAGAAGCAGAAGAGGCTACATTGGCCCTACACACCTGACCAAGCTTTAGTTTGAATCTCTCATGACCCCACCTTGGCTGTGTGCATGGTGTGACCCACAGGAAGAGAAATCTGACTTTTTAGGCAGCCTGTGTCTCACTGAGCCTTTATGCTCCTCTAAAAATTCACTAAAGCAAGAGTAGGCTGCCCAGAAATCTCTTCTTCCTCCCTGACCTGGCCAGAGCAGGCCTTGCCTTTCCATCTGAAGGGGCAGGAGGGACACACTATTCTCTTACCCAATGACAACACCATGTCACACTGTCATCCCGGCCACACAGCCTCCATGAGAAAATGAACTCAGAGCCAGCTGCAAGCCATCCTGTAGACCAGAAGTTGGGAGGAAGGCGAATACGTGGAAAGTCTTAACACTTTCCCTATTGGCTTTTGTGTTTTAAGCTTTCTGATTTTTTAAGGTATTACAAAAGCACACAAGAAGTTCCTAAATGTTTACATGTTGCATTTGCTCTATATCTCTTTTTACACGTGTGTGTTGTAGATAGGCACACATATATTTATGTGATACACATGTACACATGTGTGTATTAGTTTTCTGGAGTAGAGCATGAGCTTTAGTCTCTTGGCCTCTGAATACTTCAGCATCCTTCATCTTTAAGGGGAAACAGTCTTTGGTTTCTTGTTTGAAGCAATCCCTCCCCTTACTCTGTTGGACTCTCTCGTGGGGTTTGCATGGTGCCGTTGCCACTGGGTTAGACTCAGATTGCATCATAAGTTTGGCCAGCTGCCCTTTCTTGGAGCATCCTGTGGGTAAGGAGCCAACATGGATGTCTCCCTTTATAGGGAGGTAACTTGATTGCTTAGAGGGGGGATTTGCCAGGTTTTGTCATTGTGAAGATGCTCTGTCCCTTTGTGAGGTATAAGCAGGGTTGGAGAGATGGCTTGGTATACAGTGCTGCTGGCCAGGCAGTCCAGCCAAATGGATGAGCTCCAGGTTCAATGAAAGAGTTGTGAGAGGAACTGATGTCACTTGATGTCAATCACTGGCCTCTACACAGTCATGTACTCTACACAGTCATATACATGTGAATGTACCCCACATGTATAAACACGCATGCACACTCACATACAGACACACATTTACACATGTGCACACACACAAAGACAGAGCATGACTTTTGTGAGAAGATATCTGAGACTCATCATACTTTGTCCCTGATTTTGCCACCGATTGACTATTCCTGACAAGAGATTGTTTTGGGATCAACCAGAGTAGGCATGCAGATTCCAGGTGAGTGTATCAGTGTGCCTAGTGCGCCCTTCTCTTCCTTCACTCACCAACCCAGACACAAGGCCTTTTCTTTTACTATATGCCTGGGGCCTAACTATCAATCTGGCTTCTCCCAGAATTATCAAATTATCATTTTGGAGATTTGGAGACTCCGCTCGTATACATTTTCCTTTTCTTTTTCTTTCTTCCTTCCTCCCTCTCTCCCTCCTTTTTCTTTTTCTCTTTCTCTTTCTCTTTCTCTTTCTCTTTCTCTTTCTCTCTCTCTCTTTCTTTCTTTCTTCCTTCCTTCCTTCCTTCCCTCCCTTTCTTCCCTCCCTCCCTGCTTCTTTCCTCTCTTCTTCTCCTTCTCCCCTTTCCCTTCCTCCTCCTTCTACTTCTTCCCCTCCCTTCTTCCCTCCTCCTCCTCCTCCTCCTTCTTTTCTTTTTTCTCTAGAGACAGGGTCCTACTCTATAGTCCAGGCTGGCCTCACACCCATAGTAATCCAATCTTCCCTTCAGCTTTCTCCATCCTAGAATTGAGCCAGGTGAGGTGGCTCCACGCCTTTATTTTTCTTAACCCTGTCCTTGATTTTCATTGATATCTATATTCTTCAGATGCTCTCTGCCACAATGTATAGGAGTAAACACTTGAATAATGTGGATCTTACTGATTCTTTCCTCCAGAGAACAGGTCTCCAGTGTATAGAGTCATAGTCAGCTTTCAGGGAGAGACACAGTAAAAGATGGCTAGAGGTTCTTAGCCATAAGTATGTGTCTTTCTTTGTTTCCTCTGACATTGGTGCTGATCTCCACCTTTGGTTGTACCTTATGTACTTCATCTCAGATCCTGGATTGCATTTCACCCTCAGGTTCCGGCCATGTGGAGGTGAACGGCTGCCTGCAGGATGAAGGAGAGGCAGGCATCTAGAGTTTTAATTGCCTCTCAGTGAATTGCTCTCACTCAGTGACCCGTATTTTTGACCCATCTCTTCACCTCCTTTCACAAGCACACGCTGGTGTCAACTCCTGAAGCTTTTGAGGATTCTGCAGTTTCCTTCAAGTCGTCTTTCAGAGTTTCCTCATGCCAGCTGAAGAGTCCTTCTCGTTTCTCCTGCTGAGTTGATAGCACTCGTGCGCTTGCTGTCTACAATACTGTGACATATTTTCTCTCATATTCCTGATCCTTGTGGCTTTGTGCCTTCCAGATGCTTGTCGTCATTCTCTGTCTTCATCTGGAAACACAAAGCCCTCCATCCCTCCCCAGATGCCCGCATCCCATGCTAACAACTGACATGAGCTGCCACTTCTCAGCCACAGTCTCTCTCAGAGGCAGAAAGGAAAGATAAGGGCCTCTTTCAAAAATAATATATGGTTCCCGGAGTGGAATCACTGCTCCTGAAAACCAGGCGGGCCGGAATAGAGTCTTCTGAGCAAATTGGAACAAGACATTTCACCCTGTTGGCAGGATCAAAATGTTTGTACCGGAAAAAAATGTGAATACCAGCTGCACCCCTCCACAGAGATACTGACAATTGAAGGCGGTGTCAGGGAGATGCAGCCCTCTGCACAGTTTCAGGCGCCAGTGCAGTATCTGGGATCAAATCACTGGTTTGTAACTCAGGAAGCACATGAGACTGGGCTAGTTCCACAGGATGGAAAAGGTACACATCTTCCCCAGGGAACATTTGTGTCACAGGAGATGAGTCAGATACAAGGCTGAAAACTGCACTGCAGAGGATGGGAAAGAGAAACATCAATGCAGCCCTGCAGGGGGGAGAAACAGAGGGCTTCCCAGGAGCTCGGGAGGGTGACACCAACAGAGGTGAGAAGGAGGGTGTTCAAGACAGAGAGGGACAGGGTAAAAGTGACAAAGTAGCATTTGCCGGAAGCACCACAGCACTAGAGCTTTGAGGTTACCTGTGGTCAGCCTGCACCCTCCTGCACCCTCCTGCACCCTCCTGCACCTGCCAGCACCCACCAGCACCCTCCTGCACCCACCTGCATCCACCTGAACCAACCTGCACCCGTCAGCACCCTCTTGCATCTATCTGCACCTGACTGCACCCTCCTGCTTCTGCCAGTACCCACCTGCACCTGCCAGTACCCACCTGCACCTGCCTGCACCCTCCTGCACCTGCCAGTACCCACCTGTACCTGCCTGCACCCTCCTGCACCTGCCTGCACCCTCCTGCACCTGCCAGTACCCACCTGCACCTGCCAGTACTCTCCTGAAACCACCAGCACCAGCCTGCTATGCTCTTTGAATATGATCTGTCAGTGGGGAGTAATGTGGGTTTGGCAAGGCAGGATGTTCCCATGGAAAGGTTGCCTCTGGTGACAAGATGCAGGGTATCCTGGTCAAAGGCCAGAGTTTGAGTTCCATCAGGACACTGTTCTCACTACCCAAGGGAAATGTGATGGGATCCCTAGTAGGGGAAGGGAAGGGGTAGGAGGATGAGCCTGTGAGCTTCAAGATTTGTTTAAGCTTGGTAATGAGGTGAGCAAGGTTGAGATGTCTAGACTCTGTGTTGAGTATATAGCCTGACTAGGAAATACAGGAGGAAGAATAGGTTGGAAATTAGAAAAGCAAAAGGTTTCAGTGTGGGCATGCACAGTGTGATAGGCCTGAAGGATATGAAGGAGGTGATTATTTTGGAAAAAATGTGAGTCAGAGGCAAGGAGAGAGATAGCAGTCACACAGGTGTCTACCATCACCACCATCATCAGATCAGCACTCCCCTACCAGAACCACCACCATCATCACCATTATAGTCATTAGTATCACCACCATCAGTCCCACCATCAGCATCACCATCACCATCAGCATCCTCCTCGCCACCATCACAATTATTATTATAACCACCATCATCACCAATATCACCATCACTTCAACTATGACTTCTCATCAGCAGCATCAATAGCATCAAATCATCATCCCATCCCTTCTCCCCATCATGACAACTATTCGCTCTTCCGTCGTCTTCTACCAGCACCATCATCGTTCCTACCATCTGCATCATTACCAGCATGATTCCTACCAGTACCAACCAATACTGAGATTTCTTAGGATCATAGTTCCCCAAGAATATAGAAATTAGTATGTCTTCTAAGACAGAGAAAAATTACTGGGGCCCTAGCTTACCCCAGGGCAGATATGCAGAACTATGCCAATATATCTCTGGCAAGCAAGTGCACATTAGAGAGTTGCAGGCCCTTCACCCATCCGATCTCCTTGCCCAAGAGATCTTCTGTGGTTTGTATAGTGTCCTTCAATCAAGCCCTACCATAGTAGAGTCTGCAGTCAGCCATCACCTCAGTGAGGACCCACCCACTGAAGGCAGGAGTCCTTGGGCCTATTGGGTCAGTGCTGAAGTACAGGTCTCCACTCCACCATCCATGCCCTACCTGCTATGAACTTTAAACTCTTGAGAAATGCCTTTTCAACTGTCCTGCCAACCCTTCCCTGGGACTCCAGCTCTCTGGCTTCAGAATCATCTGGACCAGTGGTTCTCAACCTGTGTGCTCATGACCCCTTTGGGGAATCATATATTGGATATTCTGCTTATCACATATTTACATTATTATTCAAAAACCCAAAATATTTTATGGTTGGGAGGGGGGTCCACTGCAACATGAGGAACTGTATCAAAGAGCCACAGCAATAGGAAGGTTGAGAATTCCTCCTTTAGACCCCTCTTTATGCTTCCGACTTCTTTCGCTACCTCAGCCTTTCCTGAAACATGCTCCCCTAGTGGAGAGACAGCTCAGCTGTTAGATGGTAACACTCACAACTAAAATATCAAGAAAGCTAGCTGAACATGGGCAGGGAACCAGTTCACAAGCAGCACATCTCTGGTTCCTGCTTCAGCTTCCTGACCTGCTGAGTTCCCACCCTGACTTCCCCTCAACAATAGAACAGAACAAGGAAGAAAAAAAATGAGCCCTTCCCTCTCTGGGTTGCTTCTGGTCAGAGTATTTTTATCACAGCCATAGAAAGCAAAGGGTCCAGTGGTGGTGGGTCTAGGTGGTGATCTCCTGGGACCTCCACACTATCTCTCAGACTCCTCTAAAAGACACCCCCCCACCCACACGCACCCACCCACTCGCCCACACCACTCCCACCTCAGCTGCTCCGACTCCTCTGGTGGAGCCAGGCTTTCTACCCCCATCAGTAGTGGCTGCTCTGAGGTTTGGCGTCTTCCCCTGTAAATGGGGAATAATGCCACATCTTCTGTAGGGCTGCTGCCAATACTCCGTGACAGAGCATTCCTCAGTGCACTGTGACGCTGTCTGGCTCCTTGGTGATGTAGGGTTCATCCTTCAATTTCCCTACAGCACAGGGCTTGTTGCTTGGCCTTATCTTCCTGGGCTCTACTAAGAGAAGGGCAGAGCCCATCGCATGTAACCAATGAGTTTCTCACCGCTCTGCCCATACTAGGTGCTAAATAAATGCTGCTTATGTGACTGGGTGAACCAGCTAATGGCTGTTTAACACTCCACATTCTTGCTCTCTTGAGTCTTAAGTGTAAAGAAATAAAATGGACTCCCGACATCCATGTGTTGTGTCTTCTCAGACCAATCCACATTCATTGGCTGTAGTGGTGGTGGTGGTGGGGTGTGTGTGTATGTGTATGTATATATGTGTATATGTATATGTTTGTGTGTGTGTATATGTGTTTGTTTGTGTATGAGTATGTGTGTATATGTGTGTGTATGTGTGTGTGTTTGTGTACGTATGTGTGTGCGTGTATGGTGAGGGGTTGCTTGTTCTCCTACATTGACACAGATATGCCAGGGCTAGTAGAACTGTAAAAGCTGTTGAAGTGGACTGTTCAAGATAGTGAACTGTAAACGTTATCCTGAGGCAGCAGAAGATGTTCCCATGGGTTTGTGGATGGTCCTGTGCCAATCAGAGTCCTGGTACTGGTGAGATGGAAACAGCAGTTCTCTAGGCCCACTGAAAATTAGACTCACTGAGAGACTTTCAAACTAAACTGTCCACAGGATATTCCTTGGGCCAATGAAATAAATGTCTATAGTGGTAAGGACCAGATTAGCTGTCATTTAAATAACTTCTTTGGAGGACTCCATTGGCAGCTGAGTTTGAAGGCCTGTGGGGTAGAAAGACTCATGGGCAGGACAGGGCAGCGTGTGCCCTGGAGGTCTTGTGAGGATTCCTAAGAGCACTGCTTCCCTCCACAGGTGCCGCCTCTGCTCTTTTTCTTTCTTCTTCTTTTCTCTTTTTTTTTCAAATTCGCCTCCAGCTCACTCTCCCTGCTGACGAGTCAGAACCTCCCCGTGCAGCACCTGCACTAATAACGCTGGTGTATCCCCAGGGAGACGAGGAACAACCCCCGCCCCTGCTCAGAGCCCCTCACCTATCAAAGGCTGAGAGCTCTGGTAGGGGGGATGGCAGGACTTACATGGGTAACTCCAATTAAGACAAATGTCAGCTCTTTCTCCACAGGCTGTCCATGACTTGCCCCGAGCGTAGTGCAGGCTGGGCGTAGGGAGCAATAATGCTTAGTCTTAACTGCCAGGCTCTGACAGGCACAGCCAGAGGAAGCAAGGAAGAATATAAGCAAAAGGTGGTCCTGGCCTAGATGCCCTGCCTCCTGAAGGAGCCCCTCTAGAGACACAGGGTCACAGATCCTCCAATGCAAAGATCCTTTGGAAGCCAATTTGAAGGGATTCTGGTGTTTCCAGTCCCAGGGAACCCCAGAGTTGGCGGATGTCTTTTCAAACCTTCTCAAGGGTCCCCCAATGAGCCAAAGGGCAACCCTTGACCAAAGCAAGGTCCTCAAAACCGTAGTGTAATCTCTTTGTGTTAGTGTGACAAATGTTACAGCTAACTGCAACTTAGGGGAAGAAAGGATTTATTTATTTATTTATTTATTTATTTATTTATTTATTTATGTACACACTGAGGGATGTCAGAGCTGGAACTCAAATCAGGAGTAAGAAGCATAAATCAGGGAGGAACACCGCTTGCTGGCTTGCCCATGGACGCATGCGTAGCTGGCTTTCTTATACAGCCCAGGACCAGGTGCCCAGAAATGATGGTTCCCACAGCACTCTGGGCCCTTCTACAGAAATAGATATTCAAGACAATTCCCCACAGACATGCCCTCAGGTCAGTCTGATCCAGGCAATCACTCAATCTAGACTTTCCTCTCAGATGACTCTGGGGTCTAGCTAGAATCTAGGCTGTATCAAGTTGACAAAGCCAACTAGGATAGATGAGCAACTTAGATATCTGGAAAACTGTTAAAATAAAGGGCCACAGTCTCCTCTGCCCCCTATCCAACCAGAGCCTGAAGTTTGTCATAGGACTTGGTGATGGAGACGGAGATCGACAATTGGCAAATGCTGGAAATCCAGACCTGGACTTGGGTGAGACTCACTGTGGGGACCGGAAGTCATTGTGGTATTAGGTGCTCAAGGCCGGGCTCAGCTCATTGCCTCCTGGACAAATCATTTGTCCAGGCCATAGAAATGGAGCAGTCATTGTTTCAACGCAGGAGGGATACTTCACGGAAAAGGGTATGAGGGGAAGGCACCGCTTGGTGGGGTGAGAAGGAACATCAGGAAGAACTGAAGTGGGTTAGTGCCCAACCCACAGATGTGCTAACAGATGTGGCTTTGTGGAGCTCACCCCTTAACTCCACATGGTTCAATAAGGTACATCGATCGCCCATGTGTTAGCCATTTTCTGCCACTGAGATGAGCATCTCCAAGCAATCACTACAGAGGAGGAAAAATTTTGGTTCACAATCACAAGGGGCTCAGCTCTTGGCCACTTGGCAACCTTGTCCTGGGTCTGTGGTGGGACAGAGCATTGTGACCAATTTCCTGGGACAAAAGAAAGCTGCCCCCTTCATGGTAGTCATGCAGCAGAAGGAGAGGTTGCTTGCACTTACACAGCAAATCTCTTTCCTTAAATGCCACCAAGAATCCATTAACAGATCCAGCCCTTCGTGAGTTCAAAGCCCTTGTCATCTAGTCACCTCTCAATGCCGTGACATTGGGGATCAAGCCTTTACCACATGAGCTTGGGGGGGGATAACATTTAAGATACATACTGTGGGTATTGAAGAGATGTCCCAACAATTAAGAGCATTTACTGCCTTTATAGAGGACCTAGGTTTAGTTCTCAGCACCTCCATGATAGCTCATAGCCACCCATAACTCGAGATCCATGGGACCCAGAACCTCTTTAGTCTCCAATGTAGACTAGACACAAAACATGGTACACAGACACACATGCAGATAAAACACTCATACTCATAATATAAAATGAATAAATCTACTTTTTAAATCAGTACTGGGGTCCGTGGAGATGGCTCTGTCAATTAAATGCTTATTACATGAGCATGAAGACTAGAGTTTGATTCTCCTCAGGACCTACATAAAAAAAATCAAGACTTGACAGCATATACCCAGTGGAGATAGGAGGATTCCTGAGCTATCTGGTTAGCTACTCAAGCCAAATTAGTGTGCTCCAAATTCAGTGGGAGACTCTGTCCCAAAAATTTAGGTAGAGGACACATGAGGGCAATATCTGACTTCAGTCTCTGGCCTCTTTATGTAAGTATGCACACACAAAGCCCACTGAACAATACTCATTTACAAATGGGGAACTGGGCGACCAAATTCACAGAATTAAGAAAGCAGGAGTCCTGGGAACTCAGCAAGAGTCTCTGTATAGAACCCATGTGCTTAACCAGCACAATGACTGGACCCTCTTGGTCCCACCATCTGCCTCCTCTTCCTCCTGCAACAAAGAAAGCTTCTTCTCCAGTCTATCCCAGGGCTTGCTCTAATTAAAGGGCCATTATCCAGGGACAAAGGAGATTGATGCCATCTGCACCAAAAGGCTAAGTTACCAAATCTGCTCTGCCTCTTCTCCAGTGAGCCTGGAATTCTGACCAAACATAGCACATGGGGTTGGTGACACAGAAGGGCTTGTGAGCAGATTCACCCTGTCCAAAAGAGGCTGCTTGAGTCATGAGAAAGCCAGCTGGAGGTTACTACAGAGACAGGCTGCAATGTCATGGGCAGAGACGAGGCTTCTGAGTCTAGGTCTATCTGCTTACAGTCCCAGTGGGCTTCAGTTTACTCCTCAGTAAAATGGGAATGACAAAACATTTGCTCTCTAAGGGATGGAAGATGCTTGTTGAGAAGGTCCAGAACAACGGCTGACTATCGGTCGTCATGGGTACCATCCCTCTCCATCATCACCTTTATCATCCCTTTCCTTACAAAGGGAGGGGGAGGTACATAGGCCAAGAAGATGCTTCAGCAGCACTTGCTGCATCAGCAGCCAGGGTGAGGATCAGAGTTCAGGTCCCCAGAACTCATGTAAATGCCAGGTGAGCATGGTGGCCCTCTTATAATTCCCATGCTTGGAAGACAGACAGGAATCCCTGGAACAGACTGGCTAGCATGACTAGCCATATTGGCAGCCCCTCTTCCGTGAATAAAGATCAGAGCAACGTGTAGAAGACTCAAGAGATCAATCTCTAGTCTCCATGCACAGCACATACTTGTGCCCACATATATGTGAACACATATGCACATGGACTGCACACTTATTCATGAAAAAACAAAAGCAAAAGAGTGGGTCATGCCTCCAAGAGCTACAAGGCTGTCCTGGGCTAGGGATCATCTGATTAGCTGTCTGCTACTATATGGAGGCTGAAGGTGGGCATGAGGCTTTGAGAAGCTCCAAGCTACTTAGAGAGTTGCCACATTATCTGGAGAAATAGAACTTGTTCCTGTTCATTTATTTTAAAATTATTTTCTATGGAAATTCCTCATAGAATATTTTTTTCTAGCCTTTTCCTATTATTTTGCCAAAGGCCTTTTCCATAATGCTGACTTGCATTCTTGTTAGTAAGCCCTGCTGGCCACCCTGTGCTGTAACACAGGATGCCCTCAAGACCTGGGCTGATTGTGCTCAGAACCATGGGCAGCTCCTGGTGGCAGAGAGCAGTTTTGTCTTGGGGTGGCTCAGACTCCATGAACCCCAGAGCAGGCAGTGTATTAAGTCACCATGGCCTGTACCTCCCTGAGCCAATAAAGATGCAGTTCTTGGATAAGTAGCAGGTACCTTTGGCTAGAGAAGCAGTGGGGTAGGGGAAAGGCAGGTCTTGGCTTTGGGGGCTGCCTTTGCTGCCAACAGACTCAAACCATCCTGGTGGACTCAGGTTTAGAAGTTGGAAGTGGCCACAGGTGGCCTTGAAGTGAACTCTCCTTGTCATCACTGAAAACATTCTGGAATCTCGGGAGAAGATACCAGCACATGTAAGCGGCATCCGTATGGAAAAGTCTTACATCTGATCTGGGGTAGTAAGCCTCTGCTTCCACATGGTGAGTTTCCTCACTGCTCAGCCTTGAGTGCGGGTCTCTCTGAACTGCAGAATGGCCTGCATCTCAGTGTCTATTTTTATCTATAAAAATAGTTGTTTCAAGCTGAGAGTTTGGATGAAGATGTGGGGAACATGTGCATCAAATTTGCAGATGACTCAAAGCTGGAGGAGCTGACAGATTTAGAGTCTGGGATGATCTCGACAGTGGAGAATGCTGGGTCAAAAGCAAGCAGATGAAACTCGGCATCAATAAATCTAATGTCTCGAACACGGTTTCCAAAACGAAATTGCACAAGGGCAGTATGAGGGAGACCTGGCTTGCCTTCAGCTCTCATAAAGAAGATCAAGAGGTTCTAAAGTCTGCCTCAAGCTCAATACGAGCCAGCTGAGTGATAGGGCAGGCTTAGGAGGGAAAAGGAACCTAAGAACAACACCCCAATAAACGCTTATTATCCACTAACCCTTGGTGACATGGAGAGGGAAGGATGGCATGGTTGACCACCATGTTAGGCCCAGTGAAGGGGGCGGACAACAGTATGAGTGATGCTTACCGAGAACTTCCCATGCACCAAGAAGTGCCTTAGCTCACACCATCATCACTTATGAGGTCATGGGCCAAGGCACAGGGTACAGTGACAGCCCCCAAAGCCACTGGCCTCGTGGGTGGTAGACCCATGCTCTGGACCTCCTTGCTGTCTGTTCGTTAGATGCCTTGTCTGCTTTCTCTTCCCCATTTCACAGATGTGGTGACCAGACCGGACGTGTGAAGACTAAGCGTCTGCAGTCCCAGTGGGTGAACTGCAGACTCAGGCTCTCGTGGGAGCCTCCCATCTGTGCCTCCCTGTCCTATCTCCTGGCCAAAAGCCAATGCCGCAGGGTGGCCAGGTGCTAACCCATAAGACTGCGACTCGGGGGTTCTAAGGCATTTCCTGTGGCTCTGCTCAGGGGGAGTTTTATCCACTCTGCTTCCTCAGATGTGAGAGTGCATGGGATTAGCACTTTTCCTGTCAAAGGAAGTCTCACCTGGAGTGCTTAACTGAACCTCCATGGGGCACTCATAAGGGAGAGCCCTGAGACCCTCTGCTAGGGATCTCCTTATGTTCTTCAACATTTAAAATCGTTACCCACTTAAACTACTGAAGCCCACTTTCTAGCTCCCCACTCCCTCAGCTTCCTAACTTGCTACAGTAAACTAGGTTTTCAATTTAATAAATCATCAGTTGAGTGCCTATATATGAACATGTGTACATATATGTGTATGTATGTATATATGCCAGCATCCTGGAGGTTTTGAGTGAGTATTTTTCTCGGAGAAACTTTACAGAAACTCCACTATTATCACTTCATAATGAGGGAATTAGTTTTAAAGGGTGACCAACTGGATCCATTTGCCCAGAACTGAGTAGTCTCTGGGGACACAGGTCTTACCACTGTGAAAAGCCAAAACCAAACCCCCAAACATCCCCCTTCTCCCCACAAAAAACACTAAAACCAAACCCAACAAGATGGTTTGGGGGATGAGGAGCTGACTTAGTCAGTAAGTGTTTGCTATGTGAGCATGAGAACATTAGTCCAGTCTCCTGTGGGCCATAAGCACACAGCCATCTATGGTCCTGGTACTGAGGAAGCAGAGACAAGCAGATAGATCGCTTGAGCCTGATGGGCAGCCTGTCTAGCCTACTTGGTTAATTCCAGGCCAGCAAAAGATCCTGACTCAAAAAACAAGGTGTATGGCACCTGAGAAATGACACCCAAGAATGTCATACACACACACACACACACACACACACACACACACACACACACACACACACACAGAGAGAGAGAGAGAGAGAGAGAGAGAGAGAGAGGTTTAAGTCTAGGCAAACTGGGACAGGGTAAGTCACCTTAGGCTTAGAGAAGTTAATTACACAGGAAATAGCTTTAAAACCAGTTCCCCTGATACTAAGTCAATACAGGGACAGAATATAAAATAAAGTCACTAGGACTGGAGACCCTCCTGCTTTTATTTCTGTATTTTCAGTTCAAGGTCAGGAGACCAAGTTCCCAAATGAATGGAGAAGAATATCTTCACTTGTCCTGAACCTGCTGGTTTCAGATAGCTAGAACAGTGCCCAGGCATGCGGGACAAGTTTGTTCCACCATCTCTCCCTCTCACGCTGCATGGAGAGCAAGCTGTGTCTCAGAGACCAGGAACGGTGGGCACAAGGGTGAGGGCATGACAAGTCGCTCAGCTGTAGAACAGGAACAGATTTGCAAGTCATAGTTTGAGATGGAAATTGGCCAGCTAGGCTGTGCTGGCCTATCATGGGAAGATGACCGTGGAGGCAGGAACCCAAGAATAAGTGGAGACAGGGGCTTTCCAAGGTTGTTGTGAGAAAGAACATACGCTACTGTGAGGCTGCAGAGACCCAAAATTAGGGGCAGAGAGACAGGGTGGCTGGTGACCATGTGCAGGGGATCCTGTAAGGTCCCGGATAGTGAGGGAGAGACTGGCTAGGCAGAGCTCAGCTCCTTTCCCATCCTGGGACCCTCTAGAAGATGTTGGCTCCCTTCCCCACAACTGTAAATATTTGTACATTCCCAAGTTATAAAGTGAGCTCTTGGCTTACAAGGGTCACGATGACAGGCCTGTTCAGGAAACAGTTTGTTCAGTGTTTCTTTAGGCTGATTTTCTGAGACTCCTTGTCATCTATGTTTGGAGTGGACATAAGCCTCTCTCTCTCTCTCTCTCTCTCTCTCTGTGTGTGTGTGTGTGTGTGTGTGTGTGTGTGTGTGTATGTGTGGTTTGTAAGGAGGACTGTTGAGGGAAACGAGACACAAATAGTCATTATTTAAGAAAGCAGAAGCCAAGCAGGCAAGGACACTTCCCCTCCATGGCCTGAGATATCAGAGAAGAGTTCTGTCTCCCCCACCTCCACCCCCAAGGAGGAGGTCCAGTTGGAAGGTCTTTGGTTTTCTGTCCTGTGGCTTTCCGAGGTGAAGGGAAGGGGAACTGTTAGAAATCTCCTGCCCCCTGCAGGAAAGCGACAGTCCTTAGTTTGGCTAGTACTCTACCTAGGGGTGGGGAAGACGAGGAGATCCTAGTGGTGAGTCACATGGGGGACCCCAGGACCTGCTATACGGTAGAGTGCGGAGATGGCACAGTGTAGAGTGGAAAGTCTAGAGGACACTATTTTCCCTGAGGGTTAAAGTATGCTTTATTTTACTTTAAAAAGTTATTTTCTATGTTTAATATGTGTGTGTGTGTGGGGGGGTGTTACATGCCTATGCAGGAGGTCAACAAGGCACCAGGGTCCCCTTGGAGCAGAAGTTATGGGAGAATGTGTGCTGAGAACACAACTCAGGTCCTCTGGATGGCTGAGCCATCTCACCAAGCTCTGCAGAATGTTTCTTGGTTAAGTGCATCTTGTTTCTTCCATTCTAGCTTCTCATCCATCCTTGATCCCTCCTTCCTCCTCTCTAGTGAGCGCCTGCCTTCCGTACTCAGTGGTATGTCCGTTCCCACAGTGGTATGTCTCCGTGGTATGTCTGTTTCCTTGGGCTAGAATGCTCTGTCCCTGCACTCTCTAGTTCCTTTATCTGAAGACAAATATTACCTCACAGGGCTGTGGTAAGTTTTAGACACTGAATTGGTATTGGGGCCCTTGGTACAAGACCAGGGTTTCTGTTGTGATTCTATGAGGCTAGCCAACTTCTATTCGTCCTTGGGGATCCTGAGTCACCTCCATGAAGCCTGCCTTGTCCTCCTCAAAGCTTCTGGGTTTTTTTTGTTTGTTTGTTTTGTTTTGTTTTTCTTGGTTTCCTCTCTGCCCTTTAGGACCGAGTAACAATTGTTTCAGCATGTTTTGTTGAAGTTAGCAGCCTACGTGGTGTTCAGTTAGCATCTGACTAGATCTGTGAGCTCCTCCCTACGTGGTGTTTAGTTAGCATCTGACTAGATCTGTGAGCTCCTCAGTTCTGTCCTTGGAGCCACGCCAGTGTCTGGCACCTGGCATAAACTGAGGGAAGTGAGGGGTTACTCAGGGTTGCTGGCAATCTCAGGGGTCCGCCTGAAGCTCTGACTAGGGTAGGGTTTTCTCCACCTCCAGAGCTCCACTGCTAGCCTAGGAGAGGTGACCCAGTTTATGAGGGCTGGTCATGTGCATACAACCACCTGAGTTCAGACCCTCAGCATCCACATAACAAGCAGCCATGGTGGCATGCCAGTTATCCCAGCACTGGGGAAACTGAGGCAGGAACATCCCCAAGGTTTGCTGGCCAGCTGGTCTGTCCAAGTCCATTAGCTTCCAGTTCAGAGAGACCCTGTCTCAAAAACTAAGGTGGAAGTCAGCTATGGTAGTACTTGTGTTTGATCCTAGCACTTGGGAGGCAGAGGCAAGTGGATTTCTATGAGTTCAAACCAGTCTGGTCTACATAGCATGTTCCAACAAGCCAAAGCTATATGGCGAGATGATGTCTCAAAAAGAAAACAAAAACAAAAACAAAAACCAAACAACAAAAACAAAAGGACACCAAAATGATATTAAAATAAAATAATTTAAAGTACAGTGTAGAGTGAGTGACTAAGAAAGACAGCTGTTGTCAGGTTCTTATCTCCAATGCGTGCACACGAGCACTCTGTCTCTCTCTGTCTCTGTCTCTCTGCTCTCAGCCTCTCCATCAGTCTTCCCTTTCTCACATGTTAGACAGACAGCTCGTTTTCTTACCCCCTCCCAAAAAAACCGTTTTGGGTTTGGAAAACAGCAACCACTTAGTAAAATGTGTAATTACCCAGGGCTCAGTCACGGCAAACACAGGACTCCCCAGCCTTGCTGAAATGTCAAGAACTTGACTGGTGCAAGCCCAGTCTTCCAAGGATCTGAAGGCAGAGGCTTGGCTGCCCTGGAGGGGGCAGGAGGATAGGCAGTGTTGACAGAGCAGCCTGCTTAATCCCTTCTGACAGCTCAGAGGGAAACATCAGCCTGCTGCTTAGCCCAAGCAATTCTTTAGGACTCCCTTAAGGAGGACTCTCTCTCTCTCTCTCTCTGCCTTCTGCTCAGCTCAGGCAAGGCTGAACTCATGGTGACCTCGGCCTTCCACAGGCAGAGCAGACTCAGGGCTCTTTCCAGTAGGGTGTCTGCCAGGGCTCCAGGCCGGGCCCTTTTTTGTCAGGACGTCTCAAGTGTTTATAGGAGTGAGAAATAGGGGAGTGGAAGTCATCCTGATTTTCCTCAGCCAGACCCACCCTGAGATCCTGGGAAAGAAAGGGCACCGCGGAAAATGGAAGCAGACAAGGTGTCCCTCTAGTTTCATATCCCAGGGAAGAACTCATCCGCAGAGTCCTGTAGTCCCCACCCAAGGTCTTGACCCTCACCTGTCACTCAGAAAAGGACCAAGTTCCCTAAGCTGTTTTATGTAGGTCAGGCCTCCAACTCAACCCTGCCTTGCCAAGCCTGCCTCTGCCTGTAGCCTGAGCCGTGTGGGGATCCGGCGGAGGAGAACCAAGTTGTGTGGAAGGTATGACCTCACTGGGAAAGCTCTGGTCCTTACCCCTTCCTCCGGCTCCAACCTGCGAATCCACAGGGAAGGGAGCTCAGGCCAGGCAGACAGCCCCAGTGCAGGGAGCAGTGCTCCAGCTATGAAGCTCGTCACCACAGAGAAGTGTCATTTCTCCCTGCTCCTCTCAATTACAAAATAATAAGATTGTTAAAAATCCAATCATATGAACGTCAATATTGGCAGGGACAGCCGCAGGAAATTTAATTGCACAACGGGTGCCAGTTAAAGATGGTATGTGTTCTTCCTGGCTTTTCTTAATTCTAATTAGGATGAAATCTACTGCATCTTCCAGACTTGCAAACAGGGGTTTGTCATGAGGCCAGGAGTAGACGGGACTGACACAGGCCTTCCCTCCCTCTCCATTGCGTTGTCCCGGATTGGAGCTCAGCACTGATTTTGAACATCGGCTCTCCAGTTTCTTTGGCATGTCAGAGGGCCAGATGTTTTTTATTTGAGAGCAAATTGACACATTAAATTACACTGTGCAAACATTAAAGCCAGCCGCGGGTAAACAGGCCGAGATTCATTGAATTTTACGGGTCACAATGATGTTTATGTAATTTAACAAATTCCTGCCCCGCTGCCGAGTCTCTCCAAGAAGTATTAATTGGAGAAAGATGAGAACTTCCCTGAGGCTGTCTGTCCAGTCCTCTGCACCTCAGGCTTAAGAGCTCTTGGGAGGGGGAAGGGGGCGTTCAGCGGCTTAGCGTCGGAGTTTCACAATGTCCAACACAAAGCGAGGAAGACGGGCCCATGGCTTGTTACTTTCCATGTGGCTGTGACTAATACTCTACAAGAGCAGCTTAAGGAAGGGAAGGCTTGCTGGGGCTCACAGCTCATACAGTCCGTCCTGGATGTGGAGGCATGGCCCTGGGTGCTGGAGGCAGCTGGCCACATAGCAACCACAGTGGAAGCCAAGGAAGCTGAATGCGGGCATTCCGCTCATTTTCTACTTTTAATTCAGTGCAGGGTCCCAGCCCACAGGAATGGTGCTGCCCACATTCAGAGTGGGTTTTCCTAGAATCTAGAAACTCCCTGACAGCTATCCCCAGAGGTTTGTTTCCATGGTGACTTTAAATTCCATCGCGGTGAGATTAAGATCACCCATTGCACCTGCCTTGAAGACAGTTTCCTACTGCAATGCCAGTGAAGTCTTAGAGAAGATGTCAACCAGTGTGAACCGGCTTCCTTATCTGCTAATGGGGGCCAGGTGCAAGTGCCTGAGCATCCTGGTCTTTTCTCTAGTAACTGGCATCCCTAGCTTGTGTCTGTTTCCATGGTTTCTTTCAGACCCATTCGCTACTTTTAAAGATGGGCGCATAGTCTATTAGGCTTGGCCAATTAGGAGTAGTTTGTGTAGCCTCGGGCCTTGGGAATTGGTTTAAGGATGGCACGTGATCAAGTCAGAGCCAATGAGCATCAACCCGTCAGGTTGCAGGAGCCAGCAGCGCAGAGATCTCATCCGTTAGGCCTTAAGTGGCAAGTCTAAGTTAGGAACTGCTTGGGTACCATTTGGCTCAGGCTTGAGTTAGGAAAGGTTGCTTGGGAGGAGGGGTCGTGCAGCGAAGTGGGGCAGAGTAAGGCAAACTCTCCACGAGGTCATTGGGAACCTCCGCATCCCGCTGGGGTTCAAAGGCTACACCTCGGCTTTTGAGTTGTGTGAGTGAATGCAGCCCCTCATTAATTGACTCTTTCCTTGCCCCCAACCCCGAGACTCTCCAAGAAGAGAAAACTGGATTGAAGAAATGAGAGCATTTCAAAGCTTGGCCTCTGCCTACCACATCTCTGTCTCAGAACTCTTGAGTGTGGAGAGAGCTGCCAGCAGCAAGAGGTTTGCTGGCACGCTCTGTAGAGCAGAGCCTCTGTCATTCAATGGCCAGATGAGCCCTCAAGCTGATCTCTTGCTTCCTCCATAGCTCAGCTGGAACTTTTCTCCAGCCAAGCTGGTCTGCCCCTAAACACAGCCCTACCCCTAAACACAGCCCTACCCCTCACCATTTTCTTCTTTGCCTTCTCTTGTTTGCAGTGCAGTGACATTCTCTCCCGCCTGCATCCTTTAAGACACATTTAGTGTTGCCTTCCGGGAGGCAGCCCCTCTCCCGTTGTGCCCAGTAGGCGGGCCTTTGAAGAAGCAGCACTTGGCCTGTAATTATATAAATTAAGGACTTTACTGAATATTTTTGTTGATGCTCATATTGAATGGCTGTTTTTCCCATTTCTTTATAGCTTGATTTTTTTTTTCTAGTACCATACTGGGCTCAGTTGGTGAAAGGGTGAGATCCCCAGAAACCAGAAGCCATGTAAAGTACCACACTTGGCAGTGTGTGTCTATGATCTGGGTGCTAGAGAAGCCGACAGGCACAGCCCTGAAGTCCACTGACCAGCATCCTGGTTGAATTGATGAAATTCAGGCTCAGTGAGAGACCCTGTTTCAAAGAATAAAGGGAGAGAGAGATCAATGAAAGGCACCCCACACTGACTTCTTGCATGCGCACGCATGCATGCATGTGCACGCGTGTGCGTGCACACACACAAACTAGCATGCACAAGTGGCAGATAAGGAGACAAGCTCAGAGAGGTTAATCAATGTTCTTGAAGTCACACAGCTTATTATATAACATTATATCTCAGTGGCTTTTTTTCTCCATCACATCAAGCTCTATTGATATGATTGATTTGTTTTCCAGTTAAGTGTATGTACAGCTTACTTTGGCATCTTGCCATGTAATGTGGCCCAGTCAGCACATCTTGAGGAAAGGATGGCAGACTCAGTGGTATCAAAAGCTCTGGCTCAGTTCCTAGTTGAGCTGAGTGACCTTGGGTAAGTCTTTTTACCTCTCTAGACTTCCATTTTCACAGATGCAAAAAATAAGGAAGGATCTTGTTCCAGGCATTTGGGCAAGAGACATGGTTCATGTCTGTCAGGTCCCTGCCACAGAGGCTGCCTCGGGGCTATGTAGGAAGGGGTAAAAGGGTGAACCAGGCCACAGGAAAGGCATTCCTCAATGGTTAGCAACATGGGAGTCATGATAGCAAGCTCTTTGCTCCATTGGTATAATGATCTGTGAGGTCCCTCCCTCAGGATCATGTTGGTTTCAGTAAAGATGCAGATCTTGAGCTCATATCAATCTTCGGGCCCTTGGCATGCTCTACCATGCCATTCTAGATTCCAAAGTCCACAGCTCTACCCAGCAAAGGTTCACATTGGCCTGACCTTAGTGACACTGAGCACCTGAAATGTAAGGTGGGAAATTTAGGAGCCTGTGTGTGCAGGGGTTTGGGGTGACCAGGGACTATGAAGGCTGAGAAGTTTGGCTGTAGACCTCTTCCTTCCAATAACTGGTACAGGCTTCCCCCAGAGGACCTAACACTAGGAAACAGGTCACTTCTAAAGTGTCAGAGCCTGCAAGCTCCTCCCATCAGCCTCCCTCTGTCTCATTTTACCCATCATCCCAACCAAGACAGCTGTCCTGATACCACAATGTAGGGAAGGAAGATTTCACTGGATAAGTTATATCTAGTGCACAGCCTTCGGGCCTAGAAGATATTCAACACTGCCTGTTCCCCACCTACCCCAGCTCTGCCTCCCCCTTCCACCCCTTGTAAGGAGGTTTAAACATCTATTGAACAAGCCTGTTCTACTGCAGGTGCTTGAGGCACAGAGTTGAGTGGGACACACTCTTGGCTTGCGGCTCTTGGTTACAGATTCCCAGGGATAACATCCAAAATGGTTATGCCCCTGCCGTTATAGCCAACAGGAGTAAGCAGCCTCAGGATTGCCCCGAATGGAGAAACTGAAGCTGTAGCACAGGAGGAGGTCGAGCACAGACTACCCTTTCAGATTGCTTCTACAACATAGAATAGAAGCCCTGTCACTTTAACCAACTCAGAGCAGAAGGACAAAATACTTGTGATTGGCCTGGCTGTGGTCATGTTGCCCATGATGGATCCAATCACCAAGGCTGGGTTAAATGTGGTCCGAGGATTGGATAGGCTTCAATCAGGAGTCCTTTTTTTTTTTTTTAATTTAATGCATGAGTGTGTGGATGTGGTTGGCACACTGGTGTGTATGCACCTGGATGTTGAGGGACAACTTTGGGCATCCTCTCAGGGATGATATCCACTTTTGATAGATGCAGGATCTGGGGAGGCCAAGCCAGTGAGCCCCAGGGATCCTCTTGTCTCTCTGCCCCCCCCCCCCAGGGCTGGGATTACAAGAGTGTGCTGCTGTGTCTATTGCCAACTGGCATGGATTTTGGAGAGCCATCTCAGGACCCTATGCTTATTAGGCAGGCATTACCAATAGAGGTATCATCAAAGCTCAAACCAGAGGAGTCCTTACTGACAGGCAGGTAAGGGAACCAATGGAATTCACAGAGGCAGTTAAGGTAGCCAGTGGAATTGACTGGCAGAGGTCGTTATAGTGTGGGTTCTGGAGGGGAGACATCTGTTGACGTTTAAGGAGGCATTCTGTGGGCTGCACCACCAAGCCACGGCACTACCGCCTCGCCTCTCCTCTCGTTAGCACTCGGTCCTGCCTGCACAGGGGCAGGACGCCAATGGCGGTGGAAGCGGCAGGTCTCTGGGCTCTTCTTTTCTCCAGAGAACTTAATGACACTCTGTTGACCACACCGGCTGTGGGCCAGGCCCATGGCCAGAGACCGCCGAGGCTGTGGTCTAATTTCTGCCAAGGTCAACTCCATTCTGTCTAACTTTAGGAGTGTATGGTTGGCTTCCCAAGCATCAAAGAAGTCAAAGGATCCGACTCCAGAGTGTGTGTATTTTTAAAGCAACAAGAACAGCAACAAAATCAAAACAAAACCAGAGAGAAAGAAAACAACGCCAAGAAAATCCAAGGATGGTTCAGTGTCCAACAGACTCAGCTCCCAGTGCCCTGGACTTGGTGCAAATACCTAGCGACTGTGGTCAAACGGAATTAAATACATCGATTCAGTTTTTTTTTTAAATCAAAATGACCTCTAATTAGTCCTGCCCATCAAAGCCAAGTGTTTCCTGCAGATCTACATTTCCTAAAAAGGTACTGGGTGGAAGGCCCCGCTTCCTCACCAGTGAGCAGCAGAATGCTCCACAGACAGCAGCAGCCCTTGGGGCTCTGGAGCTGTGCTGAATCGTGTCCCATGTAAACGCTCAGCAGGGCTGGAAGATGGAGGCTCTGGCTGGATTCCCCTCTGTCCTTGAACTAGCTGAGTGAACTTGAGCAAATGCCCTGACTCCCTAGTCCCTGCTTCCTCCTCTTTTAAAGAAGGTCTTGATGTGGCAGGAGAGTAGACAGGGCAGATCAATAGATATGAAGGAAGCCGGTTGGCAAGAAGTCTAGAAACCCTTCCCAGCGGGGGTTACATGTAAAGGGCCACCTGGAACAAGAACAGCCTGGGACAAATGAGTGTAGGAGTCGGTGGGTACTGTAGACATGACCCGTTAGGGATCCTCACGGCCACTGAGGTCTAATCTTGCTCCCTCTGCCCTCTTCCTTACACAGAAGTGTTCTTTCTCCTCATGAACTGTCTGTTTCCATCACTCTCCATGCAAGAAGCCACGGATGCCATCTGGGGAAGCCACGGATGCCATCTGGTGTCCTCCTGACCCAGTTCCATACCTACAGCATTGATCCCCCCCACCCCCGGACCCACGGTGTACAGTGTGTGGAGAAAGCTTCAAACCCTCAGCAAAGGGATGAAATTCTGAAAGTATCAGATGTCGCGAGTCTGCCTTCTTTTCTCCTCTCTTGCCTCTCCATCCCTTCCCGGATTCTGCTTTGTCCCATCTCCTTAGTCCTCTTCCTCCTCCCCTTTGCCCTGTGGGCACCTCCTCTGTCTGACGCCCAGTGGCTGGAAGCCCCAAGGTAGTCAGAAACAAATGTGATGCTGGCACTGGGGGAGAGCATGGGTTTCCTGAAGGGCTGACCTGAAGGTGCCAGTGGGAAACTTTTTATTTTTCCAGGTTGTCTGGCCCTCCTCTCTCCTCTTGGCCAGGGAACGGCAGGAAAGCATCCATCCTTTCAGATCCAACTGGTGGTACAGACCTCCAGGACACCTTCCTCTGTCGGCTGCCCAAGTTGGCCAGACAGCTTGCCCTCTGACTGGGGTCACGCGTCACCCAGGGGAACACTTATTTTCTCTGATGGACTCAGCCACGGAAGGGGGAAAGGCTTAAAATAAACTCAGAGACTCAGAGAAGACCAGAATGCAGCAGGGCTCACACAGACTTCAAGAGGAATTTATAGCTGCTTCTAAACTGAAGAGATTCGCTCAAGCAGTGAGGGCTGGGCCAGACCCTCAGGCTCTGCAGGTCTGCCTGTACTCTGCAGTAGCTTGGGCAACGAAAAGAGCTGTTCTGAGGACAGCCTCCTGTGTTGAAGACCTTGCTGGGGCCTAAAATGACAGGCTCCTTGGGATTTCTTCTAATGTTTCTCTTGTAATTTTTATTTACTTATTCTCTCTGTGTGTGCATGTACACAGACCTATGTGTTCCGTGGCATCATGCGAAGGTCAGAGGACAACTTGTAGTTTTTATCTGCTGAGTCATCTCGCCAGAGCAAGCGCCTGGTTTTTTCTTTTGTTTGTTTTGCTTCCTTGCTTGCTTTCTTCCATTTTGTTTTGTTTTGTTTTGTTTTGTTTTGTTTTGACAAGGTCTCATTATGTAGCTCTGGCTGGCATGGAAACCACCCACCTGTCTTTGCATCCCAAGTGCTGAGGGTAAACATGTGTGCCACCATGCCCAGCCTCTGTCTTGTTATTTTAACTAAGACAAAATTGGCATATTGGTAAAAATATACATATCTTTCTTCTAATATGCAGAATACCCACACCACATCAGCCAACACATAAGCCCTTTCGATTGCTCCAGAAATGGATCGTGTGTGTGTGTGTGTGTGTGTGTGTGTGTGTGTGTGTGGTGTGGTGTGCACACCACTTCTGGACATTCCCAGACAACTATTTTTGTGACTTTTCTCACCAGAATTATACATGGAAGCGTATTGTGCTTGGTTTTGGAACCACACTTCACTCCGCACACCTGGGAGGTTCGTCCGTTCCGGACGTAAGTACGTCCGTCTGTAAGTATGTCCATCTGTACGTCAGTACATTGTTCTCTACACTCCGTGGAGCGCTGCTCCAGGGGGCAACCGTCCCAGTCTGGAGCCTCCCTGTTCACCAGCATTTTGGCTGTTCCCAGGTTACTGGCAATTGTGACCGTTGCCTCATAGACATTATTTTCACTTCTCTCAGGTAAATAGCCGCTAATTGCGTTGCTAGATGGTAAGTAGGAAAACGTTTTCAGATACAAGCAATCCAGGGTGCTGTGATCAACACAGATTGTTGATCACAGATTGTCAAGACCCAGACTGAGAGACTGCAGAGTTCTCTGCCCTCAGTGGGTCATCTATAACACACCCTTCCTCCCAAGACCCGGGAATCGTTCTAGAAGAGAAGATAGAATGAGTTTAAGAGCTAGATGACTAAGGAGAAAGGTTTTCTGCATAGAGCAGGGCAGGTGCCCATAGTCACTCACTGCCATTGAGACAGAAGACACAAAACCCATACAAGATCAAGCCACACAAAGCTATGGGAAATAGATAGCTGCTGGGTAAATGGAAAGTCACTTTTCCTCAAGGTTAGGTTGACCACAGTGCACCAAAGGTCACATAGGAGTAGCGAAACTCTTAACTGATGAGTTAGTTGGATGGGTAGGGGAGGAGCGGTGGGATGGGGGGAGAGAGGAGGGGTGAAAACAATCAAAATACATTGTTCAGAATTCTCACATAATTAATAAAAATGAGGGAGAAAAGGCTGGGTGGAAAGGAGAGATAAAGGATCTCTGGAGCTCGCTGGGCAGCATCTTAGCCTTCTCAGGGACTTTCAGGCCGGTAAGAGTTGCTTTCTCAATTAAGGCTGGGGTGACATTTGAGGAACAACATCCAATGTTATCCCCTGGCCTACACATGCATGAACACGTTCACAAATACATGTGAACACTCGAAAGTGTGCACACCTGGCTACATTTAAAATAGGATCGTTGGTTCTCACCTACGATCCCATGAGTGGGCTGGCAAGTGGTATTCCTCTGTGGTTTTGGCTTCATCTTCCTGCCCTGGCTTTACTGAATGGACTTTAATCTGTAAGAAAAGGTAAACCTACCCATCTTCTAAATCACCTTCGGTCGAGGTGTTTTACCACAGGGACAGAAGTAGAGAAGAACAAGGGAAGAGGACTAATTACATTTTCAGACACTAAATAAAGAGGAAAAGAAGAAAGGTGGTATATAAGCATGCAGGACGTTTATTATCCTGTAATAAGATCCATTTCTTAAAAACTGGGAGAAGAGTTCCCCTCGAAACACCCTCTCTGAGACACTCATCCCAAAGGACAGGGAAAGAGCAGGAAGCAAGACTTTAGGCGAAATGCAAAAGCTCGGGCACCTTCCTCGCTTCCTGTTACAGGGAAGGGTGATCTTAATCGCAGCAGTCAGCTCGCAAGGTCACGGCTTGTTTGAAACAAGCCTGGCGGAAGCGGAGGCCCGTGGAGAAATGCATAGTGTTATGACAAAGGGAATCATTAGCCCAGACATATTTATGTTCATTTTGCCTTTTCTCCTAAGAGAAATCTGTTGCTCCAGCCTATGTGGGCTGATTAATATTCCAGAAGAATCCATCAAGAGAGAGCAGCGACCTGGGAAGGAGGGAGTGTTTGATGTTTCCAGCCGACAACGGCAGGCAGTCACGGCTGTTTCCAGCAGCTGGGTTTGAAGGGGCCTGGTGACAGGTGTCAAAACAGGCCACAGGAGCTGGGGAGCAAGTGAAGTCATGGACTAGACTTGGTCTAAGCCCAGGGACCCTGGAAAGGACCAGACTCCCAGATGACCTGCTCCATAGCGTCGGGCATATGTACCACCGGTTCTCTCAGCCTGGGTCTATGAGGCATCAGCTCTCTCTCCAGTCTGTTTAGAAGCTGATGGGGAAGCATTTTTTTCTTGTTA
>LR753696.1:0-13037 GCA_902729485.2 Mus minutoides | reverse complement strand
TCTCTCTCTCTCTCTCTCTCTCTCTCTCTCTCTCTCTCTCTCTCTCTCTCTCTCCCTCCCTCCCTCCCTTCCTTCTTTCTTTTTTTCTTTCTTTCTTTCTTGTCTTTGAAAATGTGTCAATGTCTTTTAAGCCATGTCCACAGGGTGCACGCTGGCCAACCCTCCAGTTAATGAGCTGAGACACAAACAGAGCCTCGCTCTCAACAGCTATAGCAGGCAGCGTGAGAGTGACCCCATCACGGTCATAAAAAATATATGTTGGTGGTGCTGTGTCTGCAAACTAGGCATGATTGAAAAGTGGCCCCAACAGCTTGCCCAAGTTGTGCATTCAACATTGCTGGCTGTGGCTTCGGCCTGGGCTGGGCCGTTCTTTCCTTACAGCTCTGACCTTGGCCTCCTACTGCTCAGGCCTCTGGCCCAGCCAGTCTCCAGCCAAGCTTGTCCAATCTATATAACCTCTGTGCCTATCTGAACTGGATCAGCCTTTAGGGCCTGTGCATTTGGATTTTCCTTCATTCAGCAAGCATTTATTAAGTGCCTGTTGGGTTCTAGTCTTTTCCCTGTGTTCATTCATTAGGTGAACCAGACAGACACTGCTTTTATACTCATAGAGTGTGCTGTCTTGAAGGGACACAGCTAATTTGAAAAAGTGGCTTTGTGTCAGTGATGGGTTTGGAGGTTAAGGACATGCATGAGTGGCCTAGGAATGGTCACCAGTTCTACAGAAAGTCTTACTTAAAAAAAATAAATTAGTGCTGGGCAATGGTGGCACACGCCTTTAATCCCAGCACTTGGGAGGCAGAGGCAGGCGGATTTCTTAGTTTGAGGCCAGCCTGGTCTACAAAGTGAGTTCCAGGACAGCCGGGGCTACACAGAGAAACCCTGCCCCCCTCCCCCAAATAAATAAATAAATAAATAAATAAATAAATAAATAAATAATCTTCCATACTAGACAAAACCATATAATGATTTTGTGTAAGGTTGTCCCCCAGCTAAGACACCTGCTGCCTTGTTTCTTCCTACTTCTCCCTACATTGTGCCGCTGTTTTGAAACAAACCCAAGATTTATTCATAATGTCACAGCTTCTTCGTCTGGACTTTTCATCAGCTAGAGACCAGCTTGGAAGAAGCTGATACACGAGTTGCTGAGGTGTCTCAGAGAAACGGAGCAATCTGATATCTGGTAAATCAAAGTTCAAGTCTTGTTCTTCCACATCACAAGCTGCAGAGCATCAAGCTAGTCACCCAACCCCATCTCCCATCCCTCACAGTCTAAGTAAGGGTAGGACTGGCTGAGCTCTGAAGCGGTCCCCATGGCCACACGGAGAGTTTGTAAAGTGCCCAGCCACACTCCTGGCGCTGAGCGAGTGCTCTGTATGTTCTCTTCCCTGGTCCTGATGTGTCCATCAAAACAGCTGCATGCTGAGTGCCACACTTTACCTCCAGCATGCTAACTAAGATGTAATGAGACCTGAGGGGTAGCTGGAGAGGGCTGGGGAGGTAGCTCAGTCAGTGAAGGGCTTACCCTGAAAGCATAAGAACCAGAGTTCAGTCCCCAGAAGCAAGCAAGCCAGCCAGCCAGCCAGCCTGTCAGCCAGCCAGCCCCCATGTCTGGAGAGCTAAGTACACTAGTTGCTCTTACAGAGGACCTGATTCAGTTCCAAGCCTCCACAACGTGGCTCACAACCATCTGTGACTTTAGTTCCAGGGGATCTAATGTCCTCTTCTGACCTCCATGGCACCAAGCACACATGTGGCACACATATATGAAGGCAAATATTCATGCACATAAACCAAAAATACATCCCTTTTTGAAAATCCATGTGAGGTGATGTGCTTGTAATCTCAGTCATTTAGAAGGTCAGACACATAGATCCCAGAGACATAGTGGACAGGTAGGCTAGCCTAATGGTGAGCTCTAGGCCACTGAGAATATCCTGCCTCAAAAAGAAAAGTGGATGATTCATGAGAAACAACCCCCCCCCAAGATGTCCTTTGACCTTCACATACGTGTGCCTATACATGCATGCATTCCTGCACACACATATATACACAGACATTGCCGCAGAACACAGATACCCTGCAACACAAACATTCAGCCCATACCTCTCATGGTGAGCCACCTTCATTAACATCAACCTCCCTCACCCACTCTTTATGTATGGCCGACCACCCACTGCCACATGACGTCGCTAAAAAATCGAGGCTACATAAGTTTCATCAAGTTCAAGTCATAAAGCTGGCTTTACCTTTGTAGCTCGTAGCTCAGGGAGTGAGGAGGGTGGGTACTTGGCTTCGGGAACTGTGTGTACCCAAGCCAAGCACCCTCAGCTTGCTTTTAAAAGGTTTGACCTGCTTCTGGGAAAGCTCTGAACACCAGGCTCCTCTCTACTGTGGGTGGCAGCTGGAGCTAAAGCCCCAATAACTCAGACAAATGTGGCCGACGCCAGAGAGGAGTCAAGGGCCTGGCTGCGGCGTCTGGGGCCAGCTCAGTCTTGGACCTTACTGTATGTTTACAAGTTTCCCTGTGACAATTCAGTTTTGAAGATGGGCTTCATTAAAGGGCAATTATAGGTTAAGTGACTTGTTGGCTCGCTGCCTAATGTGGAAAGCTTGACTGTGACAATCAGATAATTCTGAGATTAAGCAACGACACAGCGATTGCTACTGAAAGCAGCAGCTTAAGAGAGTGGAAGAGGCTCCCCAGCCATGACCTCATCCCAGGAGCATCGTCTGGGCAGGAAGTCTACACTCATGGGGCCAGCAGACTCTAGGGACCTCCAGCGCTGGGGTGACCTCTTCTGGGAAAGGGGACTGGGAAAGGCAAAGGGCTCTCTGCTCAGAATGCTGAGATGTCCCTCCGTGTTGGACTCACTGCTTCTGGAGGCTCATCCTGGTACCAGGAACCAGCATTTCTCCTCTGTGCTGTGACCTCCATCTTTCCCTCTTTCTTGTCAACACTTCATCTTTGCTAATGTCCTCACAGTTGTCTATCTGTAAAGCTCCCTGGCCTGCAAGGTAATAACACCTCTCATTTCCTAGAGCAGTGGGTACTATAGGACGCTTTCTGTTGTGTGCAAGAAAATCCCCCTCAAACTGTGACTAAGGCAGAAAGTGGTTAAGTATTGGTACGTGGAACTTTCAAGCAAGGGAGGTGTCGGGCTCAGGTGTGGCTACACCCAGGGGCATTGAACTGTGCCTTCCCTTCAGCTTTTCACTATCAGAGGCTCCCTAAGCTCTGAGGTGAGATGGTGCAATCAGAACTCATGAAGGCTTGCAACTGACCCCTTTCCAGATCCTAGGTTTTAATATGATTGGACAGTGAGAGCTATGTGATTGGTTGGATCGATGCCTAAAAGCATTTCCTATTGAACAATGTGTTAGTATATTTCCAGTGGTTTGAGCTAAAATGCCACTAGGGAAAACAACTTATAGAAGAAAGAGTTTATTTTGGCTTACTGTTCCAGAGTAACAGAGTCTGCTGATAGCACGGGAGCAGGAGCCAGGATCAGAGGAGTCACATCTCAACTACACGCAGGGAGCAGAGAGAGCAAGCAGGAAGTGAGGGAGACTAGAAGCCCTCAAAGGCAGCTCCAATAACGCACTTCCTCTAGCAATGCTCTCTGCTCTCCCTCCTCCTAAAGGTCCTGGAACCTCCCCCAAACAACACTGCCACCAGGGGACCCAATGTCCCCAGTAATTCTTATTCAAACCACCATGCCACAGGTGCCCTTAGGATAGTGACTACACACCAAGCCCGATGAGAGCTGAGGCTGGGAGTAATGGGGGCCTAGTGCCTCAAAAGAATACCAGGGTGTGAAAGGAGAGTAGACACCACGAAGCCAAAAGTCTCACAAGCGTGCTCATGTGCCCCTCGGCGCCCACACTTAATGTGCATCACATATCATGTGCAAAGGAAGGAAGTCAGGGAGGGTGGATTGAGCTACTGGTGAGAAGATGGGCCTCTGCTCCTGTGCACACCAAAAATAGGCACCACTCCTGCTGTAACCAAGTAGCTCGCCTTCCTTTGTCCTATTGGCAGCCAGTAGGCTCTCTAAAAAGTAACAGTTATGCAGGGGCTGGGGAGATAACTCAGTTACTAAAGTGCTGGCTGCACACACACAGGATGGGTCCATCTTTTTCTTTTATGTCAGTCCCCATCATTGACATCAAAGAAATATAGATGTGGTGATGGGCATCTATGATTCTAAAAATGGGGACATGGACACAGGGGGACCCTGGGGCTCATCAGAGAGTCAGCCTAATCGGTGTGAAAATGTGTATCCATATTTACACACACATGCACACCTTCAAGCACTCACGCTTTCAGAACATACTTGGGCTTCCAGCCCTGTCTTCTTTGTCTCTCAAGGTCCATACTCACATGACACCGGAGCATCGGAGAGACCCTCATTCTTACCTAGGGACAGGCCAATTCCATGCAGAAAAGAGGCCAGGAAGGAAAACACCATGCCATCTTCTTTACGATAGGCATGGAACACACATGACCCGAAAGCACAGGCCTCTCTGGGGACTCTCTTGAAGAAGGGAGTCTTAGCAGGTGATGGCATGGCAGAGTGCCCTTGAAGGAGAAAGACAGGTGCTGAGATATGTGGGAGGATTGGCCACAGGTCTGAAGAGTCACTGGCTCAGCCCACCCCAGCCTGAGCCTTTCTCTCTACAACCTTATAAAGTCTGTGGCTTCGGCTCCAGAGAGCCACAAGCATGTTTTATCAGTGTATGTTCGGTGTCACAAACAGGCAGGCTCAGGAATAGGTGGAGAGGGGTGTCTGTGGTACCCTGATTTGATCCACCTTCACTGGACTAAGCCCACAGGATTCGGTTGTGGAATCCACAGGAAGTTGGATCCCAAGAGTGTATTAGTAAGTAGGAGAGAAACAGAGTCTTGGGCCAGCAGAGGGGCTAAAGAGGGGCATCTCTCATCCATGTGTTCATTTGATTCCTTAGCAGAAATGCTGCCCAGCTCCTGAACCAATGTGGTTTTGTTTGGGGCCCTGGGACTTCACAGGCTCTGGGTAAAAACTCACTACTAACGAACACTGGGCATTAAGGCTGTCTCCACCCCTCATCTCCCAGATAGGAGAATGCAGGCCAGACTCAGAGCATGTGAAGGATCGGTGGCCTGGTAAGACATACCAAGACCATGTGTGTTTCTGCCTACTCAAAGGAAATGTCCATGGGAAACTGGAGCTTAAGCGGACCCAGCCCCTGCTGGCAGGATTGAGGCAGTCTGCACAATCAAGGACCAAGGGCAGCTCCCGGGGTTAGAAAGGCCGAGCAGTCAGAGGTCAGAGTACACATGCCAAGTGAGAGAACCAGAAATAGGTAAGATTCAGCTAATGGGGCACGGGGTGAGCTCCATGGGAAGCTACCATAGCTGAAGAGGCAGGTGGGGGGTGAGGAGAGCACCACACTGTCAAACTAGGAAGTTTGTGATCAAGTACTTCATCAGGAGCAAGGAGAAACTGAGGGGCTGGGCCCAGTCCTGATGACAAGACGGGCTCCGTGGGATAGCAGAGTGAAAGGTTGGTAAGACTGTGGTCCCTTCTGTTAAAGGGCAGAAGCTAGGAACCATCCCGGCACTGAAGATGGCATAGAACAGGTCAACAGTAGATGCTTGTGGTCCCCTAGCTCAGTGGAGGAGGAACTTCAGGGCTCACACCAGTCATACTGAGGATACACAAGGATGACCCTGCCGGGCACCTTGCTCTGTGTTAAAATGCACACCCACTGGTTTGATAAATCTCAGTAGTGAATACATCTCCATATCACAAACGAGGAAATGGAGGCGCAGAAGGCTTAGGCCCCTGCCACAGAGCTAACAAGGGGTAGAGCTGGGTTTGACCAGGGGTGGCTCCAGTCTAATGTCCAAGTCCTGATAGACTCCTGATGTGGCCTGTGCACATTTTCAAATACATTTAAGAGGAAATAGCCACACTGGTCCTTAGTAAAGTCCCCAGCAGCCACTTTCGAGGTCTTTTCTATTTTAGATTTTGTTGTTTTTATTAAAATGTCACTGTGTTAGTCAGGGCTCTGTAGAAAAACAGAACTGATAGAATGAATATATATTAAAAGGAGATTTATTAGGCCCTCTCTTGATAGGGGGTGGCCAGTCAGTAATGGCTGTCTGTATAATGGAGAAAGTGAGGAGCCAGAAGTCACTAAGTCTACAAGGATGGAGGCTTCAGCAGGACTATCCGGCAAGGAAGCCTAGAGGGTTCCTGGGAGGCCACAGAACCCCAGGTCACATTGCAAGATCGGAAAGGTTGGGTCCCAGTTTCAGTGGAACACAGCAGCAACAGTCTATGACAGAGGTCTCACCCGTCCTCATGCTGGGACCCTTTAATAGAGATCCTCATGTCCTGGTGACCAACCATACAATTATTTTCACTGTTACTTTGTAACTAATTTTGCTATTGTTGTGAATTGCAATGTAAGTATCTGATATGCAACCCTCCTGAAAGGGTCCTTTGATCCCCAAAGGGGTCGTTACCCATGGGTTAAGAACCACTTGTAAACAAGATGTGAGAGCAAGTGATGATTTCCACTTCAGACCTCCTTGTATCTGGTCTCCAGACACAAGGTGTTGTCTATGCTTTGCATAGGTTCACCCACCTCAATTAATGTCTCTCGTAGGTGCACCGGAGGAGCCTTGCCTCTTAGCTGAGTCCTCTTAGGGAACCATCACAATGAGGACTCCGTGCAAGTGCACTTCCCCTGAGCTACTGTCCAGCGTCAAGCTTCAAGGCATCCTCCTATCCTAGCCTTCCACCTGCAGACCGTTCACTTTAGGAGGAGGCTGGAAATGTTAAGGCAGATGGCAGCCATCAGCGTCAGCCCTGAATTCTTCAGTGTTTATGTCAAGAGATAACATTTCCTTTCCCATAACCATTATGTTTCCATCACAGTATACAACATCACAACACCATCTGCTTCTCAACCGGGGATTAAAGTTCTTTGGCCAGCCCGGTGAAGGCTCTTGACAATCGATTTCTTCTAATTAAGAGTGAAATTCGGGGACAGGAGAGATGGTTCCGCAGTTAAGAGGACTGAGTTCAGATCCATGCTGGGTGGCCCACAATGCATGGAACAACAGCCCCAGGGGATCTGAAGCCCTCTTCTGGCCTCTGCCTGCACCTGTACACACGTGTGTGAATACACGCACATACACATGCATGCACATACACACATACAAGTAAAATAAATCTTTTTTAAAAAAATAACCAAGTGAGATATATCCCTTACAATGAATGCTGAGTTATTTGAATCTCTCAGATTCCCATCTCCCCTTCCCAACTCCATGCTGACAGATTCCCATACCTTACATAGATGGGAAACTGAGGCATGCTCCTAGGGTTTTCCATTAGCGAGGGGCAAAGTCAGAGCCAGGCCTGGGCTGAGTCTACAGCTCATCGTGGTACATCAGAGCCCGTTCTTATTTATTCTTGTCTATTTTTGCACTAGCAGAGAAGTTAGTACGATGGGCATCCTCCAGCGTGTGAGTTCTCAGGATATAATTCACTTTAATCTTTTAAGCATTTGACAGTATTTGCTCGAAAGAAGGAGCAACAAGTACATAATTATTGCACTAATTAAGCTGCCAAAAACACAGGCGTGCAGGAAGAGCACCTTTGAAACGGGAGCCCACGACGCATTAGCATCTGCTGTAAGCTTATTAATCACCTAACAGGCAATTAGCAAGCTGTTACTGTTTGAGGCTGCTATGTAAATAAATTGAACCCAATTAAAGAAGGAGACTATTATTTCTTTTGTAATACTTTTAATCGATTCGCTGTTACATTTACTAGAAGTGACAATTAATATGCTGTCACAATGTATACGTTCCTGGGGTCTCGACTATCTCCGGGACCGAGGGAGGGAGGGGTAACGGGTGAGGGTTGGGGGTGGAACCGACATAGCGAAATTTTTTATTTTGTGTTGACACAGGTAAGGAGAAGGGGGAGCTTTGGGGACTGAAGTCACAGCTGTTTGCTTGCAGCTTGCCCAAAGCAACTGTCAACTCCACAAACTGGGATGCTCCTTGGCCTCAGCCTTAAGTGTGGCCTTGGGCTTGGCCAGTAATTCCTTCCAGGAGGGGAGCAAGGGGCAGGGCAGAGGACCAGAACCAGGGTCTCCAAGTCACGGTGAGCAGTTCCCAGGGGCAAGCTCCTCCGCAGTGCCGGATGAACACCTCTGGGCTGGTGCAGTGTCACTGTCCACCGCCTGGCAGTTCCAGAACCGGTGCGGCATCTGCTAGTCAGGGGCCACTGGCTCATCCATCTGGTGAGGACTGTGGGATGACGCCCTGCGAGTTCAAGCCTCCACCACTCAGTGGCTACAAGGCCTCAAAGGATTGCTTCCCTTCATCCCAGTTCTGCAAAATAGAGGTGATGGACTAGGAGGAGAGGGGTGAAACTCCCACCCCCAAACACAGGGCATGCTGGGAAAGCTCGGATCCTCCGCACTCACGTGAATGCCTGGCGGGCATGGTGGCTGCCTGTAATTCTAGCACTCTGGAAGCAGAGGCAGAAGATCCCTGGCACTAGGCTGGCTAGGCTGTCTGAATCTGTGAGCTCTCTGTTCAGTGAAAGACCCTGCTTTGAACATAAGAAAAGGAGCATCCAAGGAGGACACCTGCCATTAACCTCAGGCCTCCACATGCATGTGCACACACATACATACCATGTAGACACGTGAATACAAGTACACACACACACACACACACACACACACACACACACACACCCACACCACACATGCTGCTTCACTAGAAGTGACGGTCACCACACCTTCACGGCATTGTCTGTGATGGACAATGTGATGGTCTTCCCAGAGTCCTGTGCTCAGAGCTGCCCACACTCAGAGCTCCAACCAAGTTTACTGCCATCATCAGCTTTGATCTGGCCATTCAAACTGACAGCAATTTTACACCTGGCTCTAAGCAATGATGGGAGCCTAGAGAGGAAGTGTGTGCACATATGTGTGTTTGTATGTGTATATGTGTGTGCATACATGTATGTGTGTATGTGTGTACATGCATGTATGTGTGTATGTGTGTGCATGCATATATGTGTGTATGTGTATGTGCATTTGTATACATGTATGTATATGTGTGTGCAAGTATGTGTATGTGTGTGAATGTGTGCATGTGTATGTATAAGTATATGTGTGTGTATATTCATGTATGTGCATGTGTATGTATGTGTGTATATGTGTGTATGCTAATGTGTGTATAATGTGTGTGCATATGTGTGTGTGTGTGTGTGTGTGTGTGTGTGTGCGTGTGTTGAGATATTCAGTCCCATCTATCATTACAGTGAACCACAATGGGCAAAGTGGGGACAAAGTCAGCAGCTAGCTTTCTGAGAAGCTGGGGCCTGGACATATTTGGGGAGGGCCTGAGCAAGTCCTGTGTGGCATCATGTAACAGCTGAGCAAGGCTCTGAATCACATGGTAGGTTGGTTCTTGCTTATGAAGGCTCTCTGACTGCACCCACACATACTCACAAAATGATATTCAAACAAGCAGAAATATCATACTCCACATTCACACTGGCAAACATCAGAAGGGTGCTGATGCTGCGCTGGTGAGGATGGTGGAGGTAGGCAGTTCTGGCATCCTGTGAGGGGGAGTATGGTACAGTAGCCCTGGCAGGCAGCATGGCAGCCCTGATGAAGCACCAAGTGCATGGCCCCTTCTGCCCAGCTCTTGGTTTCCTGTTATTTAGCCTAGCTGATCAGCTCTGGGGGCTGCAGAATGACTTATATGACTTATGCGTGAGAATATTCACTGCCACCATAATTGCAATACCAGGAGACTAGTGACATCCTAACGTCCATTAATAGGACACTTTAATAAATTACAGGCATCATTAGGACAGAGTGCCATGCAGCTATTCAGAGGCATTCCAGAACTCTGTGTGCTGAGACAGACTGTTATGTTAAACAGGGCCTGTGTCACCAAAGACCACCATGTCTATGAAAATAATCCTGTGCATATATATCACACATCATACATTGATGGGTATACAAGCTCACCCTATACAGAAGGCTTTGCACAAAAATAAAAGCTTTGCCTCTGACCAGCCCTGGGAGGTAGACAGCAGAAGGAAGAAGCCATACTGGTCCTGATGTATACGTATGTTTGAAGAGGCCATCCTCAAGCACCAACAGGCTTTTGTGTGCTCCAGTCTGTTTCACAGAGGTGCCACTTTGCCTCTTGTTTCCCCTTTCTCTCTAATCCAGTATCCCAGGGGACACTATCAACACAGTGTGCTGCCCAGGTATAGCCCACTGGTGAAAGGGCCTGATCAATTTGTCCATTGGTGATCCTGAAAAAGCCTATTATATTAGTAAGGTTTCATGGACCTGGCGCCCTGGCTACCAGCAGCAGTTTTCTGCAGTCAGCTCAGCACCAGGCCCTTGTTCTTAATCAAGGGACTCAGGCAAGGACAAGCTCTTTTGGGGTTTTGGATTTTCCCTTGGAGTCTATCTATTGATACACACACACACACTCTCTCTCCTTTTCTTGCTAGACTCTGCCTCCCTGTTTTACGAAGCACTGCCCCTCACTGTTGAGCCTCAGCCTTGCCTACTACGGCCACTGAACCAGCCTTTGTCTCATGACAGCACCCTCATAAACTCAAGACGGAGCTCACACCACTTACACTTGCCCTCATTCCCAGGCAGAGGTCTTTACCGCTCTAACAGGGTCTCTGGCAGCCCCCCTCAGGCCTTCCGCAACTCAGCCAGTCTCCTTTCCACACTCTTCAAACCTTGATGTGCTTTTAAATCTGTGACACCTAGAAATAAGTGAAAATTCTGGAAAGCAGCCAACAGCACAAGCCAAAAATGAGGCTGTCACCGCTGATGCTGGAGGTGCCAGCTCTGGCTAGCTCACTGAGAGGCAGACCTCCTTGGTTTAGCATATACTATGGCCCCTATTGATCTTGCTGCTAACACACACACAGACACACCCACCTCTTAGACAGACCATTTGCATGTCAGTGTCTATCCCCCATCCTCTACTTAGGCCTTCAAGTCTTTGATCCTAAAACAGAGCCGGTTCCCACTCCACCCAGGCCCCACTTGTCCTTTTTGGGCACCACTCTAGTGCAGACCTTCCAGGGCTGTGGAGGTCTCCATCCAGAGTGATGGAGAACTTTGGTCCTTTGCTGGCTTCAACACAAACCAAGGAGACGAGACGGGGTCTACGTCTTTGTAAGGTAAAGGAAGGTGACATCTAACTTGCCATTGGAAAAGCTGTTGTTACCTCCTCTCAGTTGTGTCATGCAAACCTGCTATGACCTTTGCATCCAAGAGAAGGAGCAGCTGACCCCCACATGCACTCACGGGCAAAGGCAACATCATGGCCAGTGAGGTTGAAGTTGGTCCAGCCCTTTTGGCTCTGTTGGGCCATTGAGCTATGAATGTACCAAATGTTGATGAGCCAGCCTCCATGGGTATCTATCCACTGCTCAGACTTCAGTCTTTTGCTTCTAGTGGCTGAGACCAGGGAAAACATCCAGCATGATGGGCTGAAGTGTAAGGAAGGTATGGGCCTGTTGCTTTCAGCATGTCTAGGACTATGGGTCTCATTCTATAGTGCCTTCTCTGTTTCATCTTTTTCTTCCTCCTGTGTGTGTGTGTGTGTGTGTGTGTGTGTGTGTGCATGTAGAGACCAAATGGCACCAGGTGTTTGCCTCAGTTACTCTCCACTTCACATGTTTGAGGCAAGGGCTCACATGGCCTGGCTGGCTTCTAACTCCTTATGTAAGGAGCTTGGTGTTTGAGTTTTCTTTCTATTGCCAGGACAAACACCATGAACAAAAACAACATGGGGAAAAAAGGGTTTATTTAATCTTATGGTTTAGTTCATCAGGAAGGGAAGTCAGCATAGGAACCTCGAGGCAGAAACTGAGGCCATGGAGGGATGTTGGTTTTTTTGGTTTGTTACTCATGACTTGCTCAGCCTGCTTTCTTACACAATCCAAGACCACTTTCCAGGGGTGGGACCATCCACAGTGTGTTAGGCCATCCCAAACCAATAATTAATTTTTAAAATGCCGATAGACTTACCCACAGGTCAGTCTGTTTAGACACTTTCACAATTGAGCATCCATCTTCCTGGGATACTCTAGCTAGTGTCAAGATGACAAAAAGAACTACCCAAAACACTTGGCCTTGAACTCTTCATGCTCCTGACCTGATAGGATTACAAGTACACACTCCACTCTTGGCTCTTCTGTTCTCTCCAACATCTGTGTACACATATATACATGTATGTACACATACAACCCCATAACTTTGTGATAGCAGTGCTTCTTCTACTGACCGCAAGAGGAAGGCTGGCAGATCAGCTGCTGGTTCCCAGAGAGCAACCCTAGAAAACTCCACATCAACACCATTGACCTTGGACCATTGACCTTGGACCAAGGAAAGAAAAGGGTTTATTGGGCTCTATCCTGTCTTGGGCCTGGGCTTTGTTTCCACTTTGTTTCCAAAGCTCAGTTCTATTTCAAAGACCATGCTAAGCATTCCGGGAAGCCTCCCTTCCAAAAGTACACGTAACAGGTATCAAGGAATGTACAAGGAACATAAACATACAGGAGACTGAAAACAGGGATGTGCCTGTGCATGCCTGTGTGCATGCTCATGTGTGCAGGTGCACATGTGTACATGAACATATGCAAGCCAGAGGCCAACCTTGGCTGCCATTCTTCAGGTGTCATTCACATTGGCTTTAAAGACAGTCTCGCTGGCCCGGAACTTACCAAATAGCCAGAGAGCCCTGTGGATCTGCCTGTCCCTCCTCCAGCACTGGAACAATGTGTGCCCAGATTTTAGTATCATGGGTTTGGGGGCTCAAACTCAGCGTCCTGTGCTTTCCTTGTCCTTTAATTACTAAGCCATCGCCTCAGCCACCCAAATCCAATACTTGTGTGTGTGTGTGTGTGTGTGTGTGTGTGAGAGAGAGAGAGAGAGAGAGAGAGAGAGAGAGAGAGAGAGAGAGAGAG
>LR751071.1:135238-224182 GCA_902729485.2 Mus minutoides | reverse complement strand
AGCTCATATTACAGATTAAGGAATGTTGATCCAGAACAGACATATGAAAATGATATAGACAAATAATCAGATACAATAAGGTCTTGATTTTGATTCAAAATGTTTGATAGAGCATTCCTTTTAATTGAATAATTTTAGTAGAATTAAAATGAGGTGAGATTTACAAGGTATATAAATAGTATTTATTGGTAGTAAAACAGATGTTGTCATGGTTATAGATATTCCTTAGTTTTAAAAACACATATGGAATGTCTTCTTTGATATTTTACATTTGTTCTCTTTCAATAGTAAGACTCATATAGTCATGACAGAAATATAGTTTTGAGCTCTGACATCCAAACATGACATCTGCTGGTTGAAGAGAGAAAGAATGGCCAACATTTTTTAATTGTTGTTGTTCTTTATATAGCATTCATTTTTATTCTCATTCTAATGAGAATATAAAGAATATTTTCTTACTTTTTTACATTCTAATTTTATTTTTACGCATGTTCCAGTTTGAAATTTTTAGATTAACTGACCTAAATCTCTATCTACTACACAAACTTGGAGATCATTTTTAGAAACACCATGCATGTCAGTATATAAAGCTTAGGTTTTAAAATATCTTTAAAATACCCAGGTAGAACTGATTACAGTGCTCAGAATTTTGCATGAAATTTTTATAATAATATGAACATTATATTTTAGGGAAAAAAATTAAACTTTTAAACCGAGCTTTGAAAACATAATTTCTTTCTTTCTTTCTTTTCTTTTTTGTTTTTTTTGTTTTTTTGTTTTTTGTTTTGTTTTTTGTTTTGTTTTGCTTTGTTTTCGAGACAGGGTTTCTCTGTATAGCCTTGGCTGTCCTAGAACTCATTTTGTAGACCAGGCTGGCCTTGAACTCAGAAATGCACCTGCCTCTGCTTCCTAAGTGCTGAGATTAAAGGCGTTCAAGCACAAAGTTACAAATATACTGAAATGATTATTCACACTTAAAACACTAAGGTGTTTTAGATGATATGGACAGACTAATAAAGCTATATTGCACACATATATAAAGACAAAAAAGGAAAGGAAGTGATTGTGGTCCAGAGTAAATATATGCTCTGTAAAATCAATATTTCTCATAAAAGAGGCTGTAGGAAGATAAACAATATGTAAATTTACCTTAGAGAATGAATTATAGAATATGCTTGAATATGTATGAGGGATATCAGTTCATTTTTCATTTGTTGAAGATCATTAACCTACTTATATAGGTCACTATCCTAGGATGTACTGATAAAATCCTCACAAATGAAATCAACTCCATTTTACTTCACGTTCCAAGATAGGGAAAGAGAAATTTCCCACCAGAATAAACCGTGATGAATTGATGACCTGACAGATCTGGCTAAAACACTCACTATTCTCACACTTGTGCCCAAGAATGTCAGATTACATTATAATCAAATAACTTTGCCAAAGTATGCTTAAGCTTGTAAAGAAACAAACAAAAAAATTTTTCTGAGGTTAAGGAACACAGCATTAAACACAAGACAGTGCGTAAGAGCCTGTAACAAGAGGAAGTGGTTTTTTGTTTGTTTGTTTGTTTGTTTGTTTGTTTGAGTTTATATATTGGTGTGAGTTGCATATTTAGGCCCATGATGTTTTTGGATAAGAGATGGTGCCACATGTGAGAGGGCCAATGGAAACTAGAACCTCGGTAGTATTGGGTTCTATACAGAGATTGTTACTCACAAATAAGCAGTATTTATGTGAATATAAAATCCTTTGCTACTGGTTCCAAAGAAGTACACAAGAAAGTCAAGGCCTCCTGGTATTAGATACACATACTCTCAACCTAGAATGCAGAATTCTTCCCCTACAACTACTCCTTTCCCTGTTCTAATAACTGATTTCAAAATACAGGAAAGCAAACACAAAAGAAGGTATCCTACTATGTACAGACAGGAAGGCCAATGATCTACAGCAGTACTGGACATATAAAAGAAGCACGAAATAGAAATTATCAATATCTTATAAGTGGTGATATTATACAATAGAATATTAAAAGCAGGCACTGTTGGCCATCTGTGAGAGAATAATTAGCATTGCTTTTGATGCCAATGTTCTACTTTATGATGAGTGAGCAGGAAGAGAAGAACACTTTTAAAATGGCTACAGGTATGTAACATGGTTCTCATGCGCTCTAGCAAACTATGCTCTTCTAAAGAGACTGTCTTGCCAGTATCTATTATGGTGGTTGACAGAATGCCTATGCTTGAAGTAGATATAATAATCCAGGGTTGCACTACTAAGAACTATGTGTGATAAGATTAAGGGCTGAATATTTACCTACATTACAGGTGTTCTGAAGTTATTCACCCACTTACCACATAAGTGAGGGGGAAATTGTAGTATATTTCCTGATTTTCATTTCCCAGTTTAAAACGTACCTCATTTTAACAATTAACTGAATGGGAAATAACATAATTATCATAATAATAGCAATGAGACCATTTAAAATTCAAACCAGAAATAATAAATCTAAAACTTCTCAAATGTGTATTGCTTAACATAAGAAGACTAGTTACTAAAATCCATGGCAAATCCAGATCTACCCCACTTTGGGATCTATCCTATCTGTTTACATCATATCCAGACACTATTGCTGATGCCAAGAAGTGCTCCCTGATGGGAGACCGGTGTGGTTGTCCCTTGAGAGGCTCTGCCAGAGCTGGACCAATACAGATGCCGATGTACATAGCCAAACATTGGACTGAGTGTGGGGACCCCAAAGGGGAAGTTAGGGAAAGGACTGTAGGAGCTGAAGGAGTTTGCAACCTCATAGGAAGAACAACACTATCAACCAACCAGATCCCCTCACACACCCCCAAAGCTCACAGGGAATAAATCACCAACCAAAGAGTACACAGAGGGTACCTATGGCTCCACCTGGATAGGTAGCAGAGGACTGCCTTATCTGACATCACAGGGAGGGGAGCT
The DNA here is from genome assembly GCA_902729485.2 of Mus minutoides. Taxonomy (NCBI): domain Eukaryota; kingdom Metazoa; phylum Chordata; class Mammalia; order Rodentia; family Muridae; genus Mus; species Mus minutoides. The sequence goes on along the minus strand of LR751071.1, from coordinate 221,212 downwards.
CCTTGGTCCTGTGGAGGCTTGATGATCCAAGATAGTGGAATGCTAAGTCACTGAGGCAGGAGTGGGTGGGTGGGGAGGGGAGCACCCTCATAGTGGCAGGGGGGGTAGGGAGGAGGAGATGGAGGCTTGTAGTGGGGAAAGTACAAAGGGGGATAACATTTGAAATGTAAATAAATAAAATAACCAATAAAAGAATAAAACAAAAAACCCATGGCAAACTTAGCACTAACACTGATGATACATTAATTAAGAATAAACTGTAAAAATATTTTAAGAGCCATGGGTTTCTGCTTGTGAGTATTTTTAGTATTTTCATGGGCTCAGCACGTGTAACGTGTTTGAGAACCAGAGTCATCATATAATAGTATAATGACTGAAGGGGTGACCAACCCACTATAGACGGCCATGCGTATGTGCACCAAACACATACAACTCAGTCTTCTGCCACAGGGAGGAAAGCATATATGCTAAAATTAGAATTCCCTTATCTTCATGTGTGTGACACAACTTGTATTAAATAACAGAAAGGAGCTATCTTAAGCAACAGGAAATATGATATGCGGTCATCAAATAAAAAATGTTTGTTCTGGTCCACTGTCCAGATGCTTTCTACTCCAGCTTCCAGTACCTCTGTGTATGGTTGCTTACATATGATTGAGTGCTTGCTTATACACAAATCTAGACTCTGTCACTTTTATAATAACCTATATCCTAGAATAGGATCTGCAGCTATACATCGCTCCACTATGTTCCAAATTTACTCATAGAGACTCGTGAACCACCTGCTATGATGTTACTAATAACAGAAAAAGGCCCTCTGTCCATGTACTCTGCTCTCCTTCATGTAAGGAACATAAATTACTATTGTGTCCCTGGGAGTCCTTTTCTATGCCATATTGTATTGTTGTCTGAAAACATTATCAACTCAGGAGTTTTTAAAGAGAGCAATTGACTAAGTAAATCTCTCAAGTGAAAGTTATACATATTTTATTAAACATTTAACTCAGAAACAATGGATACATAATAAGCTGCCAATAAATGTATCCAGTCTTCCCCAATGCTATGTGCTTTCTTAAAACTGAGTAGTATCAAAGTACCTAAAAGCCTTGCTTTCATTTGAAGGACAATTCTTGGGGTGTTTGTATAGAGATAACAGATAAATGAACTGGCCTAGAAACTCCCAGACTGAGAGAACTGAATGTTCATAGTGTAAGCACTAACTTCTTGGCAAGGGTTACTGCTGCACACATGGAGGGGTCCATCCCTGAATACAAATGCAACAAAGACCATGCAGGCAGGGAACACGGAGTGTTCCTGGGAAGGAGGAGGAGTACAGAAGCCATGCTGGTTGTTTTCTAGGAACATTTGCTTTCTCTAAAGCATACAACTTTTATTAATAGAGTAGATTTCACTACAACTCCCAAGAATAATTATATCATCTGTGAATATGATTTTCAGAGCAGGATAAAGAAAGGACTTCAAATTAAGAGTTCCTTTCACTTTGCTCAGAAGCTCTGGCTTGGCTCTGATTTGACATGGGTACTCGCCCACAGTTAGTTCCCTGCACTTCTATAAATTGCTGCCTTTATGGCATCTTAAAGTTAAAACAAAAGTTTACTAGAATAATATAAGAAGATTTCTTAAGCTTCTATGACTTTGATTATTGCCTGTGTTTGGAAACAAAAACATATAAACAAAAATATATTATTAATTTCTTTAATTTACAGTTCCATCCAAATCTCTCTCTCTCTCTCTCTCTCTCTCTCTCTCTCTCTCTCTCTCTCTCTCTCTCACACACACACACACACACACACACACACACACACACACACACACACACTCACACACATGCAAGCGTAAATCTCCACTGGAAAGGGAAGACACCTCCTGGTTTGCAGTACGACTCTCTCTCCTGACTGCTTTTCTCTGGCATGGCCTTGAAACACTTTCTGTATTGTTCTCATCCATTAAACAGCTCATCAGGATAATTGACAGATGCCAGGTGATGAAGCAGATAACTGGAGGTTAGGGAGAGGCCTGGGAGTCCACTGATCTGAAAAGTCCTTTGATTCTTTCAGTGATTGGTTTTATTATCACCTGATATCCTTGTGTGCTGGTGCTGGATTTTTTTTTTTTTTTTTTTTGTCAAATTGACACAAAATAGGACTATCTGGAAAGAGGAAATGTCAATTTGGCTTGTGGACATGTCTCTGGAGGCATTTTCTTGATTAATGATTAATGTGGGAAGGCCTGGTTCATTCTGGACAGTACTACTCCTGGGCATGTAGTCCCACATTGCAATAGAAACTAAGCATCAGAAACACTGGATAGCAAGCTGGCAGGCAGCATCTATCCATGTCCTCTGCTTCAGTTTCTGACTTCAGGTTGCTGCCTTGAGTTCCTACCTTGACATCCCTCAGTTACAAGCTATAACTTGGGACTTGTAAGATGAAATAAAACCTTTCCTCTCAATGTTGCTCTTTGTCAAGGTATTTATCATAGCGATAGAGGGTGAATTTAAACACCATGTAAAAACCATTCTAGGAACATTTGTTTTCTCCAAAACATAAGTTGAATCAATACAGTAGATTTTCTACAACTCCTGAGAATAACTACGTCTATGAACCTGACTCTCAGAACAGGATAGAGAAAGGACTTCAAATTAGAAGGACTCATTTCATCTTACAAACCCCAGGTTAGTCACAGTAGTAACCCAAGGCATGAACCTGAACATATAATTAATATAGATATTGCTCAGCACTTCATATGCTCAAACCAATTTAGTTGGTGTTTAGTTAGTGGAAATCATCAGCTAATGTTAAAATGGTCCTTAAGAAAAGAGACTTCCTTGGCACCAAGGAATATATGTTCTTTTCTCACAAGGAAAACTGATATTTCTGACTGATTATCCTGCATACACTGAATCTCATGCATACTCCAAAATGTGCAAGGAAGCCATGAGAAGTAGTTTGGAATCCCTACCCCTCATTATTTTTGCTGATATCTGTTTGCCCGTTATCTGAACAGGAATGGCATTGTCCACCTACACAATGGTGTGCACACATAATTTGATCCATATCTTCCTAATTTAAATTTTTATATATTTTGATACTGATTTATTTGGTCATTCTGTCTTTCAAAACAAGGCATATAACTGAAGAAAATATAATGGTTATCCCGAGGAAGAAAAATACTGCAAAGCATGGCCCATTTAATGTCCCTAAAACCAAGTATTTTGACACTGGTTTAGAAGGAAAATGAACACAGGGTGTTAGGAGAACTATCTTTGTAACATATATAGATATACTATAGATATGAAATTCGAATACATGAATCATGTAGATTTCATGGAGCATTTTCTATGCTCACTCCTGTTTAGTTGGTGAATATCTTCTACCTTCTCACTAGTGCTTCACCGAGACACAATGCACTTCATTATGGGAGTGCCAGAGACCGAACTCAGCCCCTCATGCAAGCTGGCACTGAGCTACATTCTTTTTCTCTCAATTGCACATATTTTGAGCACAGATTTTCCTGAGTTTGGAAAATATGTATTACTTCATAACCTGTACTTCATTCAAGCAAGACATAATAGACCCTACCCCTTTGAAATTACTGTTAGGTACCCTCGGTGTTGAAAAAACAAGAAACATTTTTCTACTATGATAAATTAGTGTTATCTGTTAAATTTTTCATATGCTACACTCTTAAGTATACGCTTTCCTTTCTAGAGCCGTACTGCTTGACACTCATCCATATTGCTGCATGTGACACTTGTTCTTCAAGTCTCAGCGACTAAGTAAAAGGCATCCCCTGAGCTGCTCAAAGTTGTTCACTTCTACCTGTTGGTGGATATTTGTCCTCTCAAAAGTTGATGTTATGTCAGGTAGCACAGCCAAGATGTTAAGCAGATATACACATGTATAAACTACATTTATATGTTCTAGTATATACTTATATATACTAGTGCTCTGTACTCATCTAGGGTAATTGCTGTCACCTTGATTAGGGCATAAGATGTTTTATATTTATTTTTTTAAAAAAACTTATTGTTGTTTCTTTGTGAATTTCACATCATGCACCTCAACCCACCTTCCCTCATACCTAACTTCCACCCTTGCAAACCCCCTCCCTCCCCAAACAGAGAAAATAAGTCTCATTGTGGAAGCGAGATTGTGTCACAGTGTGTTCCACAGTGCACCCATTTGTCCACACTTCTTTTCTTGCAAGTGTTTATGGTAGTATCTCATTGGTCTGGTATTAGGCCCCTGGCTTCTGCTACCCTATTAATGCTAGACTCCCACTGGGACTTCTCTTGAATTTCCTATTGTTGCCCTATGTCATGGAGATCCCGTAGAATGGGTAGGACTGACCCTTCCATGCATTTCAGCAGTTCTCCGTGGGGAAGATGTTGGGAAGGGCCAATTCAAAGCCCTGGGTCTGGGCCTGAGAGGTATCGCGAGCTGTTCAGCCAGCCAGCTCTCCTAATCTCAGGCCTTTGGAGAGGTTCACACAACAAAGGCCATGAGGGCTAGATCTACTCTACCGCCTAAGTGAGGTATAGGGTCTGCTTTCCCAAGTACTGCAGTAAAAAATGAACATGGCCAGTTCTCCCATTCTCATGCATGACCCTAGGGCCAGCTCTTCCACCTGCCATAGAGGACAGAAGGGAGGAGGACTTCTCTCCAGTGTCTGGGCCACTGCCCAGCAGACAAGAAGTGGGGCAGTTCTCCTGAGCCCATGCCCTTAGAGAGCCATCTCTCTGCTGCTGCTGACATATGGGTAAGCTCTCTTGCTTGCTGTAGGTGACAAGGTGTGAGTGGGGCTGGGGGACATCTCTTCCATGCCCAATGTCACTGAATGGCAGACAAGTGGCAGGGCCACCTCTCTGATGCTTGTATCCTTGGGACAGTTCACAGGAGGAAACTTCCACAGTGTGCTGCCCTCCGAGTACTGCAACTAGGTAAGGGTGAGGTCAGCTCTCATGTCCCCATGGCCAGCTCTCTCCCAAGATGCCCAGGTGAGGGGTGGGGCCAGTTCTACACAGCCCTCAGATATCACCAAGTCTCCATAGTAACACAAGGGCATCTGCCTGGCCTTTAGTACTAACTGACCACTGCTACCTCAGGGCCACAAACCCAGACATGGTCTCCCAGGGGAGCATAAGTGAGGATGCCACCATGGTCCCAGGTGGCATCACAGGCTACTAACATCAGGCTGTTCCTCACTACTCTCGAGTCTCAGTTCTGTCTCTCTTCATTGTGCCCACATCGTTCTGTTTCTCCTTCTCTTTCCTTTCTCTAGCAAGTACTTGCTCCTCTTAGTGGTGCTCAGGGTCTTTGAGTGTCTGGGATCATCTCAGGAGTGGTCTCAGGAGTGCATTATGGCACTGGACTGAAGTCATCTTGGGCATGGTCTGATCTCCCAGGCCTGTGCAACGCAAGTCTGGTGGTCACCTCCGGCTAGTTCCTTGTTCGAGCCCCTATGACACCCATCTGTTGGTCACCTCAGTCTTGTGCTTACTCCTGTTGGGCCTGTGCGCATGGCCTTATTGCAAGGGGTTTCTCTTTCTCCAGTCCATCCCAGGCCCGCGGTCCCAGGCAGGGTTCTTGTAGTCTCTAGCCTTATTCCCATCCTCGGAGCCTATCAAAGCCTGTGCAGTGTCAGGCTGGTGGCAGTCTCAGACTTGATTTTTTTTTTTTTCCAGAAATGTTAGGTCTCTAATATTTCAGATGTTCATAGGTCAGAACATAGCTTCTCTCCTCTCTGCCACCTACTGATACACATGTGACACAGCAGCCACACCTGCAATGCCTCTAGAGACAGATTTTACTTTTCTTAATCTGAATTTGAATTCTTACCAACAGAATGAGATAGAATCAGTTTCTTAATTTGTTCAACATTTGACATTGCCAGCTTTTTAAACTTTAATCTATAAGACTGATGTGTGTATGTAGTATGACTTCATTGTGGTTTAGATTCCTTTTCTATGATACATAACAATGGTGATAAGTTTTCATATAGTTACTGGCCAATTATATACTATTTTATAAAATATCTACTGAAGGTTTTTGTCAAATTTAAGTTAGGTATTTTCTTATTGAGTTATAAGAATTTTTATATACTTGAGATATTATGTTTTGTTTCTTGTTTTTTTTTATTTTTTAATATCTTTGGAACAAGAGAAGTCTGCACTTTTATTAAAGTCTAATTTTTTAATAACTGAATCTTATGTTTTGTTTCTGAAAAGTCTTTATATTTTCTGAATTTGTTTTGATTTTTTTTACAGATTATAGTTTATTTCCTTATAATTAGATCTTTAGTCAGTTTTAGATTTATGTGTAATGTGAATTATTGTTTTAGGATTTTTAATATAGATATCCAGCTGTTCCAGTACAATTTATCCAAAGGAGTGTGTGTGTGTGTGTGTGTGTGTGTGTGTGTGTGTGTGTGTGTGTGTAAGTGTGTATAAGTACATGTAGGTGTACTCACATATACATGTAGAGGCCAGAGGTGGATATGAGGATATCCTTCTCTGTTATTTTCCAACTGACTTTTTTTTTTGTTTATTTTATTTTTTCAGGTAGGGTCTCATTGAACCTGGAATTCACTGTTTGTGCTAAACTGGCTGGATAGCAAGTCCCTAAGATTTGATTGTACCTCTAGAGCAGGGGTTACAAACAAATGCTTCGAAGCTAGTATTTAAAAGTGGGTGTTAGGGACCCAAAATTAGGTTGCAGTATTTATTCAGCAAACATTTACATCCTCAATCATCTTCCCTGCCTATTTGTTTTCTAGCATTTTTTATTCAGTAGATTGTCCTAGTGTTTTTAAGTTGTCAACTAGTCTGGATATGTAATTCTGGAAATCTATTTATATACTTTGTATACAGTCCTTTTGATGTGTTTATTCATCATTATTCAAATCTGCACCACTTTGATTAAATTGGCTTTATAGAGGCATTGAAGTGAGTTAGAATGACTTAGTTAGTTCATTTTTCCTTTTCTGTCATATAACATCTAGAATAAGTGTTTGATTTCCTACAAAATATGTTAGGAGTTTTATTAGAATTGTTTCAGTCCACAGAGTCCACAAAGAAGTTTGGAATTAATATACATCAAAATAATAGCTATTCTTTCCATCCCTGAATATGAACAAAGACATATGTTTAATATTTTTTAATTTAACATTTTTGAAATATTTTGGAAACTTACAAACATTTTGTTAGATTTATTTCTATTTTGATGTCATTAGATGTATATTTTTAAACCTAAAAATTCAAAATAGTCATTGCCATTAGCTCAATATATTCATGAGTTGGAAATGTAGACTCGAGTAGTCATGGATTGAAAATATTTGATGAGAGAATGTGTTTGTCCTAAACACAAACAGAATTCCTTTTTGGTAACTATTTTTTAAAGAACATTACTAGCATCTATTATCTATCATTTACATTGCACTAGGTATCATAAGTAACTATTTATTAAAGTATATAAGAGATCATCTAGAGATTTTACACAAACACTATGCCGTTGTATACAAAATCAATCTCCTACAAATGCCCAAAGCAGGCATATGCAGAAATAATTACTGATTTCAAGCAATTTTGTATGATGCCATTATTAGAATATATGAATAATTTATATTGATTTTTCCACCAATTTCTTAGATTTTTTCTATAAAAATATGACTCATGAAAAATGTACTTCTCCTTTCTCTCCAAGTCATATGCTCTTTTCACCTACTTCTCCTATAGGTTTGCAATGGCAAGAACCTCCATGATACCACAGATTCTAGAAAGACTAATTTTGTCTTTTTTCTAACAAGTAAGTTGTTAAATTAACACATTATGCACTCTGAGGAGCACTATAGTGATCTACAAGTATGAGTCCAATAAATGTGCTTAGTGGAATATTTCATGACTTCTAAAACAATTAGCAATTTTATGTCTACATATTATTCCAAATTTTGATATATGGGAGCTAAAATAGTCAAGTATAATTCCACAATAGTCTATTCTCATATGATTTCTTAGTTTATGAATCTTGAAATTCCACTATTATGTGTACACACATTTACAATCCTTCCAAGATTATTAAATGTGACCTGTTACTTTTCTCATTCAATTCAATGCCTTGGAGTTTACTTTTTAAATAACGCAGCCATGTCAACTGTCCCTTGTCTTCCCATTGTGGCAATTATGTACCCCCCACACTTTTCCTGTGCCTTTATATTTATGGTATGAATCCAGTCCATGACAGTATGTAGATTGCAGATTATTTCTTTTGAAACAATTGAATCTACCACTATTAAGAGTTTACAGGAAGGCTAATTTCACTCACATTTAATACAATTACTAACAAACTTGAGTTTGCCATTTGTTCCTTCAGAGTTCTTTTCATAGTAGACTGGACAGGATATGGGCCCATGCTGAGGCCTACAAGGTGCTCATGGTCACTGCAGTGGGGAAAGATAGTAAGGTAAAAATAGATTATGAGGTTTAAAACAGCAAAGCCAGCAGCACTAATGATGAGAGACAAAAAAAAAAAAAAAAAAATGTGTGCAGCTGGCTGTGAGTTAGCAGAGTGCTCTTGAGAAGAAAGAGACAGACAGGCACTGGAGAGTGGTGGGCAGCATGAATAGCTGCATGAGACATTTCCCCTTTGGGAAATGCAAGGGCGGTATTATTGCTTCTTACATATTCATGATTTTAATACATTGCTTCTAATGCAGCTAATTGTAGTAGACTAAATTGTAAGGTTGGCTTCTGTTAAGCCTGACTCTAGCCCCAAAGGACCCTATAGACAGAAAGATGACCATGAACACCGCCGCTTCTTCTGGGTAGCTGAGGACAAAGATGACTTAATTTAATGTCATCAACGGTGCTTAGGACATCTACAAGGTCAAAGGGAGCATCATCATCAGGCAGTGCCTAAGGGCTGGCTCACAGTCAAGGTCAAGATTAACAAAGCCAGCAGAGTAAGAGATTAACAAGGCAGCCCTGGCTTTTAACACTAAAAACATGACTCTCTCTCTTTGCCAGGAAATCATGCACAAACTGTGGGGTCCTCTTATTTGTCAAATCATAACATTACCTCATTCTTCACCCATTATCCCATAAAAGACCCATTGACCAGTGTGCCACAGAGACCTGCTGGAATGCCTCTCATGGCCTCTGAGATCTCTACTGTATCTTTAATAAATCCTTATATCTTGGAAATCTCCCTTACCTTTTTACTGTTCTTCAAAATTCTTAATAAAGTGTGATTTCTCCACTCACTCTTATAAGTGTCTGCACCATTAACATTCACTGGAGTCATCCACAGATACATCATTTTCCTTCACCTAGAACCCATTAAACCCCCTCCCTACCATAATCTCTATGTGACTTTCTTTGCTCCCTGAAGCTGTTGAACTTGGCCAGTAGCCCTGTTCTCAAATAAACCTGCCTCTTTTTTCCTTTAATATAACTTGAATTGGCATATTCACTGACAAAGATAATCTATCCATGAGCATATTTCATCCAATTACGATTATAGTCTTATAAACCCAGAACATAAAAATGAAGTCATAGCGCCTCATGTTTATTATGTACCCATAAACTCTTATCAAGTATTTTTCTCATTGTAAAAATGTCATCAGTTAAGACACCTGTACATAGTCTTGTGGTATACTCAGTTATAATAGTGGCTAACCAAATAAAATATACTGCATATCTAATATTACCTGCATAATTTTTAATTATATATAATTATATCATTTTTCCATTTCCTGGAGGAATGTTAACTCTGATATAATTCTCTTTTGAGAGCTCTTCCACTAACACATACTCTATGGAAATACCCATCTCTCCATGTATTTCCCCCAATTGTACTTTATTTAGAACTTGACCTTTTCCTTTAAAAAAAAAATCTTTCATTTTATGTGGAGATCTTGGAGCAATAATGTTGACCTGAGACTGAAGAGCACACACCACGAAAAGAAAATAATGCCTGTGGGCATTCCTTTCCCCTCTGTGAGGGAACTCATAACAGATGTATTCCTTTCCATGTTATTGGAATCCACTAGCTGCACCCCATGGATGTGAGGTGGAAGGATGGAGCTTAGATCTTCTTCTGCTCTCAGCTTGTCTTCTCCTTTTAAAAAAGAAGTTGGGGCACATAGGGAGGAACAAATGAAAACCTTAAAGAAGCAGCATGGCCCTAACCCTAGAGCTAAATTAGAGACCAGTATCATATTAGACAATTGGAAAGTGTCCATGGCCAAGAGTTGAAAAAGCCATGCAGTTAATTGCATAACTTTTTATATTTAGTAATAAATGAAAGTCAGATTCTTTACTTGTGCAAACATGAGAAAAAGAAATTGCCTCTACATGATTCCTATTGCTGTTGAAAGTAATATGTGGGTCATGTTGGGAGATGGTTGTGTGCACTGTGTATTCGGATGATGATTTCTATATGGGAGATGTGGATGTAGTCTGGATTTTGTTATTTCATTATTATGAAGCATTTCCTGACTCAGGATTTGTAAAACATCACCATCTTATTGTTCAATAAAGAGCTCATTAGCCTATTGGCTGGATAGGCGAGAAAAGGCAAGACTTCTCCACTGAGAGAGAAAGAGAGAGAGAGAGAGAGAGAGAGAGAGAGAGAGAGAGAGAGAGAGAGAGAGAGATTCACCATGAATTACTAGTCATGAGCAGGGGAGTCACAAAGAAGATGGTGAGAAGCAGAGGCATCCAGGGTGAGACTCAGATGGCAAGGACTGAATCACAGGGTTGGGAAGTAGCTTAGGCCATCACAGTCAGGGAAGAATAGATGAAGATCTGCCCTGAAATAATGCTGAAGTTTAAAATGAATTTATTAGGCCTCCATGTTCTTTATTTGGGAGCAAGGGGGTATGTAGAAAAGCCTCAAGTTACCTTTACAGGGGCAGATGGTTTAGCATGAACGGTCACTGGAAACCAAACCTGACATCCCAAATTCCATCCCTGGATTCATATGGTAGAATAGAATTGAATCCTGCAAACTGTCCTCTCACCTCTACACATGTGTAAGGTGTACATCCTCACAAATTATAAGAATGTTTTTAATGACATGGACAAAATAAAAGGCTAGTAAAATCAAAAGGAGAGTCCAGTGGAAAAAAATGACTTCATATTCCTTGATAGTAAAGTGAATTTTATCTCTCTAATATAATGTTTCAGGAAGCAAAAATTGCTCAAAGAAAGTCCAGCTTTAGAGATTTCTGATAATCAGAATGGAACACCTAGATTTCTTATTAATGAACATGTTTTCAGTCCAGAACATTTTCATTTTTTTATAATAGCTTTTTTTTTTTTTTGGTTTTTTGAGACAGGGTTTCTCTGTGTAGCCCTGGCTGTCCTGGAACTCACTTTGTAGACCAGGCTGGCCTCGAACTCAGAAATCCGCCTGCCTCTGCCTCCCGAGTGCTGGGATTAAAGGCGTGCGCCACCACGCCCGGCTTATAATAGCTTTTCAAAATGACACAGGGGCCAGTTTCCTCATTCACTATCACAAATGATCTAACAGTTAAATGTAATTTTACTAAGAGAAAATAACATTGAAAAGGTAATTTCCTTTTAATATATTTCAAAACCCTGGTTCAAAATAGCAAAAGAACATATTTACCATAGCATAGAGAATGTCACGATAATTTCATCAAGGGCCTAAAATTATACAAATGGGACATTCAATTGTTTATGACATCAAAACTCATCAGTCCTCTCCATTTACCATACTTTGTGTACAGTTTATTGCTCTACCTTGAAATATCTGAGAATATGTGACAAGCCAAGAACAAAAAGCTTTGGACATTGAGAGGCAAAAAATAGTCAGAAAACGAAACATTTCTGCTCTTCATAAAACCTAGCAGCACAGGTATCTACACCTGCAATCTTATCTCAGTAATACTGCTGACCACATCAGCTATGCTATCATTGAAATGAACAAACAAAATCAGAACTTCTGCACTTTGTTGGAATTCAGATAAAGGTCTGTGTTGTTTTATAGGCACAGACATTGTTCTCACCAAAAAGGCAGACTTGCCCTGAAAGCAATCAAGCAAAAGTTGCAGGTAGAACGGCCAAATCATAAATGTACAAACCCATCCACTTACAACGTGATTTCATTCTAACGTCCATGTAAGCCTAAGATCTGTTGCTCTGATGGCATATTTAAAAAAAACAAAAAAAAACAAAAATAAAAACAAAAAACCACCAAGTAATTTAGTGTCCTACCTGTAACAAGAAAGCTGCATCTCCCTGCTCCAGCTTCATTTATGATGCTGCAGTTATAAACTCCATAGTTTTCATTGGAAAGACTCTTTAGTGGGTACTCTGTATACTCCTGAGAGTCAAACTGACCGGTCCGTAATAATTTATTGCCCAGACGCCACTCATAGGTCAGCACGCGTATTGGATAGGCTCTCAGGACCCTACAGCTCATGGTGACACTTCTGTCCTGTCCTTGACGGATTTCCAAGAATGCTGGTTCCACAGCTGGGGGATCTGGGAAAAGACAGGTTAAAACAGATGAGGATTTCAAAACAGCAATCTCCTTGGCTTTTAAATTATAGGGGATTATTTTTTCATTTATTTATCTATTTATTTATTGAGGCTGAGTTTCTCTGTGTAGCCCTGGCTGTCCTGGAACTCACTCTGTAGACCAGGATGGCCTCGAACTCAGAAATCCGCCTGTGTCTGCCTCTCAAGTGCTGGGATTAAAGGCATGTGCCATCACGCCCAGCGGAAGGGGTATTTTAAATAACACAAGTTACAGAGAACAAGGGTAAGAGGTGGGTGGAGAGTATATGTAAACTGAGCCAGGAAATAACATTTTCTCAGTGTGGACAATAAATAAGACTCAATGTTTGACAAAAACATTTACAAGCAAAGTAACAACAAAAAAATTCTTTGTTTCCTTCTAGCTGCTTCCAGAAAATCCCACGATTGTCATGATGACTCATTTACATGGTAAGGCACTAATGTGGTTATAGATGCACAAACAGAATCAATGTAAGACAGACCAATACATGCATGTTGTTATCAAAGAATCCTTCATCGCGTGTCCTTTCACGTGGTTGCCTCAGCAGAACACCCTCTTTCCCGTGTCTGCTTCAGCAAAACATTGTGTAGTTGAGCTGCATTTGTCAGGATGCCATAGAGAGAAACGCGCCAAAAACTTCTGGTGGTATGCTGTAGTTTGTTGCTGCTTCCACAGACTCGGACTGAGGCAAGAGATCTGCTAAGGAAAAACTTGTACTGAGGCAAGATCTGTGCTGAGACAAGGCACCGGCAGGACACAGGATGTTTCGAGAGTATAAACGACTCCACATAGTGCCAGAGACAGACCTCAGCTTGCTGGTACAGCTACTGATATTGTGGCAATGCTTGTGGGTCTCATCTTTGCTTATCTTCACGTCCTTGAGAGAGGCACAGCTCCGAGGACTTCTTTTGGATTTCTCTTGGTCCCTCCTGCTGATTTGAGCCCAGGCTGAGGTTAGGTCTTGTCAGTTATGAGTGCTGTTCCTAACCCTACTCTACGGAACTGAACTGCTGGTGTATCTGTGAAGTGTTTGCGAGTGGATCGAGCTGCTACTGTTGACCTGTGAACTGAACGAGCAATTTCCAGACAACACAGATGGGAGTTGCTCCAAAGAACCTTCCTAAACAGGTCCATTTCCCCCTTATCCTTTCTTTACTGCTACCTTTGGTGGGTAAAATATTTAAGAACCATCATTAAAAATAGAATTTGAAAGAATTAAAGTTACAAATCAGGTACATTTTAAATTTTATAAGTTCATGTTTTATACTGTAAACTTATGTTTGTCTCTAAAATTTAGTTTTAAAGGATTTATTTTATTTTATGTATATGAGTACACTGTAGCTGTACAGATGGTTGTGAGCCTTCATGTGGTTGTTGGGAATTGAACTTTTAGGACCTCTGCTCGCTCTGGTCAACTCTGCTCTCTCAGTCTCGCTCCTGCTCAAAGATTTATTTAGTATTATAATTAAGTACACTGTTGCTGTTTTCAGATGCACCAGAAGAGGGAGTCAGATCTCATTACCGGTGGTTATGAATCACCATGTGGTTACTGGGATTTGAACTCAGGACCTTCAGTTCAGCAGTCAGTGCTCTTACCCGCTGAGCCATCTCGCCAGCCCTAAGATTTAGTTTTTAAGAGTATATTTCAACACTATTACTGTATCTACTCATTCATTTATCTAATATTTGCATTTTACATTTTTAGAAGATGACATCCTAAAACATTCAGCATTCTTCCATTTCACAGACATCTCTTCAGATAAATCTGCTCCTCTCTCCTGCCATTTCTAGACTGCTTGACAATTCTCTGCACGCAGGTACTTAGTATTCCATTCATTTACTTGTTTGAATAAGATTGTTCATTCTCATTTTGTATTTTTTCTAGTTTTTTGTTTGTTTGTTTGTTTGCCTTCTTTTTGATTGTTAGATTTATTCAATTATCCAACCCCTACCTTGCTGCCAGTTGGGATTTACTTATTCTTTCTAATATTTTGATTCCATCATCACGGTATTTGAAAAAAAAAAAAAACTAACTCTGAAATTTTTTTTATTCTTTAGCTCTCATCCTAACCTAAGGTACTAACTCATGAATTTTAATTCTCCCTTGCTTTTAAAATTCTATTACACATCAGCTGTAACGTTAACATTTCTATTCCGAGTTCATTAGCCCCATGTTCCTTGGTGTGTTAAGGCCTGTGACCCATGATCACTTTCTGTATTTTTGTAGTCACCATTCTGAACTCCATATCACATCTTTGCTTATCTCTATGATACTGATATGCAAGAATATTTTCGTTATTAAAATACTTCCAAGGCATACAGTTTTATAGGCTGGTAGTTCTCTCTCTCTCTCTCTCTCTCTCTCTCTCTCTCTCTCTACCTGCTTTCTTTCTTTCTTTCTTTCTTTCTTTCTTTCTTTCTTTCTTTCTTTCTTCCTTCCTTCCTTCCTTCCTTTCTCTCTCTCTCTCTTTCTCTCTCTCTCTCTTTCTTGGTCAACACACGGTTCTACTGTCTTTGGATAGTCATTCATCTTATTGAAAAATTATTTCAAAGCTTTACATTCTGAGCTACTTTTTATTCTACCTAGCTCCTTTCAAAATCACTTTGATTTTGATACCCATGGATCTATGAGTGTTTACAGGCGTGAGCTTACTTGTAGGTTGTGCTTAGAGCTGATCATTTACATTTTTCTTTCATCTATGATAGCTTGGAACAGTCTCCTCATCAGCTCTTCAAATAAAACTGCTTTTGTCTTCTTTAAATCCTTATTTCACATATTTTTAACATTTTAAAAATTCTTTTCCAAAGTCTTTCTGTTTTCTTGTTTTTCTGTGTGCTAATAAATTCTTCTGAGATAACACTTTGTTAATTCTTTTTATAACTCTACTTAATCTGCTAAATGCATTCATAGTCTTTTAACTTCAATAATTCAGATTTAATTTTAAAAAATTCTATGCAATTTTTCTGTACAGTTGCCATGCCAGTTTATATGTTTCTGTATTATCTTCCAGCATGGTCTGGTTTATCTTTAATGTTCTTAAACAAAGTCACTATTTCTTTCTGTTTGCTAATGAAGAGCTCAAAGAGTATAGTTTTGTTGCTTTTTCTTTAGAGTTCATTGTGTTTCTGTCCCTTAGTAAATGTTGGTGCTTTTTCTTTACTCTAAAACAAAATTATGTTGATATTTTTTCCTGCAGAGACGACTCATGTCCACAAGCAAATAATAGCAGCAACCTTGCAATTGTACAAACGCTGCTCCTAGCTAAATGCCTAGAGCTGTCCTTTCTATTCTATTTTATTTTTAAATAAATATGTATTCTATCTTTGGGAATTTGGTGTTTTGATCGCATGCATCCCATCTTTGAATACTTCTCTTATATCTACCACCTTCTACACCACCTGGATTAGTAGTCATTTTGTAGTTGCTGCTGTTTGTTTGTTTGTTTTTTTTGTTTGTCTTTAACACCCATCAAGTCTAATTGGTGCTGCCCATATATTCTTGGATAAGTAGTCTTCTACTTTCTTTCTTTCTTTTTTCTTTTTCTTTTCTTTTTTTTTTTTGTTTTTTGTTTTTTTTTGGTTTTTGTTTGTTTGTTTGTTTGTTTTGAGACAGGGTTTCTCTGTATAGCCCTGGCTGTCCTGGAACTCACTCTGTAGACCAGGCTGGCCTCGAACTCAGAAATCCGCCTGCCTCTGCCTCCCAAGTGCTGGGATTAAAGGCGTGCGCCACCACATCCAGCTAGTCTTCTATTTTCGTAAAAAAAATATATAAATAAATAAATAAACTCATTTTCCTTGTTCCTGTAACTACCAATTGCCCATAGCTCCTCTGCTAGGGGTGAGTTAAATCAAGATGAAATAAGTACTTTTAATAGACCCCGTCATCCAATGAGATAGAAGCAGCAATTTAAAATAAAGTCTCACATCAACCACAAAAATAAGGAATCAATAATCTAAGGCCTGATAACTTCAGTGTAGAATTATCCTAGATCTTCAAGGATAGCATACACCAAAATCTCTCAAAGTATTTTGTAAAATAGAACATGAAGGAACATTTCATAAATATTTTACGAAGCCAATATCACCCTGATGCTAAAGCCAGACAAAACCCTATCAAAAAATAAATCAAAGGTCAATATTCTGACTACAATAGGCTTTGCTTTCCCCTCCCCAGATGTTCTTTTGAGTCATTGCTCTTCTCTCAGTGCCTGGCTGTACTAGCTTAAGGGTCTGGCTGTACTAGCTTAAGGGTCTGACTTGGTCTCAGTAGGGGTCATTTGAATTACTATCCATTTTTGGTCCTGGTTATAATAGCTTGATATGGCCTGGCCCAACAGATAATGCAGATAATACCAGGTTATTAATCAGTTTTCTGGATGTACTAATGGATTTTTCTTCTTTTTAAATGGAAAGATAATCCTGTGTGCTTACCATTTCCAGTGTTTCTGGAGATACGTGGGCACAAGGACCTTTGTTCTATGCTCTCAACACATACTTAAAAGAAGTCTTTTTACTTATTTAAACTATAGATCATGAGGACATCTTACAAAGTTGTTTTGTGGACTAAATGAATATATAGGTATTTGAAATATACAAACACAGTAATGCCAAAGAAGTTAACCATAAAATGTTACAATTTTGTTTTTCATCTACACTAAGCTAGAAAGGTCCTACAAACTTATTGATATTTACTTAAAAGAGAATTTCCCTACTGCATTTAAGATAAGGAAATAACAGATGACAGATCGTTTATTGGGGGAAGTCTTATGATTCCAAGAATTAACTCTAATGTGGATCTGTTTAGAGTTTAACTCATTAGTACCATTTACTCTTTCCGCATTGAAGTGCTCCATCTGGTAACCATTCTCTTCCCTAAAGTGTTAAGTGATAAAAGATAGCCCAACACATGTTCAATATCCATCCCAGACACCATTAAAGAATCAAGAAGAGATTCTGTTAATGTTTTGTGGGCCAAGTGGAACCATGTCACCAAACAGTAAAACTGGTAAGGCCAAGTAGATTAAGGAACCCTGGCAATACTCATACTTGAGCGTAGAAGGCATTTGAATCTGTTCCAGACCAGATTCCTGACCTGGAGCACATGACCACAACACCTCACTAAGAGAACCATGACAACTAGTCATGTAGCAGAGGACCCAGGGTTCTCCATGTTTATGTGGTATCTAGATGGCCTGGCTTGAGGGTTTAGCCAATGAGCTTCCCTTACTGGACATTCTTTCCTGGAAAAGGTATTTAACCTCTGGTCCATCCTGAATAATTCATATGCATCTTTTCCACCATGAATAAACAGTTTAGACAAACAAGGACTGTCTCTCTCATCAAGACCCACCATGGGGAGAAACCTTTGTTATGATCCTTGCTGCCTAAGTCTCCCTTAGAAGGACCCTCTGCACTCTTGGCAGACCCACAACTAACGGTAGCCCAACACATGTTCAACCTCCACCCTACATCCCATTAAAAATTTAAGAATAGGTTCCATTAATGTTACCAATATTATGTTAAAGATTGTCATATTTCTTTATTGGATAAAAATTTATTTGGTTTTTTAGTAAAAAAAAAGAAGAAGAATCTTATAGAGTTAAACAGAATTGCCTCATCTTGTTTTCAAGCCCATCTTTATTTAAATGCTTTTATTATATAATATCTATACAATATGAAAGCTTCATGTTTTTTCATGCTGAACTTGCACAGGAGGTATCATGTTAAGCTATAGATTATTCCAATTGAAATGTATGTATTGGCAAAGAGAGCACAAAATTTTCATGATTCTTTAAATATATTATTGTTTTTTAAAATCAAAGTACACTTTGCTTGTATCTCTGCTATTCATCTAAAACTGTCCAATTATTATTGTCCAGCTGTCTTTTCAAGAGTTATTTATGTGATGTCAGAAGTGTTTACAAACAAATCTCTGATCCCTCTTTTAAGAAATATATGCTAACAAAGACATTTCCCTATAGTATTTGACATCCTCAGAAATTGGACAACATATATGCATTTTACCATTAACACCGATTTCCATTTCGAACAGTAGGCCAGACATTTTGAGCTAGTAGGTATATGAAGAAAAAAATCCTAAGTTCAGAAATACTTCTTCTGTAATGTGCTTATTGCGATTAATATCGTCACAGTTTACAGTGGTTACACTTTTACCTTCAGACATACACATTCATTCCTTTGCATAGAGTGGCACACTAACTACAAGGTGATTGGGATTTGAAATACATTACTACCAGTTTTCTTTACCCTCTAAGCTTTTTCCCAGTTTGAGGCTTCCTTTATGGTTTCTGTTTCTCACTGTTGGGTTGCTGTGCTTGGGCCAACTTCTATTCATGGTCCTCTTTTAGAAAAGAAGTAAACCATAATGAATTGGTATCTGTTTTTCAAAATCACGACACATAAATTGCAAAGGGAAGAAAACATTCTGAAATCAAATTGCTTTGGTTGACTCCTCATCCTTCTGCTTTTAGATGAGTAGGACTTCTTAACTCTTCTGTTCTTTAGGCTCTTCTTTTAAAAAACGTGTTACTGTCCTAAGGGTATAATCTTTATGAATATCTTAATGCCCACAGCTGAGTCAATACTCAATGGATGCAAATATAGCTTATTTTAATAGCATTTAAAATCATGTTGAAGTAGACATTTTAACGTGTGTGGATGCACTTTGTCTACTTTAAGAATCATTTATGCTCAACTGAGAAAAGCCTATAGTAGCTCATTTTCTTATCTTATGTAACCCTACTTTTAGCATTGTATACACTTACATGGATTTTATATAGTATTTTGTCTCTGATTTCATTAGTATTAAATATTTTGTAATAAATATCTAAAGGAGCTGTTTATAGCATAAAAAGCCAGTTCTCTTCAGATACCTCTAACGTTTTTAAGTGCCTGCAGATTCCTTCATGTTTGCTGACTTCTTACTGTACATTTCATCATTACTGCAGAGGTTGAGCCTTCTAGGCACTGAAAGGAGTGAAAAGCAGAGATCATTAATATCTCTCATGGCAAAGGTGAACCTTTCATCAAGAGAGTTTCCATAGGCAGATTTTCATTGGACCATAATGAGCGAACTCTAGTTTCACATCGACTGGCTTTCTGAGAGGAAACCATCCCGACATCCAAATGTTTCTGAGAGCCTTTTTAAATAGAAGTAATGGTTGATGCAATTTGGGTATGCTTTCCAACTCAGTCTATTAGACCTTATAAAATCCTACTGTACTTGAAAAAATTTGAAGCAAACTACCAGATGTCTTTATGAGCCATTAATAGGATACCCTGCGTGCTTTAGGTGTGGAAAATGACACTCACATTTAGAGATGCTCTCAAAAAGTCATGGTGTGGAATAATATATCAGATAGAGGGATCCTTAAAGTAGCCATTCATAAAAATAAGTATGTGTTTTAAGATATATCCCTGCTAGAGAAAATTAATTATTATGTTGCTTTGAAATAATTTTTCAATATGAATAAGAATTGACTGCAAATATTTTTAATGTTGTTACAAATATGACTGGAGAATGACTGTGTAGTCACATAACTTGTTTGCATTGTACTCCCATATTGTCAACCTTCCCTGTATTTAGCATTCACTTCAATGGTGCCTTCTTTGGTCTTACATGGTCTTCCAACTTCTAGGGCTCCAAAATGTTACATTCTCACACAATCCTCCTCAGCCCTGCAAGTTTCTGTCTGGGTCTACAGAGTCCTAATGATTCAGTCTGCTGGCTGATTTTCCTCATACATTTTCTAGTAAGTTATTTTATTTCCATCCCCTGCTTGGTTCATCACCTACACTGCACCTTCCCCATGTCTTTTATCCTTTGTCATTTCACCCCACTAAAAACTGAATTGCCATTCCCTGTATTTAATATTACATATCATATTTAAACATATATAGCATAACACATAAACACATAACATATATAGCATAACACATAAACAAATAAGTATACATTTAATTTTAATTAAGCAGTATTTAATTTAGATAGATCTTTAGATGAATGTCATATAAATCTACTCCGCCATTAAAAATACAGATTTGTTGATAACATATCATTTACATTAACTTGGCAGACAAAGAAGTTCTAAGAAACACAAGTGTTTTCCCCACCCCTACCCCTCCTGCCCTCTAGTTCCTAGAAATTAGGGGAAATGTTGGGAAAGCATCAAAATTGTTACTAAAATTGTGGTGACAGTATTATAATGCCAAGTCTTAGGCCAAAGTATATCAGGTATTGTATTTAGCTCAGTGATTACAAGTAACAGAAAACAGACTATATGTCCTAGACACAAGAGAAAGTAGACACCAAGATTTCTTTTTTCTTTTCTCCTTTTGCTCATAGCTTAAGCTCGTAGGCATTCTTCAAAGTGTTTTCTATTTTGCAATACTATGTTTTATTTTCTTTGAAGATGAAGGCATTCTATATTTAGTTATAAAACTTCCCACAGGAAACAATATAAATAAACAAAACAAAAAACCAAAACAAAGAATATAACACCAAATGATTCTACTTTCAGCATCAATATAATTACGTCAAAACATGGTTCCCACACTGTTAATATGCTCTTTCCCCTATACTAAGATAAGGAACTGAATAATTTTTTTCCTCAAGAACTGCTCATACATAAGAGACGACTAATTATGCTGCAAGATAGATTATTTGTTATAATATATGAAAAATATCTACTGTAGGTATTAACATTCAAAGCAAGCATAGTGCTGAATGGATTTATATGAAAGGGAAAATTATCAGTAGCAATTTAGATAGCAGTATGTGGAGCTGAGAGGTACTAGACTCTAAATAATCGAAACCATCAAAAAGTGCAGCAAAGATAGCAGACACTTTCACTGGATCCTGCAAGAGCAAGGACCAGAAAAGAAAGCACTGTGTAGGGTGCTATAAACCCTTTTTTCTTGAGTGACTGCGGTGCTGCAGGTTCAGCCTTTGAGATCCACTGGAGACAAGGAAGGTGCTGGTTCAGAGCCTCCAAGAACACAGAGATGCTGCCCACAGTCATAGGTTCCCTATTAAAAGCACAAAATCTCCCTTAAAAATGGCTTGGAGGCGAGACAACATCTTTCATCTCCAAACAGTTTCACTGTTTTGGTTATGATATATTTACTTTGACAGACAACATTTGCAATTTAGGCCTATTCTTAGACTTTCTGTATATAAAATGTGTTGACTGTATGCATAAACATACAAGTCAGTGTGCAGAATTATCTCTCTGTGAAAATATAAGCACCTTAAATTTGGAAAACTTTTGACCACATCTAATTGAAAGATCCTTCTTTTATTTAAAATGGATCACATATGTATGCCAATAAATAAATATGTAACCACACCATAGAGAACTGTGTTTTTATTATGCATTAAGAAAATATTAGATTTTGAATTATGTCTATATTTCTCTCTCTCTCTCTGAATATATATATATATATATATATATATATATATATATATAATATTCTGAAAGCTCCAACTAAAGAGCAGTACTGACCTTAGAAATCTGGTTAGACAAGAATAGATATGCTTACAAAATTCTAATACTACTATAAGTGGATCAGGGTTATAGGCTATGTGGGAAATGGTAAGCTCATCTCCTCACAGGGCTGATGGTCTAGCATTGGAAGCCAAGCATGACTACAAGAGCACGGAAAACACTTAAATTGAGACATTTCGTGGAATTCCAGAACAGTGAGGTGAAGGCAGGAATGGGAACAACAAAGTCCTTCTGCTCTGACTTATTAGAATAGAGGATTAGTGTGGGCTGGGGTGAGCACAGTTTCTTATGACCTGGCTGAATGAAACAAACAAACAAACACACAAACAAAAGCAAAATAAATAAATAAATAAATAAATAGGAAAGGCCATGACTACTCCTAGGAATGGTGGAGGAGAAGGTTTACTGTAGATAAGTAGGAGAGCATATTCAGAGGGAGAAACTTGTGGGACAATCCAGAGTGACCAAACCAAGGTGGATTGTGTGGAGAGGTGGAGGGGGAGGAGGAGGGGAGGTGAAGTAGCTAAGAGAACAAAGATACCCAAGGAGGTGGGTAACCAAACTGGATTATATAGAGGAGAGCAGCCCAAGCTTCTGGGCTGGGCTGTAGAGTTCAGGGAAGGGGAAGGGTATCCCAGCCTGGAGGAATTCTGAACTGGCTGGGGAAGGGGAGTGGAAGAGGTAGGGGTTGGGAGCTGGGGCATCAGGTGAGTTTGGGGTTTGATATGTTAAATAGCCCTTTGTTGGTCCTTAGCCCCTTGGCCCTGGGTTTGAGACTTAACACCAGCTTCTTAAAAAAAAAGTATTTAAGTGATTAGAGAGACGGTATGATGTATTCATAACTTTTCTCGTTACTGTAAACAAATACCAGACAAGTAATTTACAGCATGAAAAACATATAGAAGTCTGAGAGGAATGTCTAAGAACATTAACCTGTGTGTGTGTGTGTGTGTGTGTGTGTGTGTGTGTGTGTGTGTGTGTTTCAGCAAGAAGAGGATATTTACCACCAAATTGTAACACAGGTAGGATGGAGGAAAGTGTCTTTAACTTTGAAGAAGGGCTAGAATTTCAAACTGGAATGTTGTACCCTGACAAATGCTACAATCACAAGGCCTCACCGCAGAGCAACACACAGCTACTGGGCACATGAGGGCTCCCTCTGGGATTCTTGGTCTCACTGATAAAATAATTTGATTTTATTAGCATTTGAGCTAAAAACAAGGGGTGGTAGGCAAGTCAGACTTAATCCTAGCGGCTACTAAAGAAGGAATGGAAAGAGGAAGACAGCATGCCTGTGGGTCTAAAGCAGTGCTGCGTCTACCAGTGGACTTTTGGAAGAAGGGCTTCAGGGAAAGGGTGAAAAAATTCAGAGGATCAGGAAAGCATGCACCGGAAGAGGAGTTGGGCAAGCAAAGCCAGCAGGCTCAGCAGTGCTAGATGGGAGAAGCTCTCTAAGCAGCTGCTACAAAAGACCAGCTCCTGGAAGAGAGTCATCTCAGGAAGGTGAGCCAGCTTTCTGGGACAGGTGATTGACAGACCCAGTCTGATAAACTCTTATGGGAGGAGTCCATAGTATGTAAGGAAGTCTGTCTCATTGGCTACCTGAGGTAAGTGATTTACCTTAACAAAGCCTTTCTAACTCCATCTTTTCATGTGGTGATTTAAGTTCTGTGGAGGGGCTGTTGTAGTTTCCATGGAAAGGGGGAGGGATACTCAGAGAGTGGGTCCAGGCTCAATGGCTACGAAGGCTGGTAATCTGTACCTAGCTTCCTTACAGCATGTCTTTAAATGAAATCATAGAGATGGTAAGCTAGAAAGCATGCAGGCAATAGTGGTAGATAATAAACACTCATGACGCACCAAGGCTACAAAATCACTACAGGTAATATGCAGACAGTCAAATTTGTGCACCAATCATTCTTTTCAAAACCATATAGACATTAAAAAAAATCATTCTCTTACTATATGTCTGATTTTCATTCAAAATTGTGCACTTTATTCTGGAGATGCTACATATCAAATCCTATAAGACTGTGACAGGTAAGACAGTGCAGAGGTTCCTTCATTTTGTATCTTGCTGAGGTCATCTCAGGCTTAATTAGAATTTGATCTCCTTGATGGAGAATCCATGGAAAATTCCCCAACTCTGTTCTAGGAACCTGAGATCTCCCAGATACCTCATCTCAGCTTCTGTTAAACAGCATGCCTGTACAACTCAGCTACAGAGCCAGAAACCAGAATGTGCTTTATACCTTTAAAAGTCCCTTAACCTAAATGCTAGGGGCCAGGCTTGGGACCCAAATACCTGCGTGTAGTTCCAGCCAGCTGAAATAAATGTCTTCCATTGGCACCAACTGTGTCTGAGTGGTCATTTATGGGGGGCATCTCTGCAACAGCACACGTTACCACACAATGTAAGCACTGATGAAAAAACTGCAACCAGAATAACTTTGGACTCTGTCTTCTAAACCTTATGCAGGTTCCCTAGAGTATTTAAATGCTGTACATTTTGAAATATTTATCAGCTCGCCTATTAATTTACATGTGTTGGTGGAGCTAAAAATTCATCCTTTAATCATTAGTCTAAAATATTTTTAAAGTAAAATACAGCATAAGACTATTTCATTTATAGAGATACTCTTTAATATGAGTAAAAGAAAACAGTAACTATTTTAGTATAGAATACTGTGCATCATTTAGCTTTTATCAGTTAATTATAGGACATCTATTATTTATCATTTATTAGACTATCACTAAGGCTACCAATATTTTTCTCATAGATGTATTTTCTTATATATATATATATATATATATATATATATATATATATATATATATATATATATATGATTGCTTGCAATTTTTCCTTACGGTTGTATTTCATATTTTAGACATTTGGAATTAATATAATCTTGAATTGCTTTTTAATCTTAATAAACCTGTTTATTTTTTTAAATGACTTTAAATATGCTTCCAGAGAAGTTCAATAAAAATGTTTCCTGTCAAAAGTGGATACCTCTTCGCTGGTGTGATGTCAAATGCCTCTAATCCATCCTAGCACTTAGAAAACAGAGGCAGGAGGATCTTTGTGAGTTTCAGGTACATCTGCTGTAAATAGTAAGTACCAGGATATCCAAGACTATATGGTAAGACTCCGTCTAAAACAAAAAGAAGTGGAAGTGCCTGAGAATGCAGCTTTAGAGATTTTCAAGCTAATGTGACACATGTCAGTACATGTATTTTTTTTTTTTTAAATATTGCTGGGCTCCACAGGAATAAATGTCAGTGTCTCCTTGGTTTAGGCCAGGTTTTCAGTAATACCAATGTGTCTACAGTTTCAGAAACTGCAGATTTGGGGTAGCTACAGGCTGAAAGAGAATAGATTCAGATGTGTGCTGAATCTCAATTACCTTTATAGTTCTTATCTTTAGCATTCAGAATGCAACAAATTGTTCATCATATCTACTAATGTGTTCAATAAGAGAAATCAGAGTATTAAGTTACTTAAGAACATAGATTTAACATAATTGTCTCCATTGTTAAGTATAAACGTAATGCTGCACTATTTAGTCATGGGATATCGACACTTCGTTCTCACAAATTTGTCAGTATGTTTTATTAGATTTCACTGGATGGCTCCAAGGAGAACTCTATATTTCAGTCCCTGTGCAGATCCGACCCCTATCCTCATTGTGTCTGAATACTCCAGACTCCAGGCCCTGTTTACTTTTTCCCATGAGTAGTTGACCCTGGGTTCTAACTCCTCATCTGTTGTAGAACAGCCAGGAATTATTATTCTAGGAAACAACTGTCCTACTGGTACTTCTCACATGTCTTTCTGGTCCTCATCAATCTTCATACATTGCCTTCCCATTGTCTCCTCATCTTTTTCTAAAGAAGATCTTCTAAAAACGCCTTTCATTTAGGTGTTCTGTTAACATAGAGAAAAGGCCACCTTGAAGTCTCTGAGCACAGCATGACATTTCTATGGTTAATGTGGCTTTCCTCTAGACACAGGTTTTATCTTTTTAAGAATGCTGAGAAAAAGTATTTCTATGCACCCTACAGATACTTAAACCTAATCAAAAACACTCCAATATGTCATATAGAAAGTAAATATTCCACGATCACATGTTTGTCACGGGAATATTAATTTCATTTTACTCAAACAGGATAATACTTGTCAGTGGGGTTTAACACCCACTTTTCCCCATCATATTTCTCAAGAATATACACCCAATACATTAACTCCTCAGTTGACATCTGACACAGCTGATTTACATACTATAGACTCCCTTTCTATTGGAACAGATCTGTCTTGGAAACTATAAAATTGTGTGATAAACACTTACAATTGCCAGCTCCCGAAAGAACCAGAAATCTCTTTCATGCTGTAATAATGTGATCAAAATATGAATTTTGTGCATAGCCCCACTTTCCACTTTTCCTTGTCACATAGCATCTCATTAATCTAACACTGATAAAATTTCAAATTGGAACTAAGAATAGTTATTCTAGACTACAATGAATCCCGAAGCTTCTGCCAATTTCACCACAAAGTATTATTTTAAGGGGAGATTCTTTTTCAATATTCAGAAGTCTGGTTTATTTTCACATTTGTTCTACCTTTTCTTTAGGGATCTTGGGAGTTATAACTTAACCCAGAAGAAGAGAGCATAAGTTTATTCAAGGATTCCCACGACTCAGCTTGTTTCTTAAGCTCATAGGTCATGAACTCATAGAAGGCCCTGAAATGTTTGACGACAATAACATATTACAACCAAAAATTAATCCCGAGTCGAGCAGGCAGTGCATCTGCAGCCCTTTGGTTAGTGCTTGCCTGCGCTTCCCACGTGATTTCAGAACAACTTGGTTCTCAGTCCAGAAGAGCGCTTTGCAACACACATCCACCATACCATGTGGTACCAAAAGTACTGCATGCAATATCTCGGTCCCTATTAGAGTCTATTATTAGCTGTGAGGTTTTCACTACACATGCAAAGTTTCCTGTTCTTATAAAAACATAAAGGTTAATTATACAAAATAAAGACTATTAATATTTTTTATCATCATTTCTCAGCAAGTTCTTGACTGTTGCTAGCATTTCTCTAGGCTCTGTCTAACAGTTACCTAGCAACAGCTAGAGAACAGCCTGGCTTCCCCTCCCCTCCCCTCTCCTCCCCTCCCCCCTTCCCCTCCCCTCCCGTCTCCCTGCTCCTCTAGATCTTCCTCTCTCCTCATGGTTTCCCAGCCTGCCACTTTCCTTCTTTCTCTCTTCTTTCTGTTCTTCTCTGTCCCTTTTCTTTCTCTGCCTTTCCTTCCTTCCCCAGACCCCCTTCCCAGAGACCAAATAAACTTCATTGTATACTATCTGTGTTGCATGGCTTTTACCTTGGAGGGGTTGGTGAATGCCTCAGCATGGGCCCGGAAGCCACCCCCTCTCACTGCATCATCCCGCTGCTTTATAAAACATATCAACTCTACTGTGTTAAATGTTCCTTCTAAAAACAACTGTGTGGGTTGCTGACTTGAGCTTCATTAAAAAAAAAAAGTCAGATCAATTTTGTTTGGGGATTAGGTTGAAATTTCTAAGAATTTCTGAAAAGGCTACTAAACATATATCTGCCCTTTTATACTACATTTATAAGCAAAGCTACATTCTCAATAATAATGATCAACTCTGGAAAACAGTGAGAGCTCTCTTTGCCCTGCAGTGTTAAAATATTCAGCTATGATGAAATTCTTCATTCAAACATAAACAACTACATCCAGCTCATTAGTACAGAAGTCTGCTTCATTATCAATGAGCAGTTTAAGTAGGTCAATGCATTGTTTTAAGACAAATTTATCTATGACTTCCTGCTGGTAAATGTTTCATATGTTGCTATTTTATCAATGTACCTGACAATACACAAAATTTCCTTGATGGAAAATGGATCATAAATGGAAAATGTCCCAAAGGTCCTGGGTTAGATAGCAGTAACTAAGTCAGGGATTCAGTTCCCTTGTTTATATTTGGGAGTTCATTTCTTCTATCAAAAATTAGAGTTTTATGCAGTCCAGGCTGGCCTCAAACTTATTATGTAGCACTGGTTGATCTTGAACTCCTGAACTTTCTGATCTATCCACCTTCCCTTAGGAGCTAGAAGTACAGGTTTATGCCACTGAGTTTGGCTTTACTCAGTGAATTTTCATAAAGATTAATGAAATGTTAAAATGGACAGAAAGAAGTGATAGAAATGAAATATTTTCTGAACACTGTATATAACAACATTATCTTCTATTAATCTCTTTACTGTTTAGCAAATCTAGCTATTGGCATTTAGTCTAGGCTCCATCCCACAGTTACCTGACAATAACCTGGTCTACTTGACTCACCATAAAAGGGACTGCTTCCCATCTGCTCACTTTCTTGCTCTTTCGATCTCTTTTCCTTTTGCTCCTGCTCTCTTATCCTCTTCCACCTCTCTGTCCATTTTCCTCCACCCTCACTCCACATGCTCATGGCTGGCCTCTCTCTCTCTCTCTCTCTCTCTCTCTCTTTCTCTCTCTCTGCCTTTCAGTGCTTCTACTTTCTTAACTCCACTCCCCATGCCCTAAATAAACTCTATTCTATATTATACTATACTATCATGTGCCTGGTACCTCAAGGGGAAGGGATGCATCATTATGGGCCCACAGAGGCACTCCCTTCCCCCACACTATACTGTGCCTTCACCAAATATATTCCTTGCTTCTCTTATTATTATTTTTTTTAACACACAACACTAGCACACATTTTTTCTTTTTTTATTATATTTTATTTATTTACATTTCAAATGTAATCCCCCTTCCTCTTTTTCCTCTGAAAACTTCCTATCCCATTCCCCTTCCCTCTGCTCATCAACCTACCCACTCCTGTTTCCCTGTCTTGGCATTCCCCTACACTGGGGCATTGAGCCTTCACAGGACCAAGGGCCTCTCCTACCACTGATGGCCGACTAGAAATCCTCTGCTACATATGCAGCTGGATCCATGGGTCCCTCCATGTGTACTCTTTAGTTGGTGGTTTAGTCCCTGGGAGCTCTGGGGGTACTGGTTGGTTCATATTGTTGTTCCTCCTATGGGGCTGCAAACCCCTTCAACTCCTTTGGTCCTTTTTCTAGCTCCTTCATTGGGGATCCTGTGCTCAGTCCATTGGGTGGCTGTGAGCACCCACTTCTGTTTTTGTCAGGCACTGGCAGAGGCTCTCAGGAGACAGATATATCAGGCTCCTGTCAGCAAACACTTGTTGGCATCTGCAAGTGTCTGGGTTTGGTAACTGTATATGGGATAGATCCCTAAGTGGGGCTGTCTCTAAATGGCCTTTCCTCCAGTCTCTGATGGACAATTTGTCTCTGTATTTCCTCCCATGGCTACTTTGGTTTTCCTTCTTCTTCAGCTTCATGTGGTCTGTGAATTGTATCTTGGGTATTCCGAGCTTCTGGGCTAATATCCACTTATTAGTGAGTGCATACCATGTATAACACATATCTTTTAATACAAATGCAAATTTTCTAAAATGAAATATTTAAAAAAAGAATGGATGAGACGGAATGAAGAGAATTTTTTCTTTGTACCACTGCAACCATTATTTCATGGTTATTTATTTATTTTCTCAGATTAGACTTCAGTTAGAATTTTAATTCTTTGTAATACTTGAGATATGTTACAATGAGTTTAACACTATTAAAAACTTTAAATTTGGGAGAAACGTCAGTTTTCTTCATGGTTCATTTCTTCCTAACCTCAACACGAAACTCATATACATGCCCAGACCATTATCTATCTCTATCTATCTATCTATCTATCTATCTATCTATCTATCTATCTATCTAAAAATATGTATGAAAAAAGAGAAGGAAAAGAAAATAATTATCACTATTAAAGTTTGCAATGAACATGTCATCTTCCCTGACATCTGAGCAAACCTTGGCTTGAACAGCCTTCTGTGGGGCTAAAACAGATGAGCATTAGTGATTTATAAGAGATGGTAAGATATATTCATTATGGAAGTAGCAGAGGTCAACAGAACTCACATAATTTCAATTGTCAGACACTCTGTGGAGTGTATATACTTGATATAAGAACCAGAGATGTCAGCAGCTCATTTTGTGGCACCAACATGATTGCTACTGACCTTACCAAGAGTTAGCATTGACTATTGGTAACCGGGATATTACACTATAAGACAAGCCGTTTTGTTTTCACAGGTTCCTCCAGAATGTGATTTGTGAAAAGACAACTATTATTAGTTGCCTACTAAAAAGTGTCACTGTGCTTTGTGCCGTTTGGCAGCCTGGGGAGACTTGCTTGAGAATTAGGTTCCAAGTGAGTAACATTTTTCTCCAGTGCTCACTAACCACTGTTTTCTCCTTATGGTGTTAGCACTTGGCACTGACACAAAATAGCAGATGGCTCAAAGATATCAATTGTTCTTCATTCAAGAAGAGTGTCACATACAGAACTCAATTATGCACAAAAGGCTACAGAAGCCTTTTGTAAAAGAAGTTTTAGTTGGTACCTCTACATCTGTGTCTTTATTGTTTGTATTAACAAAGCCTCAGCAGGGCTTCTACCTGAAGTGGAAATACTCCTCTTAATTATAAAGCACTGGGGTGCTTTGCACAACACTAATGGCCACATAAAACAGGAAACAATCTTGGAGGGAAACATCCTATCAGCCTCTGTCTCTGCCAGCAGGAGATCCCAGAATCTCCTAACTATCTTCCCTGAATCTCCTAACCTTCTCGAACAGTGTAAGGTTTGTCTGTGAATTCTCACCTGTAGATTGATTAAGTTCATGATTAAGATCTTGGCATGTGGCTCCATGGCAGATGTTTGTATAGATAGCATGCACAGGACTTGAATTTGATCCTCCACATGGTAAATAAAGCATCATTAATTTTAATCCTAGCTAATCTTCAACAAACTAGTAATAAAATTTCAATACATCCATTTCCTAAAGGATGTAACATCTCCTCAAAGGGGAGCAGGGATGCTCGCTATGCTACTTACATCAGCCATAAACTCACTGCTCAGTTGGCTCAAAACATATGTAAGATTCTGATATTTACTGCAAAGGATAGATCAAACTCTTGGGTCAATAGATCCAAATGATTCAATCTTTACTTCTTAGCATAATATGTTAAATGTGTCTGATTTAGTATTGATAATAACCTAGAAAGCCTGGTTAAGAGTACATATTGATTTTTAGAACCATTCTAAGAAATAGGCATTAGAGGTCCTTAGTAGCAACTTTCCCATTACCCAAAGGGGTCCTTCTGATTTAGAACCATTAAAATCATTCTAAAAAGCTGTGCCAGTCCTGCATGCAGGCAAATACTGAAGTGTGTGTGTGTGTGTGTGTGTGTGTGTGTGTGTGTGTGCGCGCGCGCGCGTGCATGCATGTGCATACATGTGTGTATATCCCAAATTACCTGTTTCAGGTCATAGTAGTGAAACATAAACTAAGATACCTGACATAACGACATATTTTGGCTCAAGAAATTTATTCACATTTATTTTCAAATAATAGGTCTTTCATGTAAATGATTAAAGTAGTTTTTTAAACCCAGGATTGGTATTTGGGAAAAGAACAGTGAAAAAAATAAGGCTAAAATTTCATTACTACTTTATAGTGAGTGAGGCCCTTTGGTTTTCACTAGATCACTCACAACACATACAGGCATACTCACTACATATGTACACATACATATACATATATCACATACTTACACAAGTATATACACAGTCACATTTAGTTATACACATTTAGTTATACACATATACACAATCAAAGAGATAAAAATCTATCTATCTATCTATCTATCTATCTATCTATCTATCTATCTATCATACAAAATGACTTAGCTGCCTAGATGTAACTGAGAATTTTTCATGAATAGTCCAAAGGTAAAAATTGTCATTTTTATTTTCACTGCTTTCTTCATGACATTCACAGGTACTCTTTGCTAAGAACCATAGAGAAACTTAATTTTTCTCTACATAATGTAGAGAGGGATAAGGCCTACATTTTTTGTCCTAGACTACAAATACAACAATGTTGCCCAACTCTATCAACAAACTCAAGGGAATTTCGCTTGCTCACCTGAAATCAAAGCCATTTATAGATGAAAGTCTGATAGGTTTTACTTAAATTCCCAAACATGCCTAAAGTACACAAAATAACTTGGAGCAGCACTTCCATAAAGTCAAGACAAAGCAGGGACAATGAAAGTGTATAATGTGCTACAAAGTACAAGGCAACTTACTTGGACTCAGTGGATCAAACTGCATTAACCCAAAAAGGACATCTTTCTTAATGATGGAACATTATTCCGACCAATATGAGAGATGCATATGAAAAATGATGGGTGATTCTTTATTCTGGGTTCCATATGTGTGTTACAAGTGACTATCAATGTATTCTACAGCTAAGATACAGATTATCATATACAACAGTGAGACGAAAGCCAGTTAGCATTACTGAATTTAAAATTATGAGGAAATATAAACAGGTGTGTTAGTGCATATCTTTAATTCCAGCATTCAGGGGGCAGAGAAAGGCAGATCTCTGTAATTTCAAAGCTAGCCTGCTCTATGTAGTAAGTTTTAGGACAGAACCTGTCTCAGAAACACAAAGAAAAATAGAAAGATAAAGATAGAACAAGAGAAGGAAAGAGCAAACAAATGAAAGAAAGAAACAAAGAAACAAAGAAAGAAAAAGAAAGGAAAAAGAAAGATAGGTATCAATACCATGTTGTACAAAGCAAAGCTCATGATTGAGAAAGACAAGCAGTGGTCACAGCAGGTGGTAACTGGGAATATGTGATTCTGGGGTTTTCTGGGTGCTGAACATAAGTCATGGAATCAGAGATGAGAAAGAAAGAATTCAAAGGCAAAGATAAATGGCTATACCTTAATAGTAGAAAGAGACATCTTAAAGACAGGTATAACATCACAACAACTCTCTGGGAGAATTTGTCTGAGTTTAATCTCCACAACCCTTCAGAGAAAAGTAGAATGCTGACCACACAGTATAATAGACAGTATAATAAATTGGTTGTCAAGTTTAAAACAGAAGGGATACGTTTGACAGACACAAATAAAGATGATCCTGAAAGACCCAAAACGTGAGGTCTCCTCCATGTTCTGACTTAGGAGAGGTGACACCCCAAATCACTCACAAAAAATGGTCTTGATGCAAACAGCAAGAGGATTTTTATTTCAAGAGCTCTCTGGGGCCCACAGTCATACACCATGCAGGGTAGAGGACTGTGAAGCCCCAAGTAGCTGGGAGAGGGGGTATTTAAAGGAAGAAACCACAAAAAAAGGGGAAGCTGAGTAAGCATCATAAGAATGGGGATGATGAATTATAGCTCATCTCTAATGGAAGGGTTACAGGCCATCTTTGGCAAACATTCCACAAGGAATGTGGAAGCTGAGTAAACATTCTTGGTCCCTTACACAATGAGTCAGGTGCCTGGGTGGTTCACCCAGTGGTCATTGGCTTCTCAGGCTGAAGGAGAGAGAACAAAGAACTAAACACATTAAGTTGGGGTCTTATAATCCATGTTTGGTAAAACAGGTTAAAAGGAAAACCAGTGAGAAGCCTGAAAGTTTAAAATAAGAATTACGAATTGGCTTTGGCAGGAAAGCAAGCATTGAAGAGTTGCAAGCTGAGAGTTTCCGGAACTTGTTCAGTCTGCCACTGGCAAACGTCTGTTTATTTAAACATTTGTTCCTTCTTCCACCTCCCTTGCTTTGAACAGTATGTGGAGGAAGCAGGCAGACAGTAAGGGTCAAACAGAAGTGCCTCTCATAGCGAGCACTCTGCTCTATCCCATGCCAAACACCCATGCTCCTGGCACAAGCTCCCTCAGTTTCCTCATGGCCACTCACACGGCCCCTGATTTTTCTCCCTAATGAGCTTCTCTCTTTTTATTCTCATTCATTCATGTTCTAATCTCCTCTAAACTCTCAATTCAAGTTCAATTTCAGTCTGAAAGCAACATGAGAAAGCAAGACATATAAACAGGTCCAAATTAGCATAATAATAGTAATCCATAATATAAAACTTGAAAAATGTCATAAGTAAATTATTTATTTCATTACACAATGATTATTACTGACTTTTTTTTTTTATATAATAAATATCTTCTGAAAAGAGAAGCCTAGACCTAATGACACTAATTCTACAAACTCATAAAGCTGAAGCAGGCTATCATCAAATTAAAGACATGCTTGAGTTATTGAGATTAATATTAAGGCTAACTGGGCAACTTAGTTAGACCTGATTTCAAAATAACAAGGAAACCCATGACTTCTTTTTTAATCAGTTGCTGTTATTAGCAATGTGCATCTGTATATATGTACATATTTCTAAGTATAACCTTCTCAGCCTATACAATGTTACTCCTATGTGTGTTTTCTGAGCTGACCATTTGATATTGAATAACCACTTGGTGAGCTCTTCCTTGAAGAAAACTATTTCTCCTACTCTCAGCATGCCATAGTTGCCTAGAGTTCTTCTTGTAGTCTTGTAGGCAGGGGAATAAGAGTGATTGAAGAGAGAAATGTTCTAATCTCTATCTAACATAAGATAAGATAATATAACTTTAAAATATAAAAGGACCACAAAACAGTAAGTAAAAATGTTTTCAGCTATAGCTTTGTGGTAGAAAGCTTTTTCAAAAGGCACAAGGCTCTATTTTCAACCCCACCAGTTCAAAAATCAATAAATGATGAATAAACAAGTAATAATGAAAAGAATATTTAAAAATATTTCAAAATTCATAATATTTTAAAAGAATATTTTAATTTCTCATGACATTCTCACAAATAGCATTGTGAACGTGACTTCTAAGATGATGCCTTCAGAATATGTGTAAAGGCTGTCATTTTTCTTTTCTGTATGGTTTATTATGTGTTCATATTTAAAATGATAGAATCATACTATAATTCTATAAATTATTAAGAATGGGAATGAGAAACTAGAATGAAATACAGGGAAACAGAGCTATGAAAACTTGTATTGATGTCACAGCATGGACACAGAAAGAAGAATGGAAGGAAAAACATAAAGTACTGTAATTCTGATTCCATGTCTCAAAGTACTGTTGCCGGGAAATTCCAACTTGAGCATAAGCAACTTAAAATAGCCTTAGAAAGCAGGGAGCAGTCAGATACTGACATGGTAGCCTGATGTGGGAGGCACAAGAGTCAGAGAGTCCTTGTGCTTGCAGATAAGACAGGGGAAACCAGAAATGTTAAACATACCAGGATGTTTTTTCTTTAAAGAAAGAGATGCATAGCCTATTAATGCTCCCAGAAGGTTGAAAGCAGATGTTGTTAATATCCTGTAACTGATGCCCTCTTTGTGGTAGAGGCCACACCAATCCTCCCTAGAATTTATTGTGAGCTTGTCAATCTAAAGAAGCTATCTTCATAAAAGGTGTCACATGTTGCCAATCTATAGAGCCCATCATTAAAATTGAAGATATCACATGCACTTTACAAAGAGTTTCAATGTAGTCATGCCTCAAGCTTTACTGTGTACATGGGACTGAGCTAATTATCACCAGAAAAGACTGTGTTGTGCCTAAAATATACTACTAAGGTCCAAACTCCTGATGTTTAAATTAATACCAACTACTGAGTTGTGTTGAGCCAATTGCCCTCCTGACCTTCAAGGATAACAATCTGCTGGCTGTTGTGGCTGCAGAGATCCCTCATTCTGATGATAGAAGGGCAGCTGCATTGTGCTTAGAAAGAAGCAAGTGTGCCAAAGTGACTCTCAAAAAACCAAAAAAGTAAAAACAAAAAACAAAAAGACAAAACAAAACAAAACAAAAACAAAACAAACAAAAAAAATCAAAAAACCAAAACTAGCACCACCACCCAGGATATCCTAAACACAGGATGTCACAGATCCTATGCCAGGTCTGACCAGGAAAGGAGTGAATGAAACATGCACTAAGGTATTTAAGCAAGACTTCAGTTGAAACTGAAGTTAATGTCCTATCACAGTTTGTGTAGTGTGGTGAGACATATAAGACAGGAATAATTGACAATTATTTCTCTACTCCTTTGGTGTCTTAGTTCCTCACACAACTAATTATTTTGTTTTCTCAGATTAGGCACAAAGATTCTAAATGGTGCCATGCTACACGATATTTCTGGGCTCCTAGAGCAACTAATTTTTCATTGTAGAAAAAGCATATTTATATATACTTCCAGTGTCAACTCATCTTATGAACAAAATCAAGTTAACAATAAATATATAACACATATCTTATTAGAAAATAGAAATAGAAATGTACCATTATAGTCATGAATATTTTTTTTTTGTCTAGTTTTCATGTTTCTTTGTATCTCTCCATGAAACACTCGGAGTTAAAAGACCATTTCAACCTTCTCCTTTCTGTATCTACCTGCATTGCCATGGTTCTACCAAAAGCTTCTAGTGGCTTTATTTCCTCTATATCAATTAAAAATATCTGTAGAAACATAGAAGGATTTGTCTAGAAAGATGGGTCAGTCTATAACATACATGTGACATTTGTGAAGGACTGAGTTTTGGTCCTCAGAAATAACATAAATAACAAAATCTGTGTGTGTTTTTATAAAATCCATAACCCCAAATCAGCAGACACTGAAGAAACAAGTGGTTACAAGATGATAACAGTGTCTAACTCATAGGTTTGTTCTTCAATAAATTATAACGTATATAAATTCAGTGTATTCCCTTACTCTAAATTGTAAATATCCAACATAGCACACATCCCAATAGATTTGTCTGTTCGAATTAAACCCATGAAATTAGGAACATTCATAGGCTTGTTTACTATGGAAATTAAAATACTCACTCAACTTAATTTTATTAAATAATTAGGTATAAATGATTTTGCAGTAATGTTTGTTGTGAAGGCTTCAAGTATAACTCTTCTCTCGAAAATCAATGAAATGCTTTGACAAACAAATGCACTGCAAAACATTACAACAGGTGCAGTTGTATCATGAAGATAAAACTGTTGATAGAGATTGATGAGTAGTTGAAGAAGTTGACTGTTACATTTATTGTTGAGGTTCTGGTTATGCGTAAATAACTGCAAAAAGATGGATTTTTTTCAACTGAAGCACACAATTTACAAAAATTAATAATTAGGATCTTGGATGAAAGATATAGATAGGTAAAATGTGCATTTCATCGGGATAATATTTCAAACTATTTTAAACTTAGTACTTAGAAGCAATATGTTTAGTAGTCTATTTATTAAGGGAAGTATAAGCCTATAGCTTCTAAGTTATTGACATTTTTGTACATACAGAGATACAGGTATGAACATTTACATACATTCAAACACAGTCAAAAGAGCAGAAGAGCTTGTCAGTCTTTCCCCCAAAGGATTATGGGACTATCACTACAAATATAAAAGCATACTTTGAGTTAAGATTTATGTTCTCTGAATTTTTTTCTAGTTACCACCTGGCCTTTGAATATGGAACAAGCAGTGTTAATATATTTAGCTTGTCTTGTTGGGGTCCAATAGCCAGTTATGTTTTATTATTATGCATGTGCTTCCCATTGCTTTTGTATTTCTATCTAAATTCTTGTGGGAATGTCATAGACTTCAATAAGAACTGGAGGATGTGGCATCAGAATGTCAAAACTACCCTCTACTCCACAGAGACCATCTCCTGGAGATTATTTAAATCCTTTATGAAATGTAAAGAAGAGATTTTTTGTTTGTTTGCTTACAAAACAGGGAAGCAGTAGCGTGCTCATCTGTGCATTTAGAAAGCATTTGGAAAACTAGTAATTTTTTTGTTCTTACCAAAGAGAACACTTGTCTGCCGTCACTCAGGAAACTACCTCAGGCATTCATTATCCTTCTTTACATCCCTCTCCCCCTTTACATTCATGTATTAAAATCCAACGCAATACATTTTCACATATTAAATTGATATCAAAATTATTTGTTAATTTGACATAGTAAATATGCCTAGGAAACCAATATTTTTCCACTTAGTGATATCCAAAAAGTATTTCAAATCACTCAGCTTCCACTGACATTTTTTTCCTACACTTGAATGGTGCTGAGGAAAAATTGTTAAATCTCATCACTGTCCAGTGAAACTATGAAAATAGATAATGAACATTTTAAACTATAAACCAGCAAATTTGAAAAGAAATACTGTTAATGATCTGTGTTCCTTTAGTACACTGGAATGTTGGAGCATATCTATGAACATGGTGTTCAGTGTAAGAGTTCTTGGAAGCTATCCAAAAGTAAAGAAAAAAAAAAAAAAGAAACTGAAAGAACCTTGTGTATGGTTATGTCATAGTCATGGACTCAGACAATATATATATACTCATGATTAAAAATCCATGATTTCATGTTTTGTAAGAAAAGCTAGACCTGAACATGACCATTTGTCAAAATAATAAAAGGAACATCTGCTAACATCAGTTGAGGGGAACATCATGGTGATAAAATTGCTCCCAGTGACAGCAGTGCTTAGAAATCAGCATAGTTCTAATCTTTGAAGTGAGCCTGAGCCAGACAAGGGGAGAGGTGAGGTGCTCCATTGCACATCAGTGTCGGGATCTGGACTCAAGAGCTGCCAGACTACTAGGAGACTAAATTTGTTTTTACTAAAAAGAAAAATATAAATAGGATTCTATCAAAATTACTAGAAACAGTTCATGTATATTGCTTTTAAAAGTAATTAGATGAAACTTTTCAACTCTTGTGAGTCTAGAGGGTGTAATTACTATAACAATTTTTCTTTACTGTAATAAAATGCTACTGAAAGTTCAGTTAGCAACTTATACACTGTAGTAATCAATATTAGTCATTGTGTTAGTCACGATATTAGTCAGTAGCTGTGACTGTCAAGTACATTATGCAACTTTTATTGGTGTAGTCTTTTTCATTCATAAAAAGAAGATGTTGCCGTACTTTCTGAGCACTGATTGGTGCATTTTTCACAGAAGTTGCATATCAGCCTGAATTCTCCATTGGTAAAACTTATTGGTACTTTACTAAAAGCTTCTAACTGTATATTGAGTGTAGTTCCATACATTGTTTCACTTTTGATATGCATGGGCATTGAATTTTGAGCCAAGGTTTACAAAATTCAGAAGCAAAAATAGCTTACATAGCT
This sequence comes from Mus minutoides, assembly GCA_902729485.2. NCBI lineage: Eukaryota > Metazoa > Chordata > Mammalia > Rodentia > Muridae > Mus > Mus minutoides. Next base: position 181,929 of record LR751071.1, on the reverse strand, counting down.
GTCCTGATGACTTCAGAAACCCACATGAAGCTGATTAATAACATGTTGTTAGGCCTTTCAATCCAGTCACTTATACATCATTTAATATCGACAAGGTGAGAAGAATGATGTGAAAACATCTACCCAGTGTTGTAAACCTTTATAGCTATTTCCCCTGATAGCTATAATTATTTAATTTAAAGGTTTTTAAAAATCTCTTAAGTTAATCATGCATATACATGTAAAAACAAAAGCCTCCCATATTAGTAAAAGAAAAATAGTCACTCTATACACTAAAAATCTATGATTAAAAAAAAGATGTTAACAGGTTATAAAGAATAGGTAAAAATGGTTTATTACCATACTACTGGAATGGTCAATACATTATTTTTCCTAAAAGAGAATTGCTTATTAATCATGTCATATCCTGCTTACCACTCCACCAACAGGATTTATAAAAGCAAATGGAAGCTATCTGCATTCTAGTATGTTCCTTCATTATCTTGTTTGGTTCTCAGTACATTGTGCTGAATAATTGGTTCAAAATCCTGTACATTTAAGTCACTGATAATGAATTATTATATAATTATTACATAACTTATGCTTTGGTTCTATGTCTCCATATATTAGAGCCCCTTTATCTTATTATTCAATTCCTTACAGCTTTTGATCTTTCTGCTTTACAAAGCTGTCTGAAGATGAACTGGCTTTTATCCAACGGTGGTTTGACCTCTGCTCTCAGCTTCTGGGTGGGAATCTTCAAGATACTATTTAGAAGTATTTTTATTCAAAGTAAGAGATGATCAAACTGAGTACAGCTAAGTTAGGACATGGCATGTCACACTGTGTGATTTAGGGTAAGAGTCACAGAAGAAAGGATCACAAAGTGATATATGGTAAACCTTCAGGTGATAATCTACTCATTATCTACTGTCCTTATACTGTTGAGTTGCTCAGATACAAATTATTCACCAGGGGAAATTTGAGGAACCGGAGATTGACAGAAGGAAAGTGAAAACTATTTACTATATCAATTGTCAATAAAGTGTAACAGATATTAAGAATTGAATGTAAATAAAATAGTAGTTCTAACATATTCATATCGTCATTGTTTTCTTCCTGTGTTCTTGTTCCAACAAAAACTTTCTATCTTTTAAATTGAAATAAGGCAATTGGAAATTTTATTTAACTATAAAATGAACACTTTATAGTATCCAAAGCTAAAAATTATGCTGAAGATATTTTACACTAAAATGCCAGTACAGCAAGTTTCAAGATTAAAGCAGCAGAAAGCTGGTTTTTATAATCACTGAGACCATAAGCATTAATGGAATACAAGAATAAGGAGATACTTGCAGATACTTTCTTTAAATCATGAATACCAACTGAATAGGAAGGTTTTGTAAAACTACAAATACGTCATGGAAGTATATAGTACAAGATTAGTGGATTTTGGGTCAATGTTTCCAAAAGAAAATCTGTACTTTTCAATATAAATAGTCTATTTATTTATTTGCTTTGCAATATATATGATTTATAAGAAGGAGAATTCATTCTCATAAGAATGATTAATAAGTATAAATTCACCATTATGTAAACATTTAAGGTATTGGCTGTAGTGCATGTGAAGGAAGTAAGGGAAAATATATTTTTTCTTTTTTTTCCAATTTTTTTTATTAGCTATTTTCTTAATTTACATTTCAAATGCTATCCCGAAAGTTCTCTCTACCCTCCCCCTGCCCCCACTCCCACTTCTTGGCCCTGGCATTCCCCTGTATTGGGGCATATAAAGTTTGCAATACCAAGGGGCCTCTCTTAAGGGAAAACATATTAATAACTCTTTTCCAGCTTAGAAATCAAAGTAAGGCACCTACCCTCTCTCATTTGCTTTGTATCAAATCTGTTCTTATCTTTTGGTCACTATAACAAAAATTTAGGTTGATGAAGAGATAGCTGAGAAGGGCACACATAGGCATAGTTAAGGAAGGTCAAGGTCACACTGCTTGCCTTCCTACACACACTCAAGGGTGGCTGGGTTTTTATAAGGATGATATATGCTCATTAGATATAATGCTGAGGGTTTAATGATGATGACAATCGTAAATCACTTAGATTGGAACCCCAGAATGGCTGCTTGTTAGCTGCCAACATATCCAAGCCACTAATTCTTTATAACAGCTAGCTATCCTTCCTGAGAATAATTGCAAATGTGTGCACTAAAATAGCTAAGATAATGGATTATAAAGTTATATGAAAATTATAGTTACCATTTATGTGATATTTACTCTATCCCTGGTACATCTAGTTTTCAAAACACTATGACTTAACTACTGCTATATCTAATATACAAGGAAGCTGTAGGGAAGAAAATCTGACTTGAAAACATGTAACTTTTCTACAAAAATTTTTTTCTTGTCCTGATTCTGGGCTGTGGAACTATAACAATAAAGTAAAATGTGAGCAGGGACTTTGTAAATTATATTGCTAAGAAGGTTGTTATCAGCAATTTTAACATGATGTTTAAATGACAATTTTTTCAAAAGGAGAAGTGCTGGCCTTGTCTTCTGCTGAAAATGATGGCTAATGTTTACAGAATATTAGAATCATAGCTTGTTTTTGAGATCATCTAGGCCTCTGTAATTTGTAAGTTCAAAACTGAGATACAAGGCAGTTAGGTGAATTGCTTAAGATAAACAAGTTTGCAGCAGATATTGAAAGACAGTCAATTTCTTAGACATCTAGTCTTGTGTTTTTCTTGATTTCCTCAAAGAAGCTGCATTTTCGGTGTTTGGCTTTTTAATGGGCAATCTTTCAAGTGCTATCATATGGAAGAAAATAATATTTATAGCCGAGATGCTCTTTCAGCTGCTAAACTAGGCATTGTTAATATTACAGCTGAATATAGCATAATATTGGAACAATAGTTCTAGAGGAAATTAGTTAGTTAGCCTTTCCGGATATGTTAAGTGAGACTAAAGTAGAAATTCATTCATCTATGTAGTGAATAGAGCTTAAATTACTTTGTTTCAAATAGTAGACGTCAATGCTATATGTCCCAACAAAGAACTGTCTACTCTGATTTGCTAGAACAAGGACAACATGAAAAAAATCATATCAGTTATGCAACCGGATTGGGAAACAGTATAAGCAAAGATTTTACAAGGAAGGAATATAATGCATTATGCAAATGTGAACAATAAATTCAGTTGAGTAAAAAAGCAAAACCCAGAAAAGAGAAGACTTTTTAATTAGTGATTTATATAATAAGATATCTTAGAAAATTAAGTTCTATAAAAATATAAGTGTTCATAGATGAGCAGTTAAAACCACACAATGGAAGGAAAAGAGAAATGGAACCCAATACACAATTCAATCACTAAAAAAAAACCAACCAAGATAAAAATGAACATGTTAGAAACATAGAAAAACAAACTGCACATGACTGAGTTACTAAAGTGACTGAATGTCTTGACTGATTCAGGGTATGTCTGCACAGAAAAGGAAATGCATTTCATACATCAGAATGAAAATAACACATCAGGAGGCCAAATACTACCTTTTAAAAACCAAATATCCCTGAAGTCATCATTTAATCAAATAACACTAAAAAAATACGTAAAACATAGTCCTTTTCTTTCTCAAATTAATACATTATTTAAAAGTGACATATAATAGAATATTCAACACTAGTGCCTATCCTATAGATTACTGAACTGGAATGGTAAAGATGTAGTTTGTCAACTATCTAAGGCACATAATAATTTCCTTAAAAAACTATTGATAGCAGTTGCAGTGGTACATACACTTTCATAGCAAGTACACACACATAGAATAGTGTGTGTGTAAAGGGATCAACCATCTTCTACCCTAGCTCATTCCCAAGGGGGTAAATAATATGCCCATATGCTCTCCACTATGCAGTTGCTGTATTCCAGCATCTATAATAAGGATTAAACCGCTAAGAAGAAAATCTAGAAGTAAAATGGTCACTTTATAAAGATTAATGATAAAAGTGTTTCAAAAATGCAATTGTTCTTTGTTAACCACAGGGAGGATGAATTCTGCCTCTCTCAGCTTCCAGCACTTCCTGCATGACCAGCATCAGCTACGTTGCTAGTGCTATTTAACTGATTCTTTCCAAGATATTCACATGGCTTCAGTGAAATATCTATAGATAATGATTTCTGATCATTGAACTTTGAAAATCATTTTCCTATTTTCATTTTTTAATATTATTTTACTTGGAAGCTTAAAAAAATCCTTTCTGGGTTTGTTTCAAAGAATGGAAGTTTGAAGGCATTTTGAACATTGTTTAGCTTATCCTTTCTTTATGGGTTATATTTAGGTGCTGTAGTTAAAAAAGTCTGAAACCTCACAACTTGCAGGAAAAGAAATATTTGAGGTTTTGGATTTCTTAGGTAGGATGTTAAAAATCAGCCTATAAAAAGAAATGGCAAATTAACGTTCATCAAAATTAGGAGTCAGGAGATTGTTCTATTAGACATTGCTTTCAGAGCTAAAACTCAGTCTCCAGAACCTGTGTGAAAAATGCCAGGTGTGAATGGTATGCAAGGGTCCTCCCTCCCAACACTGGGAAGGTGGAGAAAGGCTGACTGCTGCTGCTCTCTGGCTGGCTTCCTCAGCCTACTTGGCCAGAGCCAAGCCAGCAAGAAACCCTGTCTCAAAACCAGAAATTAAAGATACTAAACACATTCCTTCCAGACAATACCAAATTAATGACCATTACTTTGTTTTCCTCTTTTTATACAGTTCAACATTTTGAACCAAAATCACATTTAAGCATATGGAAAGGCAATTTATTAAAAAAGTTACATAAGTTAATTTTTTTGATGCATAAGAGATAATGTGTTGTCTACATATGTGTCAGTCTTGTCTATCCTAATAAACACTCAGTCTTTGCAAATATCAATGTCACACTTCTTTTTAAATTTTTGATTGTCATATCCAGGAGTCAAATCACCCCCTTGTACTGCACAGATGCATGTAAATAACACTCGTCTTCCTCTGTAGAGAGTTGACAGATCAGCCAACGTTAATGACCTTGTTTTCTTATTTCATTTTCTAATGAAATTTTGACTATTGTTCCTTTATATTACCATAGATATTTCAGAACAGCAGTGTCAGTTTCTATTAAACTCTTTGTCCCCAAATTATAAATTTCCAAATAAATTTATTAAAAACTCTCTAGATCAAATTAAGATTTAATATTTATTATATATAATATAATTTTTTGGTTATATATACATAATAATTTATATGTAATATAAAGAGCATTATGAAAAATTTACATCCTAGTAGGTAAACCATGCAATGTCTTGGTATGCATCTATCCTGTGTGGTGTTTAAATAAAACTAATGACATCTATATCCCCAAACATGATTTCCTCATAGCAAAGCATGGTAAAATCTTTTGTTTTTTTTGAAATGTATGTTAATTACTGTATTGAAATATTCTATATTTATATATAATTTATCTCTTAACTTCAGCTAAATCTTATAGCATTTACTATGCGAGTCTTCACAGTTTTTGAAGATATTGTCTGCTTAGTCACATAGTAATCATATTTTAAATGCCATTAAATACTATTATTTTCTCATTTCAACTATTCTATGTTCATATATTGAATTACAACCAATTTTTGTAAAGTGATCTTTTATCTTGTAACCTTTCAAAACTAGCTTATTGATTTTAATATCTTTGTAGATTAGATCAGGTTTTTAATTATATGATCACATTTTCTGTGAATAAAATTAGATAGTTTGATTAATTTGTTTGCAATGCTGATGCAATTCACCTCTTTTTTTGATTTAGTTTACTATTTAGATAATTTGCTATACTCATGAATATCCAAATATCTAGATGCACCTAGAGAAAATACCCTTACTTGATTACATCTTATATCATCTGGCCTTTGCCATAGAACATAATGTTATTCTTAGTTTTGTGATATCACCTTTTATGAGATTGGTCAAAACTTTCTCTATGGTTAGTGGTCTAAGTAAGTTCACAGCTCCATTTTAGGAAGTGTTTTATTTCAGAACAAAAGCTCTGAGTAATGTATAGAAATTTTTCTTCACTCTCAACATAGTTCTTTTCATTGCTTGATGGTTAGTGTTAAATCAACTTTGTGTGCTGTAGTTAGCCACTACAGCATGACACAATATTATTTTCATATACATACCCAGTCAATTACTATATCGTTTTGCTTAGGATTTCCATGCCTGCATTCATGAAGGGCATTCGTTTGGAGCTGTGTTTAGCTTTTAGATTTTTGTAGCATTTTTTTTTTTCCTAGAGAAATGCTGGCATTAGTTTGAATTTAAAATATTCTTTTTTGTTTGCTTGCTTTCTGAGACAGGGTCTCTCTATGTACCTCTGACTGTCCTTTAACTCACCATATAGACCAGCTTGGCTATTAATTCAGATATCTACCTGTCTCTGCCTCTGTCTCTGGAATGCTGGGATTAAAGACATGAGTCACCATGCCTGGCAAAATCTATTCTTGATACTTCCATTTTCTGAATTAAATCGCACATGATGGGTCTTATTTTAATTTTTAAGACTATACATTTGTTTAACTATTCTCTCTCTCTCTCTCTCTCTCTCTCTCTCTGTAAGTATACTTACTGCTGAGTAGTGAAATTGAGGTTGATTTGTTTATAATTTTCTTTATCAAATGACTGGATGCTTATAAAACACACATACCTTTAAACTATTCAATTCTATGAATAAAAATATGAATATGATATTGTATAACTAAAGAAGTGGATGCTGGCCAAATTATCTGGCAAATTGCATGAGCTATGCATTTCAGTCTGATTTGGAGATTCCTACTTGAAAAAAATTCTATGAATTAGTCACCAGTGATGAAGTTATTCCCAGGAAATAAGTAAATCCAAATATTTCACTTCTGTTGAACAACAGAAAATGAATGATTAGTAAATATTTCCACACCAGGTATGGATATTCACATATTTAATCCCAGCACAAGAAGCAGATGCAGACAGACCTCTGTGAGTTCAAGGCCAGTCTGCTCTACTGAGAATTGTTGAAGTCCAACACAGACTACATAATGAGATTTCTTCTCAAAATAAATTGCTAAATAGTAAAATAAATATTTCAAAAATATATTTTACTGGTTTTATCCTCAATATTTCTCAGTTTTACTACAACTATCACTGTCAGTAAATCTTAGGCCTCTTGTGTTCATTCATTTGAAATTCATTTGTCGTCATAGTATTCTCTAGATATTTAAGTATTAATAGTAATAAGAGCTAAATTTTAAATAATGTCTTATTTGCATTTTACCAAATTAGAATTATGTTAAGAAACTAGTTAATTAAAAGTTGTAATTGGATAACAATGTAAATACTTGACTATGTAAGAAATTAAGAAAAAAAAAATTAAGTGCATTTCAGTTTGATAGTAAACTGAATTTGAACACAGTCAATTATTCTAATATATAATTGGTTCATATATATTACAAATAAAACACAGAAGAAAAGAAATAGAAGTAATTTATTGTACCCATTCTTAGGGGGTGTAGATAGAAGCCAATTCTCTCTCTCTCTCTCTCTCTCTCTCATAAAACGACTTGTTCACAATATTACTTATGAGAACTGAAAAGGACAAACTTACCTTTTAAAATGATTTTCAAGCTAAAAATGACGTTTAAATTAGACTTTTTTTCTTAAAAAGGAAGAAGGTAAACCAATGTTTCAGCAATATTTATGTGGCAGAAAATAACAAGTAAAGCCTTTCCTTTCAGTTTTATAGATGTAAAAAAGAAAAATCTGCTTTATCCTTAAGAATACAGTAACAGACTGCTACATGACCTAAAACAGGCTGGAGATTCAAATGAGTTTTCTGCACAATAATTAGGCAATGCTCTTTCCTAGTGCCATTATATGCCTTTTAAACTTTATATACATGCCAATAAATTTATGGAAAATAATATTTCTCTTAAAACCTTAGTATTTTGGAACTGATAAACCAATAACAGCACTGAAATAACAGATGATAATTACAGAAGAGATCTGAGGATTTGTATTATATGGGACCAAGAATATGATGAGTTAAACTGCACTCCCAGGTCAGAAGTTTCAGAAGATGGGATAATGCAGAGATGCCTAATATGAAGAAAATTATGTTGAGTATTTAGAGCTATTTGTGTCTAGCACTAATACTTATGGGAAAGAAATCCATGTTTTTGGCTGTAGCTCAGAGATAAGAGTGGTTGCTTAACATACATACAAGGTCATTAGTTCAATTCCTGGTACTCCTAGAAGAAAACAAGTGAGAAAAATCTATGAACAAATCTATCTATCTATCTATCTATCTATCTATCTATCTATCTCATAATAATTAATGAAAATATGAGGCCATGATTTGAAAGATAGAAAGAAAGTGTATATGGGAGTGATGCAGGCTATATTTGGAGGGAGAAAAGGAAAGGGAAAACTGATGAAAAATTATAAATTCAAAACTAAATAAAAAATAAAAGTGTTGGGGTAATAACTTAGAGGTTAAAGCACGTGCCTTGCAATTATTTAGTTCAGAACCCTATAAGACAAGTAAATCCTGAGTGTGTGTGTGTGTCAGTTTACTTATAAGTTTAGTCCTTGTAAGGTAAGACAGGAAATCATGGAGCAAATTAGCTATCCAGATTGGTTGTATGGGAAAGTTTGGGGGTTAGTAGATAGATCCTGCCTCAGTGAGTAACATGGAGAATGATCTAGAAAGACTTCCAGCATTATGTCAGTGGTGTTGTCCCATGCCTTAATCTCAGCACTCAGGAGGCAGAGGCAGGCAGATCTCCGTGAGTTCAAAGCCAGCCTGCTCTACAGAGAGAGTTCCAGATAATCAAAGCTACATGGAGAAACCCTGTCTTGGAAAAAAAATTTACCAACGTCAACCTCTCGCCTACACATACATAGACCCACACCATGAATGCACAAATGTGAACACCTATACACAAACACATGCACACCCATACAAAACACGAGAAATATATTGCTATCATAATTATGGACAGTCTGCTTCTGGCTATGCTTGTACAGTAAATCAAGACAAGAAGGGAAGCTAATACACTAGAAAGTTCTGATATATTTAAATGTTCATTTTGCTTCCCATTATACAAGATAAAATCTTTTGCTAATATAATATGTTGGAGTTTTTTGCTTATCATGTTAATGTATTCATTTTAATGATGTGGGTTATTTTATTTGTGAGAATTATATTAATTTTGGGTGAATGAAATTTTAAAAGCATTCAATTATGTTAATTTCCAATAATGATATGAAGGAATAAATGGAGCACAAAGTAGATTATAACAGAATGAAAATTATTTTGAAAAGGATGAAATTTCTAAATGTGGTTTATTTGAGGCAATCACTTATATCTCCAATTCAATCTTTTGTTTACTATCAATTGAAAATGGCAAATGATGACTGTATAGTGATCCCTTTTCACATTCCACAATGAATAAATATGCCCTGAATAAATATCCTATGCAAATATTATATAGGCAGAAGCATGATGTTTAGAAATGTGTGTGAGAGAGGAATAGCAACAACTGACATCCTCTTAATACTTAGGGACACAGGCGTTACGAAAAAATTAAAAGATAAAGGGTTAAAAACAATTCAAAGCTAAAGAAGATCTAAATGTTTCTCATATGTAGTGTTAGAGAAAGTGCCAGAGCCTAGCTAGTGTTGTTCTTTCAGTTGGTGCTAACTCTCTCTGAATGTGGTTTGCGGGCACTGTTCTTTGCCAACAAAAAGGACACGGTTACCCTTATTCAAAAGCTGCCATTCCCGTGTCTAAGGTTTGTATCTCTTGGTCATACAATGAAGATACAGAGTGTATTTTATATATTTATTCTGGAAGGCCATTTTGTATTGACTTAGATAGCTAAATATTTTATGCTCTTTGGTAGCGTAAAATGAAAGGTGTCATTGGACCAAAGATCCTGGTCCCAGTTCTGCTAGTAATCAAGTATATGATTTATTTAAGTAACTTAATCTCTTGAGAAATGATGTCAAGATCTATTGACCATCTGTTTTAGGAGTTCAGGTAAAATGACACCATGTTCTTGGAAAAATTTATAGGAATTAAAACACTCTACAACATGATTATAGATTTCTTTATTCTCTTTTGAATAATGTTTTAAACCATATCTGAGAACCTCATTTAGAATTGTTTTAAATTTCTCCTGAACACGTGTTAAGTACAAAATTAAATTTCATTCAGAAAACTAAGCTAGTAGTTTCTTTCTCTCTTCTTCCTTCCCTCCTTCCTTCCTTCCTTCCTTCCTTCCTTCCTTCCTTCCTTCCTTCCTTCCTTCCCTCCCTCCCTCCCTCCTTCCTTCCTTCCTTTCTTCCTTCCTTCCCTGCCTTTCCCTTTTTTCCTTTTTGGAGACAGCCTTGGCTGTCCTGAACCTTCCTAGCCTCAAACCCACCAATATGTGCTTGCCTCTTCTTCCCAAGTGCTGGCATTAAAGGTGTACCACCATGCCCTGCCCAGTTCCTTTCACTTTGAACCTAACATGGAACTACAGGGAGTATTTCTAACCCCACAGATTATAAGTAAGATAATTCTGACCCCTATAAAAGAGTTAGGGGAAGGATTGGAGGCCCTCAAGGAGATAGCAACTCCTTAGAAAGAACAACAGTGTCAACTATCCTGGACTCTCGGGAGCTTCAGAAACTGAGCCACCAACTAATGAGCATACACTAGCTGGTCCAAGGCTTCAGGCACACATGTAACAGAAGGCTGCCTTGTCTGGCCTCAGTGGGAGTGGATGGGCCTATTCCTGCAGAGCCTTGATTCACCAGGGTGGGGGGATACAGGGGAGGGGGTTGCCCTCTCAGAGACAAAAGGAAGGAGGATGGAGGACGAACTCTGTGAAAGGGGGGGATGGGAGGAGGGGAACTTTTGGGATATAAATTTAAAAAAAAAGGTAATTATAAACATGTATTTTTCAAATCGTTTGAATTTGTTGCCAGTGACTATCACCAAGTTGACTATTCTTCATAAAATTCAATGCACTATTCATTTACTGGTTATATAAAATTCTATAGTATCTTAATACAAATTCTTAATACAAATGGTTTTGTAGATTACTTTTCCCCATAAGTGTATATATATATATATATATATATATATATATATATATATATACATATATTCTTCTGAAATAAACACTGAAACAGTAACACCAAATGGAAGTGTTCAAGTGAAGTAATTATAGTAATTGTGGAACTCAATATTCTATTGTTTTTCTTAGGAAAAATTTAGAAAAAAAAAACATAAACCTTATTGATTTCCATTGGACTACTCCTTATATGAACCTTATTTGACTTTTCTCTTTCCTCTGGGCATTATGGAATCCAGACATCTTAACTGGTCTCTCTGGCACTCTGCTCCCAATCGTTAAAATCTAATCAATATCCACTTTTCTCTATGCAAGTATGGTTTAAATTCTATCAACACATGGTTGAACTGGAAGTAAAGTTGACCCACGGGATCTAGGCGTTTGAGAACTGCTTTATTATAATAGTGAGAACCTATGAACATGATCTGTGCAACAGTAACTTGTGATGCATTGTGAGGTTGCACACTTAGATTCCTTGCTGTGAATACTGAATTGTGTAAAATAGGGGTAAGAACTTTGGAGTCTTGTGTTTTTCAAAGTGTTTTTATTACAACCAGACAGTGGTTAATGTGCCTATGTTCTTTGCATGAGCTGAGGGGGAAGTGAGGAGGGAAGCTGAATGGTTCAACCAAGCCTCGGAGTTACTTCTATCCTATAGGATACTTCATTCAAACATGCTTCTAAAGGAGTTTTCATAAATTCCAGTAGCGCATATGTAAAGTCTCTTAACTTTACACTCTAGCACAGTTTTAAAACTTTCTTCAGTGTCAGGTAAACAATGAACAACGATTTGAAAAATACATGTTTATAATTACAAAGAAATCTGTTCCATCTCAAGAAAATAAAAAATGTCACCATGAAACTAAACTGATATACATTAAGAAAATATGAAAAACTGAAAGATACATAAAATGTGACTAATAATAATAATTTCATGCAATAATTATAATAATTTGGTAGTTCAAGCAATAGGATTTACTTTGCAGACCATTTGGAGAAGGAATAGGGAACACATATAAAATTGCTCCTTTATTTCTTTCAAATTTAAACTTCATTTTTAAGATGCCTAGGTACACGGCTTTAATGTAATTTTTATCAAATCTTGATTCATATTGTTATCATCAGATATTAAGATCCTTGCCTTTTAAAATGCTACAATTTTGATTTCTTTTTTGGGTTTCATGTTTCATGATGGCAGGCTTGCAAAACAAAATCAGAAAAACAAAATGCAAAGTAAAATACAAAGATAGAGATACATTTCAATGTTCCTGAAATGTCTTTTCAATGAGTACTGGTGTGAAAAAAAAACTTTAAAATAAACAGGACTTAATGTTAAAATGATCAATTTAATCAACATCTGTGACCCAAATGGTAATCAGCTCAAACATCCTGGAAACCTGAATTCTCAGGTGAGCACTGACCTTTGATTTATCACATCATTAAGTCATTTACTGTAATGTTTTCTGATACCAATGCAGTGTCTGCCACTGAATTCTTGTATGGGAAAGTTCAAAGATAATAAAATCAAACCTCATCTTAAGCAACTTTAAATAAGCCTAGTATCTAGATAGAAAACAAAAACCAAGCCAAACCAAATCAAAACAAAATAAACAAACCAAAAACCCAAATTTGACTTTTATCTACACACAGCTGAGTAAGAAGGTGGTGTGTATCTGGACAATTACAAACATTATATAAATTGAAAATGGTTCAGAGAAGTACTTATTGTCATATTTTTGTTTTGTTTTGTTTTGTTTTGTTTTGTTTTGTTTTTCGAGGAAGGGTTTCTCTGTGTAGCCCTGGCTGTCCTGGAACTCACTCTGTAGACCAGGCTGGCCTTGAACTCAGAAATCTGCCTGCCTCTGCCTCCCAAGTGCTGGGATTAAATGTGTGCATCACCATGCCTGGCTTATTGTCATATTTGGTATCAAGTGTTCCACAAATGCCATTTCTGTTGTTATTGATTCTCTTTGGATGACTCAAGTCTAGAGGTAAGATGATATACTTTAGTCGAAGATTCAGAATAATTATGCTGATTAAACTGGCATGTAGTATGGTCAGGAAAGCGCCAAAGGGGAGTCTATAAAACAAACAGTCGCTAAAAGTAGATGGAAGTGTGGAAATCCTGGAGACAGAAAAGCTGAACATTATGGTCAAAATGGAGATGGAATGGAAAAAAGTAAAGTTAAGCAGCTCTGGACCCAGGGCAAGGACCGTTAACCCTGAACTAAATGCTAGTGATTTGCTGTGGCATAAAGGAAACCATGGAACTGAGTTAGCGTGTCAAACTGAGGCCAAGATAGTTAGAAAACAGGCAAAGAGGCTATGAACTAAGACTGATGGTTCAAACGTGAAGGGTCTGAAGAATTAATTAATAGATGTGTAGATTTAAAAATAGGTATGTAGGTGCTGTCTGACACTCAGCAGTTAAGCTCCTGTAGCAGACAACATTCTGTTCTCAGGACCCACACGGTGACTGACAAATATTTATAACTCCAGTTTCAGATGAGGTGATCAGACTTCTCATTTTCATAGGTACCAGTCACATATGATGATAACTGACATGCTCCTATGCAAAACACTCACACACATCAAAATAAAGATAATAAAATATTTTAAATGGAATTTAAATTGAACTTTATTTTGCATTATTTCTACTGAGAATATTTTGACTAATATACTAAATTAATTTGCAAATATATAATAATCAATAATTTTTTTAAAAAAATTCTACATCTACAAAAGACATACAGAATCAGAAGAGAGAACGGGGAGATATTCAAGGATGAATTATGACATATCAGGATTTTCCTAATCTATAAGGTTCATGTTTTTAAATCTGTAAAAATATACACAATTCTAAATATTAGAGAGGGGGAAAAAGACACAGTCCTTCTCATTTCCTGGGGAATAGATTTTTGTCTTCCATATAAAGCTAGAAAAAGACAGGTATTGTTTTAAACAAAGTTTGCTTTGTTGTTTAGTGTTAAAACGACAAGCCCAGCCTCCATCTCTATCAAGTGGATAATTGGTTTTCTCAAGTCAACACAGTAATATTGTGTTCCCTTTGAATTCTAAGGAACTTCACAAAGCATGGTATCAAATAGGGCCTGTATAACATTATGCTATTCAAAAAGGCATCTGGGACTAATATCTGTATTTGCTTATATAATATCATTTCTGTCTTTATCTTGAATTTTAGACTGTGCTATACTTTTCCTCCCTTCATCTCTCCTCTGATATTTTGATTAATATTTTTGCAGACACATGTACACAAATATAGACAAAGATATGCACACACTCACACATGAACACACACACACAGACACACACACACACCACACCACCACCACCACTACTACCACCACCACCACCACTACACACAAAAACCATACACATATTAACAAATACAGAGAAAGGAAATATATCTATATTGTTTTGAAGACCAAGGTGATTATAAACCGTGGAAATATAATACACAAAGACTGATAATTTGCTTCTTATTTATAGAAACCCCTTTAACAAGTTATCTGTGTGTGACAAGGCAGTCTGAAGAGAAGTTTGTTGATCCTAAGAACAAGCATACCACTGTAAAGAGAGCATCACACACATGTGCATCCTGCCATTCACAGAGCTGGGTCAGGAAGTACAGATGTTGCTCTGTGAGCATTGAATAATCCACCAAAGAGAAGCTATTCATGGAGTCAAAGACTAATGAGAGCTCTTTATTGACACTGATCATTCCCTCTCAGAGAGTTCTCTTTTCTCCTTGTCCTTTACTTTGCCCTCTCTCGAATGGGTAGATTGTTTTCTGAAATCAGATTTTCAGCCTCTGATTAAACTTACTCTGGAGAAGTTGGGGGAATTCACTTAATAGGGAAGTTTATGGAAGTGGAAAATTGTAGTTGCTGAGGGATGATGTATGTTGTAAACACTGGAGACTTTTAAATGATACACAAGAGGAATGTGAGCCACTAGTAAACCTTAGAAATCTTAGGCGGGGTTCAGGCAACTTCCCAATTAACTCAAAGGCTTAAGTCATTTTTCACACAGATTAAACTGAAAAGGGCAAACAAAATAAGAGGTTAAGACAAATGTTTTAATGGTGCATAACTACATCTGCTAATATGGATGGACAGGGGGATGTAAAAACACACAGCAGACATGCCAGGGCCTGAGTGTAATTGCCTGCATCATCCCTTTCCTGGTGCTCACACAGTCTCTCTGTCTGGACACTTAGATATATGATTTTTTTCTCTATTTACATGCTAAATTAGAGCATAGATGACATGTAATTCTTTTGGGGATTCCCTTAGCCCAGCAGAAAAAAATGATAAAATTTTATTGACTGAATTAATATTTATTGAGCAAACTAATTAAAAGTAAACATTTATTGATATAATTTATTGCAGTTGTCTGATTTATATACTGCTTTAAGTGAAAATACAATATTGTAATTATCTTGGAACAGAAGAAATCGATTATTTAACAACATAGATTATGTAACTACCTTAAGATTCAAAACAATGTAAATATCCTGAGATTCAATAGTGTAGAAAGACTAGCCCTTCTGACTGATTTTGAGGAAATAAGAAAATATATAAAATAGTCATACAAAGCATAATAAATAAGTTACTATCAGATGCAGTTTGCAATTTATCTTTAAGTAAATTCATTGTCATTTTGGATTCCGTTGCCTTTAAAAGCTTTGTAAAGGGATTTGAAAGGTTCTCTTCTATGGAAAATAGAATCCAAATTAAAATGTGCCTCCAAAAATGTTTAGCAATTCTAGAGTATTGTGACTTTATTGAACTTATCTAGAGTTATAATTGTTTTAAGGGAGTCAGGCTGAATTTTATTTCTGCTAGCTTTAATTTCAGCTTATATTTGAATTTTTTAGAAATCATGACCCTAACTTTGTAGGTCCCTTCTCAGCAATAAAAATAGAAAAGTGAAAAATACATAATGTAAAGCACTCACTTTTTAAATTCAAATATCAGCAAATGATGTGTACAGCACACACACACACACACACACACATGACTAAAATTATCAATGACAAACCCACATATACACATAGTAAAAATATCAATAATACATATACACACATACACACACACACACACACACACATATATATATTAACAAATATTAATAATGTGTATATATATACACATTATATACATATATATACATACACACAGATGTCCACTGTGTCTGTGTGTATCTGTGTGTGACTCATTGATATTTATATTATGGGATTCTAGGTGACACTGTTAGGAAGTATATAAGTGTTAGATCAAATATAACTCTTAATAAACATTGGGTTATTTAGTCATTGATACCCAAGCCAAAAAATTGTGGTAACGATCTAACTAGAGTACAACCATGGGTCTGATATCCTTCTTAAGAGCCAGGAAAAAAATGGAAAGATGAAAACCTCTTTCTAAATATTATAGAAATCAAGCCTATTCGTTTACACAGGAAAAGTAACAAGTATGTTCCATTTTCAAACAAGGAGCAATGGATTGTAATTATATTCTAATTAATTTTAATTATATCTCCTAAATGCATGTCCATATATAAGTACACATGAGATTGGGAATATATTGTGGGTGTGTAATATATGGATTAGGGTGAGGAAGAAAGAGGAAGTGTAGGGATAAAAAGTTATAGACAGATGTAGAAGAGAATGGGGAGAAATGCAGAGGTAATGGGGAGGGGAGAGGAAGGAAGAATGGGGAAGGGAAAGGAGAGGGAGAAAGAAACTTCCCGAAGAAAAGCTGCCTGAGAACTGGGAAAATCAGGTTGCTGTGTGAGTGGGTGTAAATGAATTTGACACCAGAACCCACAATGAAAGAGATGAACTTGGTGGCTTTCACATGCCCTTCTCTGGGAAGGTGGAGAAAGGCAGATCCTCAGGCTTACCGGCAGCCAAGCAGTCTCTCAAGTGCAGGCCAATGAGACTTGATTTGGCAAAAGCAAACAAAACAAAACAAAACAAAACAAAACAAAACAAATGAAGTTGACACAAACCAGATGGAAGGCATGCCTGATAAAAAACAATTAAGTTGTTCTCCACCTTTGTGTCTGCACTGTCTCTCTATCTCTATCTTTTTCTTACACACACACACACACACACACACACACACACACACACACACACACACTGAAAGATCTCCAAGATAATAATGAGTTCCCCAGACTCAAAGTGCTATCCAAGGTATTTTTGAAATGGTCAATTTAAAGCCAAATCTTTTCAGCAGCCTAAGAATATCAGTGTGTCTTTGCTGAACCAACAAATGGTTTTATCGAAACAAATTCAAACTTGTATCGTGTGTTTACTTTTTTTTTTTTTTTAAACAGGATGGTTTTAGGCAAAAAACGTTACAAACCCTTCAAAATAAATAATTACTAATGAAAAAAGAAATATAAATTTAAATGAAGTTTGTCATAAAATGGCATTTCAGAAAGGCACACTAACTTGCATACAGCAGTATCTTTATATTCCTTTGTGAACTTTATTTTCTTCAGATAAGCAGAGAAAGTATCTACGTATGGACAGATGTTGAGCCAAAATGAAGCCAATTAAGCTGATTTTGAAAGCATTACAGTATATTTCTCTCTTTTTATTTATGTGGATGTTTGGTTACACCAAGAGTGAACCTCACCAGTTATATTTAATAATATCACAGATTCACATTCTTTAAAAACAAGTAATTGGAAAATTGTAGGATTCTCTGTGAATGGCATTTGGATGAGTTCATGGATTTAGGGTTCCACACTCAGTAACCATCCTTAGTCTAAGTGAGAGCTAATCAGAAAGGAAATAATAGGGATGATTATGGTAAAATGGTCTTATAAATTAAAAATTGATCATCACTTA
Source organism: Mus minutoides (assembly GCA_902729485.2). Classification (NCBI taxonomy): domain Eukaryota; kingdom Metazoa; phylum Chordata; class Mammalia; order Rodentia; family Muridae; genus Mus; species Mus minutoides. Next base: position 163,887 of record LR751071.1, on the reverse strand, counting down.
AATCTTGTCACTCGTTCTGATTATTTTTTTCAGTCTTGTACTTCATTTTCTCTAGCTGCTGCATTTGGCAAAGACAAGTGCATATAATTGTCTGTGTTGTTAATTTTCAAGTAGATTTGTATTCTTTTCCATCATTATAACATATCTGAATTATTTTTATACTAAAAATTTATTGCAAATACATTTGGTTCTCTGTTTTAATTTAAGCATTCAATATCAGAGATTCCTGAAATCACTATATGTCTCTCTCTCTCTCTCTCTCTCTCTCTATCTCTCTCTCTCTCTCTCTCTCTCTCACACACACACACACACACACACACACACACACACACACACACACACACCAAAACACGTTGTTATTAACACATTGGATATAGGATATAAGTCAGACGGTTGGTTTGGTAGTAACTTTTAAACTTGAAGATTATCTGAAGATTATTTTACTTCACTCTTTTTTTGCATAGAAAACAGTCTCTGGGGGAGAGGAAGAGGGGAAAGCAAGGTGGCAGGATAGAGGATGGAGGAGGAGGGGGAGAGTGATAGAAGTTTGTATAAGTAAGATGAGTACCACAAACATTTAGAATCCTTTTCAAGAATTAGATTTTACTGCATGTAGCCATTTTTCTGCATTCTTGAGTTCTGATTTGCCTATCGTCTTTTTCAGTGTGCCCCCAAAACAACGTGTGTGGTACCTTGCTTTTGTCAACAAAACTTCAAGTGAAAAAAAAAGAAGTAACTATACAGCTGGAGAAGTCAGACTGTGCCATGGAAGACATGGCATCTGAGTGATGCCTTAATGGGGGTAAAGAATGGGATCCATGCTGAAGGGGTCTTCAACCCTATAGGTGGAAGAATAACATGAACTAACTAGTACCCCTGAGCTCATGTCTCTAGCTGCATATATAGAAGAGGGTGGCCTAGTTGGCCATCAGTGGGAAGAGAGGCCCCTTGGTTATGCAGACTTTATATGCCCCAATACAGGGGAACGCCGGGGCCAAGGGGTGGGAGCGGGTGGGTAGGGGAGCAGGGCCGGGAAGGGGGAGGATACAGGGAACTTTCTGGATAACACTTGAAATGTAAATGAAGAAAATATCTAATAAAAGTTGAAAAAAATTTAAAAAAAAAAGAATGGGATCCATAGATGTGGCTTCAATTATATTTATGACAGAGATGAAGTGATCAAAGCACCAAGTTTAGATGAACTCAGGATAATGAGCTAATGAACTTTCCACCTCCACTGCAACATGAATGATAAATTCCACAAAGGATAAAAGGCATTGTCGGTCAGTTAAAAGACCCGTAGTCATGGGAAATATTAGAACAACAACAAAAAAGCTTGCATTTCTACCTCTGTGTCAAATATGTGTCTACCCAAGCCAAACCAATCATGTTTAGGTGGACTTAGGATTTAATGCAAAAGAAACTACTATCCTGAAATGGTTTAACAAAGGTGTCCACTTGCTATCAACAGTCTTTGTCCCCATACATGAATGAGCACTTAGCAGATGTGGTACAGAAGAAAAGAGGACATCAGAGATGGAGAAAACAGTAGGAGTTTCTTGCATGGGATAAAGTCTTCATGCTGAAACTGGAAAGTGTAATCAAGAATTAAGAAAAGATTCAGAGAAAGATTTTGGAATATAAAATAAATAATATGCTGACTTCTTGGCAACTATTGAACTAAATACTTTCCATATTTAACATATCACCATATTGAATTCACATTAGAATTGTTTGTTTGTTGGTTAGTTGGTAGGGTTTTTGTAATCATATCAGACATGAAAATGTATTTTAAGGAAATGATGGGGAATGTAGAAAAGTATGTATTAAATAAAGCCTCCAATTCCAGAATTTGCTCTCCAAGTTTCACATGAATATTTGGGGTAAGGAAATTCAAAGGATGTGTGTAGCTTGGTTATAGATGAAAGGAACCCTGGTAGCTGCAACATGAGTTCCTAGAAGAGAAAAAAATAACTCAGGAGAAATACTATAAGTTTTATTTTAGCTATATCAGATCTTAGAATTCATCAGGAAACTCACTTGACATTTTGCAGAAGCCAGCTGAATATCTCACATACAGATTTTGGGGAAGATCTGCATGGGGCTGATAAGCCTTTACATTGCCAAGTAAGAGAACATGGAACAGGAGACAGTAGGAACAAAATGTGATTTAGAGATAGGAGGAATAAATAGCAACCCAAGCATGACTATGGGATTAAAATAGAATCGGTATATCCTCTGCTGTCATAAAAGACAAGGGAGAAAGACTGAATTAGCCAGGAAGTGTATTCATTCAACAAACATGTCCTTTAAGTGAAACTAAAACTTATTAGGATGTAAAGAGATGGATGGGTAGTTATGGTGACTAGATATATTGCACATATAGTCACATTTATGGTATTATAACATATGCATCATCATTTCTGTATATATGGAGTTGATTGGTTGATATGCTTGTACCTTAGGGTTTCATGTAAGTATGTGAAGCAAAAATATCATCTACTGAAATTATTCATATCTATAACTGAACTATAAAATTCTGCATCAATCATGTCATGCTACATACTAGAAAACTGCATAGTGTAGATGAGCTCATATGCTCAGACATGAGAACTTTAGGAAAATTGTTGATAATGATGGATACAATGTGGCCCAAACTACATGCAGGAAGATCATGCAAAATCAAATGAATGATAAACAAATATCCTCCACATTTTAAATTAGTGTACAGCTCTCTATTCCTTTTAACATTATCTCTGTATTAATTTTGTATAATTATCTCCATATTTTAAACATGCTACTCAAGAGTCAAAGGGATGTCTTGGCAGGCAAAGATTGTTGCTACCAAGCCTGATAACATGAATTCCATCTCTGAGACCCCCATCATAAGAACACCAGCTCTCACAACTTGTCACCTGATCTACACACACGTGCGTGCGCATGTACACACACACACACACACACACACACACACACACACACACACACAGTGTAATAAAAACAAAAAACTTTCCTACATTATTTGTTTTTTTTTCAAGAGAGCCTAAGATAATATAAAGTATAAAAAAATCTACTTACTAATTTTCAAGAAAAGTATATGACAACTTTCTTTTTTGAAAATAGTTGGTAATCAAAGAGAACATTATTTACACATTCAAAGCAAGTCTTAAATGTTTCGAATCAAGGAAGAACTTATTTTAATTTCAAAATGTATGCTCAGCTTAAGTGCAGAAGTCTCAATTTGAAGAACTTTTGCTTTTGTGTACTAAAATGTTGAAATCTTCAAGAAAGCACTCATTCACCAGAATAAAGCAATTCATAAGGAGAATGAGAACAGATTGATGGAACAGTGTGAGTTATAGATTTTTTCCCAATTTGAATACAAATATGGAGCCAAAAGACCCACAAGAAAGAATACAGACATAGCATTTCACAGAATAGAAATAGAAATTTAGAACTTCTATTCTAAAAGTGTATTGAAAAAGGAACTCCTTAGAAGCATACTTGTCTGAGCAATAAATAAAAATGTGACCACATTTTAAGAGAAACAAACAATGCTTTGCAGTGCAGGAACTGCTGTGTTTCCTTAGCAGATGAGGCTGGAGATGAAATTAAAAGGTTGACATGAGCAAAAGCTCAACTCCATCCCTGCTCAATGCAACACCCTTCTATAAGATTCTAGCACTGATGTCCTAAACATGAAAAGGAAGGGGTGACATTCGTGATCCTAACATCATTTCTGTATCAAGTTGCTTCTGGGTGAGAAGGTTGCTGATATATGATATCGCACAGCTTTGAACTTAGAAAAGTAACTCTTGCTACTGGCAGGTCTCTGCAAGGGCTCGGGAAATGATGTCTATGTAATGATTCTAAACATACCTTATCCATGGAAGAATAATGTACCTCAGCTCCATCTCCTCTGTAGATTTTTGGTCTCTCTGTGTATACGCCATTACTGGGACAGTGGCTCTTGGTCCAGCATCCTTGTATCAATTAGAGAGTATTTGAACATGAATGGAGATATGCTTTATTGTCTAGACATGGAGAGGGGTCAGCTCTCATAATTTTCATTTTAAGGATATCTTTAAACATTACAGTTAGCAGTCTAAGACCTCCTCTTCCAGCAAATAATTACAACCTGGCAGAAAATTCTGCCAGGAAAGGACTACAGTTATCTACCACATTTGCAGTAGCCCTGGCCTCTACTCACAAGAACACAGAAGAATTCTTTCCCAAAATAAGAAAAAAATTCCTTTTTTTTTTTGTATGTTTTGAGACAGACCTATGTAGTTCTGACAGTCTAAAACTGTGTATATAGACAAGGTTGGTCTTGAACCCACAGAGACTAGCTTGCCCTTGTATTTTGTATACTGAAATTAAAGCTGTGTGCCACCATGTCCGACTGCCTATATTTTTTAAAGTTTTCATAGGAAATGGGGCATTAGAAGGCCTGGTGGTAATCTATACTTTCCGTCCGATGTTCCTGAGAGACAATCTGATGTTAAAGTCAGCAAAAATATTTGTACGAGGGAGAAAGTAGTTATAGCAAAAAAGATTTTTGGTATGCTTAACACAGCTAGAAAAAAATGAATATAATATAATATCACTTAATATAGTATACACAAAACAAGATTCTACACATGGTGTTACATATTAAAACCTGGGCTAGAGAGATGGCTCAGTGGTTAAGAATGCTTGTTCTTTTGGAAGACCTGGATTCAATTGACAGCACCCACATGATTGTTCACATCTGTTTCAGTGACAGGAGATCCTGTGCCCTCTTCTGACTCCCATGGATACAAGGCACCCATGTGTTGCCCAGATATACATGACATCAAAATACACATGCACATAAAATAAAATAAATAAGTCTTCTTATTGACTGGCTATCAATGAAAGTAAAGTTCCTAACAACAAGCTAAAATTCTGTGTGACCAATACCAGTAGGTAGATGGAATTCTCTGTAAGAGTACCACTTGCTGCAGTGTTAGAATTTCCCAGCTTTCATAATACTGTCCTTTCATCTCTCCCTCTTGCTTGATTTACTACTCACTCATTGAGACACATGACTTGTTTCCTTCCCCTCCTCATCTTTCTCATCATCATCTTCCTCATCATCATCTTCCTCCTCCTCATCTTCTTCCTCCTCCTCTTCCTCCTCCTCAATAGTGCTGGGACCAGCTCTCACTCCATGGCATAGGTTTGTTCATGTGACAATCTGTTGTTTATCTCTAAGATATAGTTTTATGCTTTATTGCTGCTATATTTTTCATTTTATAAGGACTCTCAAAGGATTTGGTGATGCCTAAATTCTACCTTTTGGAAAAATAGATCTTGTAAATATTAAGAATGAATACAAAGAAACTGGATTTTGATAGTTACATATGTTTATGCTTCTTTATTTAAGAAGATGATATATTTCCTTGAAATAAGAAAGAGAGAAAACAGGTAGCAGAGCGCCCCTTAAAAAAGAGGTGGTGAAGAGCTGCTGGCTGACTCTGAGTTCAGGAGATTTAATCGAAGGAAGTATTCAGAAATCATGGCTGAAAAAGCAGCAAATGCAGAAGGAAAGAAGTTCAAGAAAAAGAAGAAATTTCGCAATTAAAATTTACAAGCAAACTATAGCATTTTATAAATCTTGATTTGCTGAAGGTTATCACATAATTTATATAAATACATATAGTGATTTCTATTTGGAAATAAAGATTACTGACAAAATAAAAAAAAAAAAAAAAAAAAAAAAAAAAAAAAAAAAAAAAAAAAAAAGAGGTGGTGAGTGTTTTGGTTCACAAGCACTTAGTTTCTGCCATAGCTGAAGGGTTTATGTTGAAGGATTTTCACAGGTAAGTGACTTGTAGGCACTGCTTGAATTCCTTTCTGCACAGTTACGTTGGTCAGAAGTACTTAGCTGATTGGACTAATTAAACACAAACTTGGCTGGCTTAAGCTGTACTTTATTCATTCTATTACAACCTGGTATTTCCTGTATCAATTTTGTACACAGGCTTTTAAAGAGCATGTTTAATAGATATGTTTTCCATAAGCAAGTTCTTCCTGTACCTCAATTCAAAGAGAAGCAGGAGGGTGAATCAGAAAAGAAAACTACTGATTTTCTTCATAGAGGCCATAGTCTGGATGATCTCATCCTTTTCCAGGTGATGCTTAACCTTAAGCATGGGGTCGCTGCTCTGTTCTGAGAAGTCCTGTAAGAGGGAGAGTCCCTTAATGTTTCCTTGGATACTTTCCAAGGTATTCATTTATCTCCTATGTGGTTATCAACGTTCCACTAATCTCCAGAAGAATGAGGAAGCCAAACCGGAGAGTGTTTGGGAATCCAATGCCAGCCTAGCTATAGTAAAGTGATACAAAAAAAATTTCCTGGAAATGGAATTTGTATACATAGGAAGTTATATTTTCAAATACTAAGGAGTAAAGATATTATATAAATGAGTTAAGGGTGATATGTATATTTACATATAGGATATGTGGATCAGAGATAATATTTCCTCAAATTACATAAACAGATTTTAAACAATAGTATATTAGAAGCTCAAATGTTTCTTTTTTTTTTTTTAAATAAAAGGTCTTAGTGACAAGGAGGAGGCAGTGGACAGGCTGGGAGAAAATATAAATATTAATATTTTCAAAATATTAGCATTGCCTCAGGGATCAGTTGATTAATGCTTCCAATAACTACTGAAAACAATGAAAGAGCTAATATAGTCATTTAATCCAAACAAAGGGAAGCTGTATAATAACTGCTGAGTTCTCGTTAATAACCATTAACATTAAAAATAGGAAAAGGAACACTGAATGTATTATTATCTTCCTAGGATACAAAAAGGTTTCCTCAACCCACTTTCAGGCAGAGTGTATTTTTAAATGATAAGAGAATATTAAAATTTATTATCAAACAGAATTGGCCTCTAGACCAGTGGTTCTCAACCTTCCTCTTGCTGTGACCCCTGAATACAGTTCCTCATGTTGTGGTGACCCCCCAACCATAAAATTATTTTCATTGCTACTTCATAACTGTAATTTTGCTCATGCTGTAAGTCATAATGTAAATATTTCTGGAGACAGAGCTGATGCACAGGTTTAGAGCTGTTACTAACTTTTTTTTTTCTGGCATAGAAAACCTGATTATTGACAATAAATAAAAAGAATTACCTATGTATAAGTATTAGGTTGCTAAAATTTATAGGCTATGTGAAGACCCAAGTACAATCCTGAATGTTTGTGAATGTCTCCCTATATCTACATGCCCCACTACCCGCACAGACACAAACACAGACACAGACACAGACACACAGACACAGACACACACACACACACACACACACACACACACACACACACACACACACACTGCTTTTACGTGAGAGTTAAGAGGACAGTATCTAGGGATGTATCAGCCTTTAAATATTACAAACAATTGTTATAATCTGAATGCTTATCTTTATACCCAAATCATAGGCCCAAATCTAATGGTTGCTGTGAGGCACTGGGAAGAGAGGCTTTGGAAAGCACCCTATCACATGCATAAGATGAGTGCCCTTATAAAACAGATGCCAGAAAAAGAGTGCTCCCCACCATTACACCACATAAGTCCAGATGAAAAGCTAGTGCCTGCTATGAAGCAGAGGAACTTTACACTTTATCATGGCTTTCACAGCTTCAGAAACATAAGACATTTATGCTATGTATAAGACAGCAGACTATAATATTTTTGTTGTACTAGACATACTAAGTTAAGAAATATGAACTGTCCAGGCAGTGGTGGCACATGCCTTTAATCCCAGCATTTGGGAGGCAAAGGCAGGTGGATTTCTGAGTTCAAGGCCAGCCTGGTCTACAGAGTGAGTTCCAGGACAGCCAGGGCTACACAGAGAAACCCTGTCTCAAAAAAAAAAAAAAAAAAAAAAAGTATGAACTGGAACTAGGATGAAAACTGCAAGTATGAAAATAGATTTTTAGCTTAAAATTTTGCATATGTCACAAGTTAAGACAATGAGAATCATACTAATAATCATATTCTCTCCCTTTTGTTACATGCAGAATGCAAGGCTCTTGTCATGTCTCAGTACGGTTTGATATTGTAAATACTAGTGAGAATTGCAAACATTTCCCCTTGTCTGGAAATAAGAAAACTAAACCCCAGAAAAGGTAAAATATGTGACATGAGGCACATATATTGTAATAAAAAGTTTTGTAAATTCAAGATTCTGAGGCTAAAGGGAATATTTTAAATGCAGGCTCCCTCGGGAGGCAGTGCAGCACCAACTGTAGAGCTTTCATGCCACCCTTGCAATGAAATTTAAAACCCAAGATATAATTCGTCATTCATGCTTCTGGTGCAGCCTTTTCAATATCTATAAAGATAATTTATATTATGAAAGGAAACTAAAGGTCACAAGAATCAGGGAACATTAGTGAAACAAGCAACTTCAGTTGACATTGATATTTATTATAAAAAGAGTTTGGTTCTCATACATCTTTGTACTGATCACATTAACTCTAAAAACAGAATCCCAGCAGGGCTCCGTGGGAGGCAATTGTCATAGCTAATCATTCTCTTGCTGCGATAAAATATCTTGGCAAAATAATGTAAGGGGGGATGCTTATTTTGACTCAGAGTTCAAGGCTCCAGTTCCATCCAGATGGGACAGGACGTGGTCATACTCAAGGGAATTGAAGAATTATCGTGAAGAAGGAAAGAGAGCAACAGGAGCAGAGGCAGAGAGGCAACGCAGAGAACTTTCATATTCAGAAGACTGAGAGACATGGCTTGGACTATTCTAGAAAGTAGGAATCATGTCTAGCAGGGTAGAGCTCTTCAAACCTTTCTATTGCTCTGGTTAGAAGGGAAAATGCTGTCTCTTCACTTACAAAGTTTCTGGATAGGAAAAGAATGACCAATTGGAAAGAGACTCACTGGGTTGCAGGGATCAAAGCAGGGCCCGTGGAAACAACACTCTAAGAGACATTTGGTGTGACACAGGCTGTAGAGCTGGAAGCTGAGATTTTCTATAGAAACCCTCGACTGAGTTGACAGACATGGAAACATCCCTGACACTGCCTGGGCAAATGACAACAAGCAATGATGTCATTGTGGTAAAGCCTTTTCTCTAGCTCAGTGGTCCTTAACCTTTTTAATACTGTGACCCTTTAATACATTACTCATGTTATGGTGACCCCCCCCAAGCATAAAATTATTTTCATTGATACTTTGCAACTGTAATTTTGTTACTGCTAAGAATTGTAATGTAAATATATGATATGGAGAATATCTGATTTGTGACCTCTAAAGGGGTCACGACCCATGGGAACAACTGATCTAATTACACAGGAGAACACACTACCTCAGAGCCTAAGTAAAAAAAAAAAAATTCTTAACTAGCAGACAGGGTTTTGAACATGAAACCTGAGAGTTGAGACTGGGTTCTCAAAGAGAGATGTCTAGAAGGCTTTCCAGTCACTGAGTTTAAAAGTCCTCTCTGGAAAATGCAAGGACCATAACAGAAGACAGGGGGTGGGAGGTGGGGAGGCAATTCCATCATCTCAAGGTTATAATATCATTTATTTTATTTTTTTCTCATACTTTTATTTACAATTTTGTATTTCAATCCTAAGGGATCAATAGAAGGAGAGAAAAAAAAAAGGTTTTAAAAGAATTTAACAGAATATATTGACAAGAGTATAGAAAGATGCTAACAGGGGAAGGAAAGGGACCAGTAATAGGGACAGAGGACAGGGACAAGGATGACTAAGAGAACAGTACAAATGAAATGCTATACTTATGACCATAACTAGGTACGATACTTTAAAAAGTAACAAAGAAATTTAATCAAATTTCCAGGTATGGAATGCTTTTAAAAGCCTTTAATCTTAGAACTTGAGAGGCAGAGGCACATAGAACACTGAGTTCACCACAGACATAAGTGAAACCCTAATCAACAAATCCTCAGATACTCCTGACATCCTAATTTTAAAAAGATACCAGGACCAGGAAGTATGTGTATCTATAATTATATTTGCTTATATATTTAAATATATATTTATATACTTGTTAATTGGTACTCACATAGATTTAAAGTCCATCAATTAGCCACGATATAAATGTATTATGCTTAGAATACACAATGTATAAAACAGTCTGTGGGCTAAGGATGTGGGCTAAGGATGTGGGCTAAGGATGTGGGCTGAGGATGTGGGCTAAGGATGTGGGCTAAGGATGTGGGCTAAGGATGTGGGCTAAGGATGTGGGCTAAGGATGTGGGCTAAGGATGTGGGCTAAGGATGTGGCTTCCTGAAATGCTAGATCCGAAGCACTCAGGTAAAAGTTTAGTGTGCATCTGTTACCCAAGTGCCAGGTTGTTAAAAAAAGGCTTGCTTTAGTCAGCCACTCTAGCTAGCTAGTGACCATGTTCAGTGAGAAAATCTGTCTAAAAAATAGGGCAGAGAGTGACTGAAGAAGACACCCAACGTCAATCTCTGGCTTCTGCATGGATGTTCAAACATTTTTGTCTACTTATGTGTACATATGCACATGTATATACTACACACACACACACACACACACATAAGTAAATAAAACTTAGTTATATAGAATAGTGACATTTGTTGTAAAGGATGCAGTGAACCCTGCATGTAGATCCATGTATATGCATGTGTTTGGATGGTAGAACAGTATTTTATACTTATATCAGTAATATTACAGTATTATAGTTATAAAGTTAGGAAAAAACTTTAATTTTCTTTTTTTACAAAATATTTTTTTGGTTCTGGTTTCATGTTTTTTGTTTATTGTTTTGTTTGTTTTTAAGATTTATTTTACATATGTGAATACATTTTGCTCTCTTCAGCCATACCAGAAGAGGGTATCAGATCCTATTACAGATGGTTGTGAGCCACCATGTGGTTGCTGGGAATTGAACTCAGGACCTCTGCGAGAACGGTCAGTGCTCTTAACTGCTGAGCCATCTCTCCAGCCCCCTCACTCTAATTTTTATAATGAAATTTTCAAATGTTTTTTTAAAGTATTATTAGAATCTCTTCACCTTTAGTTTTGGAGGAGCAAGTCTTATGAAGACATGGGGTATGTGTCTGCAGGCAGGGATGATATTCCTAAACACAGACTGATTCTTGCAGGGACATTAAGAAAGTTACCAGCTGCTTGTGCTTGGAAAATTCTCAGACACATAAGCAGATTCTTCAGTAGGAATAGGAATACATGCCATAAGACTCTTGAAGACACAGTGACATCCCTGACTGGTCCTGGAAAGGCTGCTGTCATTGCGTTCCAGAGTTGGAGGGTGGGGGGAGTCTCAGAGTTTTTCCTGCCTTACAGACAGCATCCTGCTCTATCATGGCGCTTCGTACCTTAATACTTACATCAAAAGAGCTGAATTTTAATGGTTTCTATTGGTATCTTTTGAGTCACATTCCTGTCACCATAGAAACAACACTACAATGCTTCTCATCATCTGCTATTATAAGATCACATTTTATAATCTTGTGCTGATTTTTATAGTTTTTCTCAATGCAAGCAGTGCCAGTACTATTGCTGAGTTTTTAAGCAATTCTTAAATTTATTGATTTAATTACTTTTTAAGAGTAAATATTAATCCCATAGTGTCTAGAGTTTTTTTTTTTTGTAAGAAATACAACCATAGTTTCGATAGAAGCAGTTCAAGAATGATTTTATTTAGCTCATAATCAATCATTTATCTGTTAGATAATATAAGCAGAAATTCATCACATAAGATCCTCATGAATTCTATTACTAGGTAATTATGCAACCTACTGCAACAACTTCATACATGGAAAAAGTAGCATTTCAATCATCAGATATTCACATTTAAGCAAAGGGATTCTTTAAATAGATGGATAATTTGGTCTACAGGCTTGCAATTATTTAAAGAAGACATGAACTATGAAAACTAGAGAGCTTTGTAACCTGAATTAGCAGTTACTTCCATCTTCACCTTGCTTAATTTGCATCAGATGGCTTTTAACCACCACAGTTGTTGAACCTTCAGCACCACCATAATCATAACATGTACATAAAAATACCTGTTTTTCTAACAGCTAAATAATAACCAGATAAATGGCCACGGCCATTAGATTTGGACAGCAATTGTACAGAAATATTTCACATGGATTGAATGCTAAGAATCATGTCTTTGACTCATAAAGAAGTGCCCTCATCTCCTTTATCCCCACACAAAAATCAAGGGAAAGTGAATTTACTCACACTGCACAATGAGCTGCACCAAGGCTTCTCTGGGCTTCACGTTGAATCCGTTGTACTGGCTGGTCTGGCATCTGTACATTCCTGACATTTCCCTCGAAACATTCACAATCCTGAGGGTACCATCATAACTCTCCATTTGCATTGTCCCATCAGGCATTGCAACTTCTTTATCTGCTCTAGACCAAAGGATGATTGGTTTGGGTTTCCCAGTTACTTGACACTGAAGTTCTATTGTGTCTCCTTCTCTGGTGACCAAAGGTGATTTTTCCTGTGGAACAGTCAGATTGGGTGGAACTTGAAATGGGAAAAAGAAAAATTTTTCAAGGTTAGTATAAACTGGTAAGGCATATTCAGACACAGAACATCATAAGGAAAACAATTTCTTCTCATTGAAGGAATTTGACAATGTGGATGACATAAAATATAGGAATTACAGAAATAAGGGAGGATGCTGTACCTTAAAATAACCCTACAACTTTCATTGTATATTATCAAATGAAGACCATAAACATTTTCACAATAAGCAAATAATGCATTTAAAGGTAATAGGTCACAGTAAAAAAAATGTATACAATGCTTTGTCTTACTGGCCATTAACTGGATCCTCAGTCTTTGTTTTAAACAGAACAAACTGATGCAACTGTTGCCTTCACATACAAACACAGCTCTCTTCTAACAGCTAAGTCACAATCAGTTATACAGAAAAGTGTCCATCAAAATAATAGTAATGAGATAAATATATTTCAGTTTAGTACAGTTTCAATCACTTTGTTTTACTCATGTGTACGTCACAGCAACACAACACATAGAAGAAGGAGTCGGTAAAAGAAGAACCTGAGATATAAAATTAGAAGTTAAAAGTGAATGCTGCAATGGTCTATTATCTCTCTGGTGAGAATGTAATTGAATAGCTGACCAATGTCATATTCAGAGAGTTCATTATATTCTCCCTTTGTTGAGATTTAAATTTTATAAGATTTCAAACTATCATATTTTAAAATAACACAGATATTTGGCAAGATATTTCTACCATTTCCATAAAATTATTCTTAAAAATCTTCAAAAGATTTTCAGTAAATATAAGACATATCAACTCTTTAAGTAAATTATTCGTTATTTTACTGAATGTACTCAGGATAACATTTGAATGGTTTTCTTGGAGCTCAGTTTCTGGGTCTGAAATATAGTCATGTTAGGTTTTAGTAGAAAACATGAAGTTCTGAGAGAAACAGCACAACATGATTTTTCTTACAAGTGATATCCTAAACACTGTATCTGTGCATGTTTACTTTAATCATGCAATTGTATTTGAAATAACTTAAATGAGTCTACGCAGCAAAGTGTCAGTCCACAAACTAAAGTGCTAAAGTGAATATTACAGACAAGAATAAACGGGAATGTAAGTGCGGCTAAGTTTCTTATTGATGTTGCCATCATTTTGAAGGTACTGAAGCATTGGAGGTAAATGAAAGTTTATCTCCACATTAGAGATTACTACATTTGCTGCACTCCGGTTCCAAGGCAGCAAAACCAACAGATGCAAATTATTTTTCAACTAATGTTGAAATGGAGATTTTACAACATTTAGAGACATTGATTCAAATCAAAGTGATACCAGAATCACTTTGGAATTCAAATGCTTTACATGGATATTTTTATTTTGATTCCTCTCTTTATTTAAAGTTAAGAAAAATGAGTTATATAATACACATTAGGGCATCTTAACAGCCAGATAAAATGAACAGTAATTACCATCCTCTTGTAGTAAATATATATATATATATATATATATATATATATATATATATACACACACACACACACACACACACATATATATGTATATATACATATATTACGGGAATTGCTGTTAACCAAATTTATGGCAATTTACTCAAATAATTTATTGTGAAGATATTAATATCTTAGTTAAAGATTTTGCTTTTTAAGAAGCAAACCACAAGAATATCATGCAATTTAAAACAGTGTATTTTAACAAAATAACTAAATGAGTCTGTAATATTTGTGACAGTAAATTAAATAGAATAACAAAAATGCATTTAACTACTATGATGTCCTTTCTACTATGTGCCAAGCACAGATAAAGATTTTCCATTTTTATTCAACTCTCTTCGTAATCCTAAGAAGTAAACATTCAATATTAAAATCTACCCAATGAGAACACTCAGTCTTAGCATGCCAAATACATTGATTTGATAAAAAATGAAGACACTGACAATTTTCCATGACACTGGAAGCTGGTCCAAGAAGACATGGTCTCTACAGGTGAGCGATGGACTACTTTTGTAGCATCAATAGACACTGGCTTCACAGGGTCATGGACAGGACCACTTTAAATGCCTTGGTCTTTGACCGGAAGCAAGAAGAAAGACGAATGACTTCATGATGGATAGTTCACAAATATAGTTACACTATACTATTTTAACTAAATCTTCCTCTATTAGAATATTTTGAATTTGTGAAATTTATTGTAAGATATATCAATACAAGTATGCATCTAATTAACCTAATTAACCTCTGTGAATTAAGTGAAAAATCAAATAATAAAATTTAAAATACCATTTGACAGACTGCTGTTGCTTTAAATATATAAATTCCCAAAGCCAAAAATGTGGGTAAATATACCAAATCTGAGCAATAATTTCTAAAGCTTTGCAACTAAATATTTTTTTGTACAAGCCATAGGTGGCTCACCCTTTGATAAGGGCAGAGTACAAAGTGAAATATAGCAGAGACAAAGGTGAGCATTTATGTCTTGACTTAATATGATAGATATGTAAAGATCTTTTTTCCCCTTTTATGTCATTTCTCTTGTAACTCATTGGTTATTTTTTAAACTTTTGTATTAAATATTTTCTTTATTTACATTTCAAATATTATCCTCTTTCATAGTTTCTCTTCCAAAAATCCCCTATCTCCTCCCCCTCCCCCTGATCACCAACCCACCCACTCCCACTTCCTGGCATTCCACTATACTGGGGCATAGAACCTCCCCAGGACCAAGGACCTCTCCTCTCATTGATGACTGACTAGGTCATCCTCAGTTACATATGCAGGTAGAGCCATAAGTCCCATCATGTGTTTTCTTTGGTGGTTTAGTCCCAGGGAGCTCTGGGTGGAGGGTGGTCTGGGGTACTGGTTAGTTCATATTGTTGTTCCTCCTATGGGGCTGCAAACCCCTTCAGATCCTTGGATCCTTTCTCTAGCTTTTTCATTGAGGACCCTGTGCTCAGTCCAATGGATGGCTGTGAGCATCCACTTCTGTATTTGTAAGGCACTGATAAAGCCTCTCAGGAGACAGCTATATCAGGGTCCTGTAAGCAAGCACTTGTTGGCATCCACAATAAGGTCTAATATTTAATATATACAAAGAACTTAAAAAGTTGGCCTCTAGAAAACCAAATAGCCCATTGAAAAAATGGGGTACAGAGCAGGCCGGGAGGGGGGAGGGTATAGGGAACTTTCTGGATAACACTTGAAATGTAAATGAAGAAAATATCTAATAAAAGTTGGGAGAAAAAAAAAGAATTCTCAACTGAGGAATACCAAATGGCTGAGAAGCACCTAAGAAATGTTCAACATCCCTAGTCATCAGGGAAATGCAAATCAAAACAACCCTGAGATTCCACCTCACACCAGTCAGAATGACTATGATCAAAAACTCAGGTGACAGCAGATGCTGGCAAGGATGTGGAGAAAAAGGAGCACTCCTCTATTGCTGGTGGGATTGCAAACTGGTACAACTCTGGGAATCAGTTTGGTGGTTCCTCAGAAAACTGGACATAGTACTACCAGAAGACCCAGCAATACTACTCCTGGGAATATACTCAGAAGATGCTCCAACATGTAATAAGAACACATGCTCCACTATGTTCATAATAGAACCCAGATGTCCCTCAGCAGAGGAATGGATACAGAAAATGTGGTACATTTACAGAACAGAATACTATTCAGCTATTTAAAACAATGAATTTATGAAATTCTTAGGCAAATGTATAGATCTGGAGGCTATCATCCTCAGTGAGGTAACCCAATCGCAAAAGAACACACATGATATGCATTCACTGAGAAGTGGATCTTAGCCCAGAAGCTCAGAGTACCCAAGATAGAATTTACAAAACACGTGAAACTCAAGAAGAAGGAAGACCAAAGTGTGGATACTTCAATCCTTCTTAGAAGGGGGAACAAAATTCCTATGGAAGGAGTTACAGAGAAAAAGTGTGGAGTAGAGACTGAAGGAATGACCATCCAGAGTCTGCCACACCTGGGGATACATCCCATAAACAACCACAAAAACCAGACACTATTGTGGATGCTAGCAAGAATATGTAAAGATTTAAAACATTAGACCATTATAATTAAATGCTTGACTATCTGAAATTTTCCTAAAACTTTACTATAATAAAAAGTACATATTTTCTTTGTACATTTATTATTTATTTGTTTAAAATATTTAAACTTGGCTAATTAAAATTAGTGAGGCAAAATTCACTTTTTATCTCAACAGCTTAAAAATAGATCTTTTTATGTATTACTTCAAGTTTTACTAAGCAAGAAAAATGCATTAAATAACACTTTGTTATCCCTTTCTTCTGTAAGATGTTCTGTTTACTTGCTAGTTGATGCCATGCTAAATGTGGATCCATAAACAAGACTTCCAAGGCCCCCTAAGTGCTGTGCTTACGGGAATACACACTACACAGGCTTAAGGACTTTAAATATTGAATCAGAGAGATCCTTTGTTAACAGCTCTGTTGGTCCAAAATTACAAAATAAATATTACAGTTTCCAAATGTTGTATAAACATCTCTCATTCTTCTTAGTCTAAAGTTTCTATATCGTAAACACTAAACTCTGAATTATTACTTATTTTCCATCTTAGGTCATGATTGGTTATTCCTATTCACTTTCCCCTGCTTTATGTGACGATAGGAGAGATTCTTATCTTTTCCAAATTCCTCTAGTCTACAACTACAATCTATTTGTATATTCCAAGTTTTTTCAAATCTCCAACTTCAAATACCAATCATTTCTTGAATGAATAGTTAATTACCAACATATGCCATTTGCTAATTAAAATGATAGTTTTTTAGTTTTCTCATATTCTCTTGCCTACTACCAAAAACTATGTAATCCTTATGTATGTGTTTATGTTTGTAATATATATAATATATATACATCAGATATGATTAAAAGTGTCTTCCACACCTGACTATTTTTTTTAGATCCACTTGCAGATGTCTCAGGAAAGGCATCATTTGCTTTCTTGTGATAGTATCATATGCAGTCTCTTTTCCAGTTCTCTGCTGCCCCATCATTATTAGCCTTTCCATCATAACCATGTTTTTGTCCAGATTACTATGAAATCCAAGACCTCAGAAATGTTGCTCCTCAGCAGACTGTTTTAAGAAAGTCTGAAAGCAGCATGATGGATTTGTTCAGTCAAGGAAAAGCCATAGTAAAACATGATCAAGGCTTTTAAATGATGGTACCATTTGCCTATAGCTACAGTTAAAATATGAATGTTGAAAAGGAACAGAATGTTGGTGAGCAGTGTGAGTAGCTAAAGCTGTTATTGTTAGATGGAGCATGTTGCTGTGCCGTAGGAATTATTTTATCCAAGCCGATTTTTGTCTCCTACCTCCCCAGTTACTACATGAGATGACAGCTTGTAGTTTGTTTCACAACAGATTGACAGAATAATATGTGTACATAAAATATTGTTGTATAAGATGTGCAGTTGTACTTTTACTCTCGAAGGACTTACTTGTGGGTCTGAAGTTACAACGTAACAGTCGGAGGTCCTTTGTTAGAATATGTCTTATCCTTGATTCCTTTTATCAAATATGGATCGTTTATTTGACACTGTCACTCTATAACCGGTCACTAATCGGAGGGAACAGAGACATAGATCGGGGAAGTAGAGAAGGAGGAAAACAAATTCTCATAGGGGGCTTCAGCATCACCAGAATAGTGCTTTTGCTTAAGTACTCTAGTGCTGTCTATTTTTCTTCATCTATTTTGTTCCAATTTTTACTTTCTTCCAGTATTTCTGAAACATATTAGCATATCAAAGGTATAAGAAGCCCATCAAAATGTAAAATAATAAAACAATCTCTATTCAAACTCATTCAACGAAAAGTGTATTTTTTTTTGTGGATGATGAATCACTCTCAAATGGTGTTCTCAATGACATGGTAGCATGTATGCCCTACAGGTTTCACTGACCACTTAACGCTGATGCTCCTGAGCAAGCAGTTATTACTAATGTATTTCCCACTGTTTAAAAGCATGGGGGTCCTTGGGGTCTTCTAGCACTCTTGCTTACCATACATGTTGAAACTTCGTTCAAATGTTGCTACATTTCTCCATGTATATGCGTGGGCAATGTCTGTGCATGTGTTTACATGTACATGAGTTTACCTTACTTTAAGAGTGCATGTGTTTGCATGTACATGAGAGTTTACCTTACTGTAAGAGTACTTGTTTATGTTTACGTGAGTGTGTGTTTGTGTGTGTGTGTGTGTGTGTGTGTGTGTGTGTAGGCCTTAGATGTCTTTCTCAATCTTTCCAGACCTTTTATATCAAGGCAGACTCTTTGACCTGAATTCAGAGCTATCATCACACAAACCCTGTGTTTATATAGATATTGAGAATCCAAAATCTGTTACCCATCCTTACAGCACCTCTATGCATACATATCAGCATTTGTAGTCTTATTTTACTGCCTGGAAATTTACTCTTCCTGTCTATGGGAGCATCATGTACCCCTTTCCCTCTTCTTGGGGTTCTACTGAGTACTTTCACCATGTCTGCAGGACAAGTCAGTATGTCCTTTGCAGACACTGGTTTTGATGTTATTGTTAGTAAAATGTGTCTCCCTCTGCTGCCTAGTCTGACAGTACATGAAATAGAGGGGTAAGGAAGGAAGGAAAAGGAGTGAGATGCAGGACATCAGAGTTACACAGCTGGCTGAAAACAGACAGCAGAAATAAATGGACATGAGGCATGAGGTTCTTAAAAAGCAGCACATAGTAAAATGAACTGAATCTAGAGTTAGTAACTCAAATAAGTACAGTTTTGTAAAATAAATGAATGAAGTTTGGGTAGATTTATGATACAGGTATATTGCCATTTGGTGAGTTTAAAAAAGTGATCCCCATATTTTTTTCTGTTATCTTTCATTTAAAATTACCAATGGGAAAGCTCCAAATTGATTCTAAATCAAAGGAGAGGCAGTTTAATGGCACACAATTAGTTGCATTCTGAGTATTTAAGATGGTTTATATGAATTATAATATTTATTGTTCCTTAATAAATGTATAGCAAATATATAAGACAATAATCTGATATGTCTGCAACTTGTGATAAAAAACAAATCCCTGCAAATAAAAATACAGGTATATTTTCTGGCATAGTCTATTTTGAAATACCACTGTGGGAGTTCCTACAGACAGAAGATCTGAGAAAGTCCTGTTAAAAGACTCATTTTTTTTCCTTTAAAATATTAAAAAAAAGATAATTTTATCAAATTGGTTTTTTGACATCCTTTTCATTGTCTCACAGACTGTAAATAAAAACTGAAATAAAAAAAGGAAAATGTTTTGATGTCATTTTAGGAGTAAACAGAGCATTAACTCATTAGTCTTTGAAATATTCATTATTCAAAACATGTAGGTCTATTTGAAGTCCCAGAAATAATAATATCATGAACCAGATATCAAATATGCTTGTCAGCTTATTTACTGGTGCTGAACTTTAAAAGGAATGTGAAGATGGAAAGGTAGACTTTATTTTTAAAATGCAACAAATAGAATTTTCTACAGTGGAATAACTAGACTCATATTTGAGAGACTTCTAAAATAAGTATGACATTAATTCAGTTATACTTAAAGTTTTAGGAAAAGTAGTTTATATCAAATGCTTATATTCTTGAGTAGAATGCATAATTGATACAAAAAATATAAAAATAAAATAAGAAAGATTTTTTTAAAAGAAATAATGGGTTTATTAATGTGACTTTTACAGTCAAGAATTTAAGAACTGTCACACTAAGCAGACACAAACTGATACACAGAATCAGATAGAGCAATATAAAGTCAATTTTCAGAGGAAATAATCCAAAGAAGGGAGAGGGATTCAGTTAGTGAGAGCCTTTGTCTAATACGTACAAAGTTCTGCACTAGGTTTCCAGTAATACACACACAAGGGAGATAAAAAAGGAGTTTAAAATTTATGCTGCACTTGATATGAGTTTTAAATCTGATTTAGATGTCAGGAAAAACAACATCCTATTTCAGGTAACAGGGATTGGGAGATTTAATTTTGCATTGATGTAGATCAAACTCAAATTTTAGACTCTGTACTTTTAAAAAGTTATTCTCTATGGTCATACCATGGTCATACTCATTAGTTCTTTATCTTTTCCTTGATATCATATTTTGGAATGATTTCATTTATATATATATATATATATATATATATATATATATATATATATATATATATATACACAATTATATTATATTATATAATATAATTGTAAATATGGCATTAGTAATGGAATTTTATGATGGGCTACGGGATAATAGAAAGAAGATGCTAAGTGCCATTACCTGCACACATACTTCAACCCACTTGTTCCTCTTCCATTTAACAAAGAAATTCTACATATATTCTAATACATTATTACCATACTTTCTCCTTCTCCTCCTCCTCCTCCTCCTCCTCCTCCTCCTCCTNACTGTCTTATTATACACATGTATTTTATAACAACATATTCTACACGTCAACATGAAAATGAGAGCTTCCTGAATGAACACCCAGACTTCAATGTTGCATTGTCAGCCTCCAGGAAACAATCTTATACAGAATAGGAACTAAGGAAAATAGTTTATACCTAGCAAATAAACTGTGACAGTGAGATATTGGCCAGTGATTAGGGAGGGAACAGAGACATAGATCGGGGAAGTAGAGAAGGAGGAAAACAAATTCTCATAGGGGCTTCAGCATCACCAGAATAGTGCTTTTGCTTAAGTACTCTAGTGCTGTCTATTTTTCTTCATCTATTTTGTTCCAATTTTTACTTTCTTCCAGTATTTCTGAAACATATTAGCATATCAAAGGTATAAGAAGCCCATCAAAATGTAAAATAATAAAACAATCTCTATTCAAACTCATTCAACGAAAAGTGTATTTTTTTTGTGGATGATGAATCACTCTCAAATGGTGTTCTCAATGACATGGTAGCATGTATGCCCTACAGGTTTCACTGACCACTTAACCCTGATGCTCCTGAGCAAGCAGTTATTACTAATGTATTTCCCACTGTTTAAAAGCATGGGGGTCCTTGGGGTCTTCTAGCACTCTTGCTTACCATACATGTTGAAACTTCGTTCAAATGTTGCTACATTTTCTCCATGTATATGTGTGGGCAATGTCTGTGCATGTGTTTACATGTACATGAGTTTACCTTACTTTAAGAGTGCATGTGTTTGCATGTGCATGAGAGTTTACCTTACTGTAAGAGTACATGTTTATGTTTACGTGAGTGTGTGTTTGTGTGTGTGTGTGTGTGTGTGTGTGTGTGTGTGTGTGTGTATAGGCCTTAGATGTCTTTCTCAATCTTTCCAGACCTTTTATATCAAGGCAGACTCTTTGACCTGAATCCAGAGCTATCATCACACAAACCGTGTGTTTATATAGATAATGAGAATCCAAAATCTGTTACCCATCCTTACAGCACCTCTATGCATACATATCAGCATTTGTAGTCTAATTTTACTGCCTGGAAATTTACTCTTCCTGTCTATGGGAGCATCATTTACCCCTTTCCCTCTTCTTGGGGTTCTACTGAGTACTTTCACCATGTCTGCAGGACAAGTCAGTATGTCCTTTGCAGACACTGGTTTTGATGTTATTGTTAGTAAAATGTGTCTCCCTCTGCTGCCTAGTCTGACAGTACATGAAATAGAGGGGTAAGGAAGGAAGGAAAAGGAGTGAGATGCAGGAGATCAGAGTTACACAGCTGGCTGAAAACAGACAGCAGAAATAAATGGACATGAGGCATGAGGTTCTTAAAAAGCAGCACATAGTAAAATGAACTGAATCTAGAGTTAGTAACTCAAATAAGTACAGTTTTGTGAAATAAATGAATGAAGTTTGGGTAGATTTATGATACAGGTATATTGCCATTTGGTGAGTTTAAAAAAGTGATCCCCATATTTTTTTCTGTTATCTTTCATTTAAAATTACCAATGGGAAAGCTCCAAATTGATTCTAAATCAAAGGAGAGGCAGTTTAATGGCACACAATTAGTTGCATTCTGAGTATTTAAGATGGTTTATATAAATTATAATATTTATTGTTCCTTAATAAATGTATAGCAAATATATAAGACAATAATCTGATATGTCTGCAACTTGTGATAAAAAACAAATCCATGCAAATAAAAATACAGGTATATTTTCTGGCATAGTCTATTTTGAAATACCACTGTGGGAGTTCCTACAGACAGAAGATCTGAGAAAGTCCTGTTAAAAGACTCATTTTTTTTCCTTTAAAATATTAAAAAAAAGATAATTTTATCAAATTGGTTTTTTGACATCCTTTTCATTGTCTCACAGACTGTAAATAAAAACTGAAATAAAAAAAGGAAAATGTTTTGATGTCATTTTAGGAGTAAACAGAGCATTAACTCATTAGTCTTTGAAATATTCATTATTCAAAACATGTAGGTCTATTTGAAGTCCCAGAAATAATAATATCATGAACCAGATATCAAATATGCTTGTCAGCTTATTTACTGGTGCTGAACTTTAAAAGGAATGTGAAGATGGAAAGGTAGACTTTATTTTTAAAATGCAACAAATAGAATTTTCTACAGTGGAATAACTAGACTCATATTTGAGAGACTTCTAAAATAAGTATGACATTAATTCAGTTATACTTAAAGTTTTAGGAAAAGTAGTTTATATCAAATGCTTATATTCTTGAGTAGAATGCATAATTGATACAAAAAATATAAAAATAAAATAAGAAAGATTTTTTAAAAGAAATAATGGGTTTATTAATGTGACTTTTACAGTCAAGAATTTAAGAACTGTCACACTAAGCAGACACAAACTGATGCACAGAATCAGATAGAGCAATATAAAGTCAATTTTCAGGGGAAATAATCCAAAGAAGGGAGAGGGATTCAGTTAGTGACAGCCTTTGTCTAATACGTACAAAGTTCTGCACTAGGTCTCCAGTAATACACACACAACGGAGATAAAAAAGGAGTTTAAAATTTATGCTGCACTTGATATGAGTTTTAAATCTGATTTAGACGTCAGGAAAAACAACATCCTATTTCAGGTAACAGGGATTGGGAGATTTAATTTTGCATTGATGTAGATCAAACTCAAATTTTAGACTCTGTACTTTTAAAAAGTTATTCTCTATGGTCATACCATGGTCATACTTGTTAGTTCTTTATCTTTTCCTTGATACCATATTTTGGAATGATTTTATTTATATATATATATATATATATATATATATATATATATATATATATATATATATATATATTATATTTATAATATAATTGTAAATATGGCATTAGTAATGGAATTTTATGATGGGCTACGGGATAATAGAAAGAAGATGCTAAGTGCCATTACCTGCACACATACTTCAACCCACTTGTTCCTCTTCCATTTAACAAAGAAATTCTACATATATTCTAATACATTATTACCATACTTTTTCCTTCTCCTTTTCCTTCTTCTCCTTCTCCTTCTCCTTCTCCTCCTCCTCCTCCTCCTCCTCTTCTTCTTCTTCTTCTTCTTCTTCTTCTTCTTCTTCTTCTTCTTCTTCTTCTTTTTTCTTTGAGATGGTGATTCTCTGTATAGCCCTGGCTGTCCTGGAACTCACTTTGTAGACCAGGCTGGCCTCAAACTCAGAAATCTGCCTGTCTCTGCATCCCAAATTCTGGGATTAAAGGCATGTGCCACGACCACTCGGCTCCATACTTTCTTCTTTAAAACAACTATACCATCATACTGAAAAATTCTGATTATCACTCACTTCATTGAATATCTTAAAAATCATTAAGATTTTGGAAATTCCCTTAATGCACCAAAGTTAAAAGAATATATTTTTAGTTCCTACAGGGGGCAAGATCATACATTACAACACAAATCAGAAAATCCCCTTTAAATCAAAATAATTATAGTTTAAGTCCTGACATTTATTTTTACAACAATAATTTTGACTCACTTTAAGTATGGTGAATACTTATGTGTTGGAATATAGTAGGGAATATCTGAAAGCTATTTGGGGTAAAAAATATTTAGATATGGTAAAATTTCCTCACTTATATGTAGACTTGCTCATATATCCTTCCTGCTAGACACCACATCTGGTTGTTTACAAGTGACTTTTGATGTAAGCCGGGAAAATTACTGGCCATTGCATTACTAAATAAATAAATATTGTGACCAGTTATTTCCTGGGAAGAATGCTTAATTTGCACAAACACAAGAGAAAAGCAGGGGTAATTTATATGATATTCAGGACCTCTAACTTTGTAGTTAATATTGTATTTATCTATTTGTTCATTAATTAATTGATTGATTGATTGTTAAGACAATGTGTCATTGTAGTCCCAGTAAGCTTCTAGCAAACTAGGCAGTTAGGCTATCTTTGAGCTCACTGTCCCTCTAGCTCTGGTTCCTGTGTGCTGCAGTCAGCAAGCATCACCCCTCCTGGAATCACCATTATTTAAAAGTGTCAGAACTCTCCTGAGATATATGTAAACAGAGCATATTTCACGTCTCTATTGCCTTCAGGATCATCTTTATCTTTATGAACAAGTTATCATATTAAATTGATGAAAATTTTTCTTCTACATTTATTTTTACTCTTTCTGAACTCATATTTTAAGAATGTTATTTTTCTATATGTCTTTACTAACTCTCCATTTCCTGAGATGGAACGTCCAAGTCTTATTGATTCTAGTCCATTTGATAAACCAAGCCTTAGAATGCACAAGCATATCTTGATCTTAAAGGTACATCTGTGAAAACACTATTTGGTTAGGACAGGATCGATCTCCCTAAAAAGTTTGTCAGTTGTAAACTTTCACCTCCGTTAATGAATGAGTTCAAAGCTACTATACTGTGAAATAATTCACTATCATTTAAATGTTCTCCATGAAAATTTCCCAATTCATGTATTCTTCATTTACTTTCAATATTTCTGAATTATATCATGTCAAACTTGTTTTATATATGACACAGGAAAATGTGTATATCCTATCAAATGTAGTTGAAGCATGATAACATCAGTACCAAAGTTTATATCTTTTCAGTAGCCCTCATACCATGTGATATTTTAAGTTAGTTTACAAGTGTTTAGTAAAGTCCTGACTGTCAGTCTTAAATCAAAGTTACTAATCAACCAATGAAGAAAATCTACTTATGGACACTTATTACCTTATGATTGTCAGATGTTTGAAGATAAAACATATAACCTGAAGATCATTTTTCCATATGAGAACTACTCCATTTTAATTTTTTAAAATCCCAAAGCAGTGGATTTTCATATTATTAGTAATATTACTATATTTCAATTTGTCACAAGAATGGTACAATGAAAGGGAAATAATAAATTCAAATGTGGAAGGAAGTACTTGGTAGTACTGAGTAATTTGCCCATTCTATGACTTTTGTCATCTAACAGCCAATTAAAGGCTAGTCTGATCTATACAAGAATAGTCATGTGGCACATTCTCCTAAGACTTGATGGTTACAGTCCTGTTCACATAGGAACAAGTACTTATTTATAACATGTTTTCATATCAGATGGCATGCCTACTGTATCTATCTATGATAAGAATCAGTGTAAAGACATCTCTCACCCTATTCTGCAAATAAGTTTCCCTTTGTTTTTGCACTGACACACACTTTTCAATGTCTAACATATAATAAATTAGGATACGTGAGCAAGACAGTACTAATGTTGTTTTACAAATATCATAACAGAGCCTAAAGAAACCCCATGTTGCAAACACACAAAGGTTAAGATTCCCCAGGATCTACATCTAAAATTCTAAGGAGAAGGTTAAAGGACATTAATACATACACATACCCAATGCTTATTTTTTTGAAGAGTTGGGAAATCTTATTATAGCAGCATTGTTAGGCGTCTGGAGCATATGGGGAGCAGCAGTATGCTGGAGGTAGTAATTGTGAAGGTTTGGTATTGGAGATGGATGACATGCAGTGACATTCATTGGGGAAACAGGTTTGGCAGGCAACAGATACGTTGGTTCCAACTTTTCTCTCCCAGCAGGTGTTGCTATGGCACAAGAATAGTCTCCAAGGGATTCCATAGAACACACAAAGTGTAAGAACAAAACAGAAAAATCACTCTCTGCATGGCATTTATATTTTCTCTGCTACATGAGCCAAAAGACTAGCTGCAAATACACACAGGTCCTGTAGCCGCTGCCTCATTGACTGCTAAGGCCAATTTTGGCACTCTTGGTTAGAGTTTTCAAGTATCTTGAGCTATTATGACCTTTTGCATAATTTAATTATATAACTTGAGTTTTTCATATAATATTTGTAGAGTTATTAAAATATAACTCTATTATGAAAATTTCCTATTCTTCCTTTTTTCCCCTTCCTCCAATTCCTTCTCTGTTTTGTATTTCTTATGCACTGACATCCGTGAATTATCAGTGGTTCCTGATAAGAGATGGCAACACCCACAAGCCAAATTTTATTTTTCTTAAAGAACTAAATAAACAGGAACAAGATTTTAAGCTTGCTTATAATTCAAATTATGTGAAAATATAACAATCAAATATTATAATTTATAATGAAAATATTGAAAAAATGAACAGACACACTTGGTGATTTCTATAAGACACATCTTTTCACAGGAGAGGGATGTCTTTGTGTGTGTGTGTGTGTGTGTGTGTGTGTGTGTGTGTGTGTATTCCAAGTTCCTATAACTGTTATAGCCCAGAAAACATTTGCATCCTTGCTTATGTGTTTATGTTTTTTTTTTAAATTTATATTAGTACATTGTAGCTGTCTTCATGCACAACACAGAAGAGGGCATCGGATCCCAGTGCAGATGGCTGTGAAACACCATGTGGTCACTGGGAATTGAACTCAGGACCTCTGGGAGAGCAGTCAGTGCTGTTAACTGCTGAGCTATCACTCTAGCCTGCTTATTTGTTCTTAAATATGATGCCTATGATTTATTTAAAAATGTGTGTATGTGTGTGTGTGTGTATGTGAGAGAGAGAGAGAGAATAAGAGAGAGATCAGCATTATCTCTTCAACAGATAGAGAGTTCTACCCGCATTACTCCTTCAATTGAAAGCAGAATACCTTATAAAAATACACACCCAATGCTAGACTTAATATCTATTATTATAAAAAGTTTTTTTTAGCTTTTTCAATACGTGAATATATTTAGAAGTGTGAACAGGAGACATGCAACATGCATCAGGACACTCACAACCTTCAAGAATTATACTGTATTATGGAAATTGATAAACATGGGGACTTCTTAACAACTGCAATTATTCATAATAATTTATTAATTAGAAAACTGTTTAGAATGAGCTTGGAGGATTTGGAGGAGTTTTAATTATATTGGGTTAATAATCCAGGGGGCTTGGAGATATGGCTCAATGTTTAACAGCACTAATTGCTCTTCCAGAAGAGGATCTATGTTAAGTTCCCAGAACCCATGTCATGTGTTTCAAAAACAACTGTAAATCCAGCTCTTAAGGGTCCATTTCTGGCATGTAAGAACATCTGCATGTATGTGGAATACACATATAGCACATGCACGTGCATGAATAAGAGTACATCTTCAAAACAAATTAAACATTTTAAGATTAAAAGTTTGACTTAGACAAAAAGTTAAACCATATATGAGATCTCAGCAAAGGAAAAACTTTGTTTTCTCATCTTCAAATTAGATTGATGAAAGGGCTATTTAGTATAAATTTTAAAATAATGTTGTAAAATGCAGATCAAAGTGTCCCTTAAATGTATTTGCAGAGAATGATGCTTAGTTTGAATGCCCAGATCTAAAGGATGATGACTTTGAGAACTTTATCTTGTCTTTCTATCAGTTTTACATACAGTTAACACAATAATTCTTATTTTACACTTTTCTACACCCACAATCTATGTTTCCTTCATAGGTATGTTGTAACAAACACAAGGTATAGGATGGAAAAACAGCACAGTGCATATTAGTAATTTTCTTGTCACTGCCATGGGTACTATAATATGTATTGTGCTTTTTTTCGTTATACACATATGTCTATATTAAGGCTATATAAATCATATTTTAT
>LR751071.1:0-133747 GCA_902729485.2 Mus minutoides | reverse complement strand
CTTATTTTACACTTTTCTACACCCACAATCTATGTTTCCTTCATAGGTATGTTGTAACAAACACAAGGTATAGGATGGAAAAACAGCACAGTGCATATTAGTAATTTTCTTGTCACTGCCATGGGTACTATAATATGTATTGTGCTTTTTTTCGTTATACACATATGTCTATATTAAGGCTATATAAATCATATTTTATCGAAACCAGATATCTCAAATTTTAAGTATAGGTCCATATTCAACTGAACAAATGTTTATAGAAATAAAATAAACACACATACATATGGACAAACATACACATACAAGCACATGCACACACACACACACACACACACACACACACACACACACACACACATTTGCCATTTCTAGATGTTGAGAAGATACATTTTAGACAAGGGTGCCTTGAGTGTCCAGAATGTCTTGCAAAGGATAAGAATGAGCAGAACTCGAGTAGCCAGAGGCACATCCACAGAGGTCCTAAGGGAAGACGCTTACATATGCCTGACATTACACATTATAATTTGATTTCTATGTTTTGATAATATCATAAATGGCAGGTAACACAGATATCTAGTTCTCTTTCTATTTCTCTAAAGTAATAAGGTCTGAACATCCCTAAATAGATCCATTTCACTCTTATGAGGTAGACAAAATGTCAGTGTTGTCCATTTTCAGAAAGGTCAGGGTGTAACCATGAAAAGCATGGACCAGAAAGCAAAGGGAGCTAGCTAGCTGTCTGATCATGTTAATTATGGTTGCGCTTTCCAATTGTAAAAGAGTTCTGAATTAAAAGGATGGCAGGCAATAAATTATATACCAAATGTGTCTTGCAAAAGCATTGGAAAAGAGGAGCTTCAAAACAATCTAAATTTTATTTTATTTTACAGCTACTGTTGCTCATACCGGTAAACTTTTCAATACAGAGTGGTTAGAAAAATCAATTTACTTCTACAATGAAAAGGCCATTTATCGCCTTATAGAACCCATGTGACTTTGTTAGGACTCATATAAATGATCCCTGTGCATGATTCCTGTAGTTTACAAATTCCCTAATTACATCACTGACTGTGCCCCACCGGAGATGACTTGTTCTCTGGAAACAGACACACTATCACCATTTTAATAAGTGTTTTGACATGAGATGTCTTATCACGAGCAAAATAAAGGGGCCAGTGGACACGATGTTCCCTCATCGGACGAGGGCCACATGTTCTTTAAAGCAAATGAGGTTTAATTGACAGATCTGCTGGTTGATAACTGGTCAATTAAAAGAAAATAGGAGTGGAGTTTTCTCATAACACATGGAGTCCTCCCTAACAAATATTGTACTGCATCATAACTGCATTTAATGATGCATTTGGCCTTTCTGAGAGGTACAAAAATGCTACAATATATAACCCATCCTGAAGTAGTATGTATGAGATACATTTTGCATTGTAGTTTGCTTGTTTGTTTGTTTTGTTTTGTTTTTTCAAGACAGGGTTTCTCTGTGTAGCCCTGGCTGTCCTGGAACTCACTTTGTAGACCAGGCTGACCTCGAACTTAGAAATCCGCCTGCCTTTGCCTCTTGAATGCTGAGATTAAAGGCTTGTGCCACCATTTCCGGCTTGTAGTTTATTTTTAAACAAGAATATTTCTGTTAAAATATCAACTAGATATATATTGCTTACAAATATTATTTACATAGACTTTGTGAAAGTGAACTATGTACGTGTTCTTCGTATTGGTCTGTAATGCATGAAATGGTGCAAACTAGCTAGCTATATTGTGTAGAGCTGGGAAACTCTGAGTTTAAATAGAGATATTGTCTCCATGCAAAAAGCATCAAAATGTAACTTAGAACAACACCGGGTACCAACCTTGGGCCTTAACCCACATGTGCACCCACACACATTTAAACACAAATATGCCTACATGCACACCAGACACACAGAACACAAAATTAATTAGTTTTTTTTTTAAAGGGCAAAGGTTACATAAAGAATAACTTAGTATTTGATTATTTATATTTCATTTATCATTTTAATAAAACATGGGATAATTTATTCTGATATTTGGAGGAATTAATTATTCTAAGATGATAAATGCAGGGATTTTAAGGACAAAAAGAACAATATAAGAATGATTAATGTTTGCTGACCTACTGGAAGATAGACACCTAATTTCATATAGCTAATTCTTACAATAATATATGATATTTCAAAGTTAGGTAGTTCACATCAGTGTCATTTATGCCTCTCCAAACAGTTTACAATTAAAAATGTGTTTAAAATTTCTTGTCACTTCTATTATAGCCATTAAAAGGATGATTAATACAGCTACCATTTCACGTAAGCTCTATGACATTACTTGTAGTCTGTTTTAGGTATAGTAAGATCCTTAGTGTAAATGGCATTCAGACTAAAAACCATATTTAAGCTCTAACGATCCCTTCCATCCTTCCCCAGCTCTCTTGTTCCTACTTTCACTTAATCGTTTTTCTTTTTCACTCCTTCAGGTTTTATTTTGTAACAGAAAATAAAGGCTTGTTTCTACTTTAAAATGTATGCATAAGTATGAGTCCCCAGGTCTTGAGTTGGAAGTGCTAAAATGTCTGAAGTCACACACTCACAAACTCATCCACTGGGCATGTCCTCTTTCTGTACAGGTAGGTCTACTGGAGGAGAACAGTTCCCTTTGTTTCTATTGCTCATTCTCTTTCATATTGGTCATGGTCCCTGGTTTTTCCCACTATCTCCTTGTTCTTTTTATTTATTTATTTATTTTTTATTGTTTAGCTTTTACCATCTTCTTGGACGAGTCCAACTTTGTCTAAATTAATGCAATGACCCATGAAACCCATGTCTTAATTCTGATCTATTTCTGGCAACAGATCTGATTTTCTAATTGGTTGGTAGTAACATCAGAACATGTAAAAACCCTAAACCATAGCTAGCTTATTATCTAACCTGGCTTTATACTCTAGATCCTCACATTCTGAAGAAGCAAGGCATAGCGTCTTAGAACCACAGAAGCACACGTGAAGAAGAGTTTACCCAAGACACTGGTTTTTCGTTACACATGTTTGTGTATGTGTGAAATAAAAAAAGAAACCAGAAAACACGTGTAAATGTAATCTTACATGCAATCTATATCCAAAAAAGAATTGTTTTGTTATGATCCAAGGTAGAAGAAAGAGGGTTTAAAGTTCTTAGCTACTTAGTTTCCTTCTTGAGAACATTGCAAATAATGTGTAGCTGCCATCCAAACACTGTTTAGAATGAGATACTCTTCTACATACAGACAGCCAGTTAGACCAGCACCACTTATTGAAGTTGCTTTCTTTTTTCCATTGTATATTTTTGATGTCTTTGTCAAAGATCAATGTCTGTAAGTGTATGGTTTTATTTCTGGGTCTTCAATTCTGTTCCATTGATCAACATGTCTGTCTTTGTACCAATGCTATGCTTTTTTTTTTTTTTTTTTTAACTATTGCTCTGTAGTAAAGCTCGAGGTTAGGTATGGTGATTCCCCAAGCTGTTCTTTTATTGTTAATAATTGTTTTTGCTATTCTGTTTTTTTTTTTTTTTTTTTTTTTTGCCTTTCCAGATGAATTTGAGAACTGCTCTTTCCATGTCTTTGAAGATTGTGTTGGGATTTTGATGGAGACTCTACTGAATATATAGATTGCCTTTGGCAGGATGGCTATTTTTACTATGTTAATTCTGCCAATCTATGAGGATGGGAGATCTCTCCATTGTCTGAGATCTTCTTTGACTTCTTTCTAGAGAGACTTGAATTTTTACAGGTGTTTCACTTGTTTGCTTAGTTACTCCCAAGATATTTTATATTATTTGTGGCTATTGTGAAGGAAGTTGTTGCCCTAATTTCTTTCTCAGCCTGTTTATCATTTTATAAAGGAAGGCTACTGATTTGAGTTAATTTTATTTCCTGACATTTTTGCGGTAGGAGTTCTCTGGTGCAATTTTGGGGTCACTTATATATACTATCCTATCTTCTGCAATAATGCATCAGTTTCTTTGCAAAGCTGACCACCGTTGTTTACTCATATATAGCTATATATGACCCTCTCCAGTAATACTTCTTCAAAATCAAAAAGTATTTTTCACTGTTTTGGAAATAAAAGAAACCCTTTAAAATATTTGTAAAATAATTGTTAAGTTCTCCACCAATTTTCTTATAATTGTGTTAGAATAAAATACCTCTAGTTAAGTAATTATAAAATCTCTGGCTTGGATAGCAACCTAACAGTCCAGTCGGTCTGCTTCAGCCACGTGGTCCAGTGATGAGCCCTAGGAAAGAGGGCTCCATCTCATGCTAGAGATAAGCAAAATAACTACTTAAAATAAATAAATAAAAACCCTCTAATCCCAACACTTGGGAGGCAGAGGCAGGCGAATTTCTGAGTTCGAGGCTAGCCTGGTCTACAGAGTGAGTTCCAGGACAGCCAGGGCTACACAGAGAAACCGTGNACGTGGTCCAGTGATGAGCCCTAGGAAAGAGGGCTCCATCTCATGCTAGAGATAAGCAAAATAACTACTTAAAATAAATAAATAAAAACCCTCTAATCCCAACACTTGGGAGGCAGAGGCAGGCGAATTTCTGAGTTCGAGGCTAGCCTGGTCTACAGAGTGAGTTCCAGGACAGCCAGGGCTACACAGAGAAACCGTGACTTGAAAAACAAACAAACAAAAACAAACAGCCCAAAACAAACAAACAAACAAACCAAGCTACAAGAAAAAATAATAAAAGAAAATACTGCAATGCCGGATTTCCCCCCCCCCTGAGAATCCCTACCCTTAGTTCAGTAGCTCACTGACCTTCCCTCCCTAACGTGTGAGTACTGATCAACCATGTATCTAATCTCTATAAAAGCTTAAATGGTATAATCCTTACTTTAGCTTCCTTCTTCCTCTAGGCAGCTGTTGAGATTTACATCCTGCTTGTCTTTTGGGCTTTTCTTTTATTGTAATAACATTCCCCTTGATATCGGGTTTAGTCCATTCTGAAATGATTTTATTCGTGAGACTAACAACCCTAATGAGAGCTGGAGATTATTCTTGTCAATTGTTTGTTTTTGAAATCTCTCACTCTTCATCCACTGAATAGATCACCTGTCACCGCTTCTCCCTCTTCTGTCCCTTCTTTCCTTCCTCTCTTCCCTCCTTCCCTTCTTGATTACTTTTTCCAGAAAATTATGTAAACCTGAGCGAATAAGGTCTCATGATACATTTCCCCTTTAAGTCCAGAGCCATTACTGATCCAGCCCAGGTGCACACTTTCTTTCATGACTCTTGCTGACCAGTTTCAGTGATATTACAGCAAATGTCACAGTTCATCAGTTAGTAAGGTTATTCAATGTAACACACACTGGACTATTAGGAATTAGGCTCCAGGAACTTCTATTTCTCCCATAGCCACTTTCTTATCATAGTTATTGAACAAATAACGTAATCGAATGCGTGCTGCATTCTTTAACTATTCCTACCATTTTGACACTTACAGGTTCTTCGTGAACCACTCGCCCCCACTATCACTTTCCATTTCCCTTAGCCTTGCTCCTTGCATTTGAATTTTCAAGGCACATAAACTGTATTCAGTTTTCCTCTTGAGTCAAACATTTCCAAAACAATAAGGTTTTAACTAAAGTGTTTTCATGTACCACATTTATTTTGCGTTCTTTAACAACATCTCTTAAATTATTCAGCACATTTTAACATGGCACTTAGCCTTCTGAAGGCATTTTTTTTTTACCCTAATACTTTCTTAATCATTTGAAAGGCAGATGTTAAAAGCACAAGAAAGAGAACAGTAGCTCCAGATACCATAAGCTCCATCAAAACTACAAAAGAATGATTAAATAACATATTGTGTGTGGAAAGCTGACATAAAAGTAAAATCTTCAGAAAAATTGGCTGCTTTTGTCTAACACCCGATTTTAGCCAACTGCATTATCTATTTAAACACAAAACGCAGGTAAGCTACCTAGATATTCTTTGCTGTTTATTTGTTTCTGTACTACACACTGAACAATGCAGGACTAATGCAAGTCAGCAGAACTCTGGGGAATGTTTAATAATTTCTGAAGGCATTTTAAATTTTAATAAAGAGCTTTCAGATTTCTAATAAAACACATTTATGGAACAAAACTTTTTCCTCAAATAAAGGATTCAAACAGTGAAGCATTCTTCTTCGTAAGCTTTATATTCCTCAAGATGAATTATATACTGATGCCTCTGTAACACTGCTTGACATAAATACTACCGTTGCCAGCGGACAGATGAAAATGATGTATGTCTGTATGTACCCTTAGTCAAAAATTTCCTTAATCTATGCACAGACTGAAAGAAATGTCGATATTCTGTAAAACGCTATTTTGTAGTCAGGTGTCTCCTGAAAATTTTGATAAACAAAATGTCCTCTTAATCCCAGCACTCGGGAGGCAGAGGCAGGCAGATTTCTGAGTTCGAGGCTAGCCTGGTCTACAAAGTGAGTTCCAGGACAGCCAGAGCTAGACAGAGAAACTCTGTCTCGAAAAACCAAAAAAAAAAAAAATAATAATAATAATAATAATCCTCTTAAAACTGGAACACTAGCATGTTAGAGTCCAGGTGAGCTGCGGTTCAGGACCCACCCCGCTGCAGCTGTGCCTCTATCCACTGCGGAGGAGAGGACAGTCTGTAAGGAGTAAGATGGGAAAGCTGACAGAAAAAGCAATACTGTTTGTGGGAGAAATCCCTACTGTCACCATGTCCAAACACTATGTGTCACCCTGGCCTAAACAAAGGACAGGTACAACCAGCTGTCACCAGCCTGGTCGATAGGCATGAAAATGTGCAGAAGACACACTTGTTGCTCACTCCTTTGGTTATCACACTACTGAAAGAATAATCCCAAGAAACAAGTATTTTCTCAGGAACCTCCTACCGAGAAAGAAAATAGCTGGAGCCTCTGGAGAATCCAGAGGAGCCCACTGCCTCCAGAACAAAGCTTTCTAACTGGTCAGGAGACCTCACAGGGGAGCCTGGGAGTTGAGACACTATGGTATACTGCTTCATCATGCATGCATTTACTTGACTCTCCCCATAAAGCCCACACTCATGTCCATGCTTCACTGAATATCTTTGCCTTTCTTCTCAGAATGGCCATATTGAATAAATATCCCTTTTGATTTTCACTCTCAATTTGCCCTTTTTCATTGGCTTATTATGGTTGGCTGGCTGAACCTTGCTTGCTGGGGCTCAGGGCCTGACCTCTAACTCTGGTAACACTACCTGTAAATAAAAAAGTGTCAGCCTTCATGACTTAAAGACTATGCTTAATTTGCATGAAAACAATCCTGCCTGACATCAGTGTGGAAGTTTCCAGTCAGCCACCCTATAAAGAAATGGCCTTCTAACCAGGAGACTCCAACTTTTTATTTCACTTTTACTAATTTTTTTGCATTAACTTTTAAGCCTCTTTCTTTCTCTCTCTTTCTTCCTTTCTCTCTTCCTTCCTTCTTTCCTTCCTTCCTCTTTCTTTCTTTCTTTCTTTCTTTCTTTCTTTCTTTCTTTCTTTCTTTCTTTCTTTCTTTCTTTCTTTCTCTCTCTCTCTCTATATATACACATATACATATAGATTATACATATATACTCATTATATATGTGTAATATATATTACATCTCTCTGTTCTATATACTTACATAAGCAGAGAGATGGGATAATTAAGAACAGCATAACATCAGCAGCAGAAAAACAATAGTATCTTATGGATGAGACTTGAGGAGTTGAGCAATAGCAAAATAATACGAAGGATATTTACAGTATAGTTTCACAGTTTGGACCACTCTAGCAAGATAGCAGTCACATGAGAAAGGTATTCTGTAAAATGTGCACTTGAATACAATACAAAAGAAGTTAGCAGTTTCATACTGGTTCAATTTAATTTTCTAGCAAGTCCATATACTCTGTCTTTTCAGTTATTTTATTTTAATGAATAAGGTTTCAAAATTATAGCTCACAGGTCAGCACACTATGTCCACTGGGCACATATCCTTGTTCACTCTTTTGGCAAATACAATTTTAAAACAGCTATACCCATTTATTCATTTAGGTTGCTTAGCTGTTATTGTAGGTAGAATATACATTATAATAAAGTAGAATAGTTATAGCTGAACCATATGCATAGCTTGAGTAACTGAGAACTACTCCTGATCTCTTCATCAACCCTCGACTCCGTCCTTAATTCAACGTTCACATATTTTACGGGAATAAAAAGGGATTCTTTTTCTGTCTAGTACCTTGGGTATTACTTCATAAATCTTAACTGCATGGTGTTTTCTTCTAACCTAAGCATCATTTCATGTTGATATAATAGTTCAAATTTCTTAGCTAAAACAGTCCATCCTTCACTGAAGACTCTTACTTTTCCTTTTGAAACAGAGAAGAGCAAAGAAGCAGATCCAATTACATGGACTTAATCGGTCTTTCCTTAGCTCTTATATTTATTTCTGATTCTCCCTCCTTGTACACCACTGTCCCATGTTAATGAACTTGGCACGCCCACCCGTGCAGACACTCTCTGGCTTCCACAGTTGCAGGAACTACACAGCTCTCAGAAACCTAAAGCTGCCAGGTAACGTCCAGGTGGTCATCACTGTGCTTGAGCATTTATTTCTCTATCTTGCTTGATCCACAACCAACATCTTGTTCCTGCCTCTGTTATACAATATCCCGTTGTACACTAAGGAGAGAGAAACACAACCCTGCAGTTCCGTGCTGAGTCTTCTGCTCGATTTACCCACCAGATGTCTCACCAGGTCTTGCTTTCATTGTCAAGGCTGGATGCACATAGTTCTGAGTTTTATTATAAACAGACAAGTTTTCTTGAGTTGTGTGAAGGAATACATGCAAACTGATGAGCACCAGAGACTTCACTATTTAGTGAGGGCAAGAA
The DNA here is from genome assembly GCA_902729485.2 of Mus minutoides. Taxonomy (NCBI): domain Eukaryota; kingdom Metazoa; phylum Chordata; class Mammalia; order Rodentia; family Muridae; genus Mus; species Mus minutoides. The sequence goes on along the minus strand of LR751071.1, from coordinate 124,806 downwards.
GCAGTAGAGAGGAAAGAAAGAAAGAAAGAAAGAAAGAAAGAAAGAAAGAAAGAAAGAAAGAAAGAAAGAAAAAAGGAGAGAGAGAGAGAGAGAGAGAGAGAGAGAGAGAGAGAGAGAGAGAGAAAGAGAGCAAGAGAGAGGAAAGAAAACACCAAAACCAAATTTTACTCTACCAGTTTTGCTTGTAAAAAGGAACAGACTATGATGATATTCTAAAATTTGATTTTAGCTGCTGATAATTTAGGCTTAAATTTGCATGAATTTTCTTTAGGAGGCACATTAAGAATCTATATTTGACAAAACTGAATGATGACATTTAGACTTTGATACAATTAAATTTGTAACTGAGACATTTATAGCAATTCATAGGAAGTACTTTTCATCGGCTGAAGTCTAGCCTAAAATATAGTTCTAGCAATGAAATATTAAGACCAGAATAAACTGATGTGATTTTCTCAGATTAATATCAACGCTATTACTAAAACATAATGTAAGTAGATGCTTTACCATTTCCCCAGCCTCTGTTTGCTTCTCTTGCTTCCTTTGAAGTTCAAGTTTAATCTCAGCTCTCCATGAGACAGACTTAGCTATATTGCAGAAGCACTCACTCAGAGCTTAGAAGTGTGATCAAAGTTTAGGTAAGGTGTCAGTCCACTACAGACTATTCCAAATTCCTGAAGACTCTGCCTTGAATCACCTAAGAGCAATGTCTATCTGAACCATGTCCATATGGTACAGAGCACAGTGCACAGTGTTAAAGAGTTTGGTAAAGGAAATGGAAATTAATGTCAATTTATATTGATAAACCAAAAATGGTTACAAGGACAATTTCTAAACTTACAGAATTGTGTGTGTGTGTGTTAATATTTAACTAATTAAAAAATAATGTATATATTTATATCATTCACATTGTATTTTTTAGTATTCATAAGGTATGGATAAATTCTCAAATAGTCATAGCTTTCCAATGTTTTCCTAAACATAGCTTGCCATTTTCTTAATTAATTGTCTTTTAAATCACTAATAATTCTGTAAATGACAAATTACCTCCAGAGATACTTTCCATTTCACTCCTTTGTGTTACCTAATAGATGTGTTGACTGTGGGTCTGTGATCTAAGGAAGATTTCTGTGCTATGTAGAAATGTCTCATGGAAACAAAGTCTCATCTCATTAAGTGACATATACATATCCTTTAAAACAGAGGAACAATTGAGAATCAATGTAAGATTTCTGTGTAATACCAGACTTAGAAAATTTAAAAGAATTAAAGAATATCACCCTATACTAATGTAAATTTGACATCATAGTTTGATATAATATAAAAGTGTTTAGGTATAATAAAACCACTTGGCCAGTGCTAAACGCCCTGAAATGGTAATTAGGAAAAACCAAAACAGAAAAGGCATTTGTCATTTTTGTGGTACTGGCTTTCCATCCTGGAGCCACAGGTCTGCTTTTTAAAATGTACTCTTTTAACAATTGCTCCATTTTCTTAGATTCACTCACTCAACCAACTCATCTAAATTCCTTCTATAGTCTCAGTGGTTGTATAGTATTGACATAGTCTGAGAATTTCTTATATGGTATAGCTTGTGAAACCTCCTTAGTCTTACTCTGGCTTATCACATATCTGTTTTCATACTGAAGTGCCATTTTGAGTGTAGACTTCTATCAGGAAGAGATAATAATTTTAATATCATAAATAGAATCCCAAATTCTCAGTCATGAGTCCTGTAGAGACTACTTTGGTGCGCCATTGCACTGTAGGCAACTTACAAAATATAAGCCGGATTTAGTATGAAGAAAGACATACTTATTAGTTTAAGTACTTCTTTCAAGTTACAATTGCCTGTATGTTCAGACTGAAGAACAAGGTGCTGTGTTCTCAACCTCATTAGTCTTAAACTTGACCAAATCCTTTGATTTTTGCCACTTGAATACTTTAAGAGTTTTTTATGAGACCTATATTTTTAGTTTTATTAGACTAACTTCAACATCCACCTTCTCCTATCTTGTCTGATCCTGAAACATTAAACCAAATTACACATATGCATACTGAAGAACTTTTTGTCTTGTCAGTAGAAAATTGAGAAAGAACACGAGGGGGCCAACAGAAGTAGAATAAGAAAAGACAACTTACGCAGAGTGTCCGGTTCTTGAATTAGATCATAGCTTTGTCAAAAAACTATTTATTGAGTTCTGACCATATGACATGAATTTTCCCTAATGCCGAGACTACATTGAACAGTACAGACAAAATTCAGTTTTCACAGTTTTCCCTTGGGGAACATCAGTTCTGTGTGATGTGACTGGAAGGAGATGGCATGGTGAAGGATTCTAAAAGCTTAGTAAAGTTTTTATTTCTATAGTTACTCTTTAGAAACCAAACAAATAGTTAAGATACTTTATTATGACTCTTCTAATATCTACCAGACTCTTCTTGTACAAAATCTGTTCTTTGAATACCTTAAAATTTCCTTTTAGAATCTCTGAAGATTTGGACATTTCTGTTTTGTCGTTCATAATTTCCAGTTTCAGCCAGTGTAAGTACCATATTTAAGTGACTATCAGAACACATCCCAGTAACAATTTTACAAAGTTTCTTCTTTTGTTCTGTGACCTATTTGGTTAAAGTTGAACAGCCAATGAGCCATGTTCCCTTCAAATGAATCTGTTAAACAAAAGCAATGATTGTGTGTGTGTGTGTGTGTGTGTGTGTGTGTGTGTGTGTGTGTGTGCTGGCTAGTTTTGAAAAAAAATGAGTGAAGAAAAGAAGAAAAGCAAACAAACAATTTGGGGTGATGTTTATGGGTAGAAAATTCTGGGAAATTATCCAGTAAAAATAAAGACAAGTATCCCTGGAGTTTTTTCTTACTTTTAAAGGGAAATCTTACATGATGTTATTCAGCACAAGGTTGCCTACCATTCTAATGTGGGGAGTGCATGCATATCTGTTGATTGAATAAATACTTATCAACAGTTTTCCATCAACATCATAAATAAACTTATTTGATTGTGCAAGTTCAAATATTTAGAGACCAGGTAGAGGCTTTGCATACTGTGGGATAGAAACCATGTCCAAATACTGTTACTTTCAACACTCAAACTTCCTTTTTACATTGATCATATACCAGATAAACACTGAATATACTTTACAACAATGAACAGCAGAAAGTAAGTTCATTTTGCCAGCCTTTCATATGGTTATGGACTTATTACTAAAATCATATGGACTTATTACTAAAATCATTTTAGCGTGAGCTGCAACTGGAAACCATAAGAAGGCACAAAGTCACATGTGAATGAAGCAGGGTGGAGTCAAAATGATGCCTGACTGGGAGGAAAAGCCAGTTGTTAAGCACCTGCAAGCATGGAGCTTTTCTGCTGTAACTGAACTCTATGAGTTTAATTTATTATACTCACCTGGCACAATATGAGGATCTGGCAACATATTGGCAAAGTACACTGGGTCAGTAAACATCCTGAGAGTTAACCTACCTTATTCTCTCATAAAAACACTGGACTTTCCCTCACCTAGATATGCTTTACATAAGAGAAAGGGTAACACTTTTTTTTTTTAATTTCAAAATAATTCTGCTCTTATATATTTTTGCATTTAGAGGATGTAGTACCATGGTATTTTCTGAGATGTCACATCCAACATCAGCTTTAACAAAAGCTATCTCTTAGTAGTGGAGACATTTCTTACAATTTTTTTAAAATGTAAATACTCTTAAATCATTTTTCAAGATTTATGTCTTAGACCTAAATAGTTTTGTTGCATTTTAAACTTAAAAAATATTTCAGCCTTAATCACTGGTTTAACTTTATTAATATAATTTCTAGCTCTACAAGGGCTGTGGCTAATGAAAAAAAAAAACCTGGCATAAGTTTATCTTAAATCATAACTTTGTCACTGCCATTGATTTTATATACACATTTAAAAAAATTCATAAATAAAATGAAAACAACACATGCCTCAAATCAGATGGTTTTTTTTTTTTTTTTAGGTATTCAGAGTAGTAAACTTTTTAGATTTAGCAAATTTCAAAAAAAATAATGATTTCTTCGCTTCGTTAATTATATCAAACTCAATCTCATTTAAAGGGGTTATGTACCAGGAGCAAGCGTCTTACCTGTACTGCTGGAAATGTTAACATCAATACTGATATCAGATATTCCTCCTCCCTTCAGAGAGGCCACGCATGTGTAAGTCCCAAAGTCTGTGAATTTTAAATCAATGATATCCAAATTTGTTGTTCCGGGGGACACATCAGGGTCAGTCTGTGTAATAACCATCCGCTCAGAACTTCTTAATGGACGACCATTTTTAAACCAACTGAATGTTAACTCCTCAGAGGGAACAGCTTCGACTTGGCAAGATATTTTCACCTCACGCCCAATCTGGATGTTGTCATCTTTGTGATAAGGATCAGGAGTGATCCAAAATCGTCCTTTTTTTAATGCTAAAACATAAAAATTCCACAAGGAGTTAGTGTTATTTTGATAATTGTGAAGGTTTGGTCACTTTAGGTAGTCATCTCTGGGCTGAAATATCAAAGCAAAGCAAAAGAGAATGAACATATGTATCTTTTAAATCATGTGCACTATAAGTCTTAATAGGTCGTCCAGAAAAATAAATCTAAACAGAAACTCACACATTCTGCACACAGATTTTTTTATATTCATTTGATAATGATTGGCAGTGATAGAAAAATCATACTTTAATTATACTCACAATTGTTACTTTCATTACATTTTTGTTGGTGTGAAAGACTGACCAAAAGCAACTTGGGGAAGGGATGCTTTATTTCATCTTACACTTACAGTCCATTATTGAGGGAAGCAGGAACCTAGAAGCAGAAACTGAAGCATTGGCTGTGGAAAAACACAGTTGCTTACTGGCTTGGTCTCTCTGGCTTGCTGGGCAAATCTCCTTATGCATTCGAAGCCCACATGCCCAGGGATTACATCAGCCACAGGAGCTGGGCCCTCCTATATCAAGCAGCACTTTAAAAATGTTCCATAGACACGCCTACAATTCAATCCAATGCAGGTAATAGTTCAGCTGAAGTTCTGCCTTCCCAAGTGTGTCACATTGACAATAGCTAACAATGACAATTGAATTTAACTATGCCACACTATAATTAAATATTATCATCATAGAATTTAAATTAACCATGGAAACAGTTTACATAAAGTCATGGGGTACTAAAGTTTAAAGAAATAATATGAATCATCTAACCTAAAACCTTCCCAATACTATGGTTTCAGTATTTCATAATTTCCCAAGCAAGTCACATGCTGTACAAAGATAATAATACGAGAAGTTTTTCTAACATTATATCTGCATATAATGAACAACAGTAGTTTAGGAGGAATTGAGTCAATGAATTTTTATGAAGCATTTCTATATGCGAAATGTGAATTGGAAAAAATTATGTCTGTAAAACATTCTCCTAACTTTTTCTTCTTCTTCATCTCACAGCTGTTGTTTTAAAAACAAAATCTCAAATGTTTGATTTTACTAAATGAAGAATCAAGAACCAGATGCTGGGGTGAAAGCTGGTAAGCTTAAAGAGGCAGAGAAAGCACCCAGCCAACCTTCTCTTCAACTGAGTCCCAGAAGAAGAAAAGCCACTTCTCCTTCTCCACACTGTCTTTCAAACCATCCCAACCAAATGTTTCTCCTTTCTATTACCTGTGCATCCGTATGTCCTCCTGATTTGCTCTCACTCTCTATGTTTTTTTGTTTGTTTTTTCTTTTCTGATGTTCCCTTCCTGTCAGCTGGTTGCTTGCTCTGCCTCTTGGCCTGTGCTTGGCTTTAATCAATCTTGTTTAAAATTTAAAAAAAAAAAAAAAAAAAAAAAAAAAAGAGCTGTTAGATTAAAGGAGTGTGATAGCGCTGTGCCATACCACAACTAGAGGCAGGTTTTGTTTTGTTTTGTTTTGTTTTCAGTAGCAATCTCAGGGTTCATAGTGTAATCAAGTATCCAGCAACATACAATATGTAGATAGTTCCAACTAAAACTATGCTGGATTTTTCTTGCAGAAGACCAAAAGAACCTCTTGCAGATGGCTTAGAGTACCTGCCATGTTTATGTGCTGTTCTCATAACAGAATATTCTGGGTCTAATTTCAGTGCTAAGTGATAAGCTAAATCTTCTGAAGTCTGACTGAAGGTGACTGGAAAAGATTATGGCTTCCCAAGAACCTGAACTTGGATTGAAAGTATAGACACAACAGGGAAGAAGTTTTCTTTTTTGTTTTTTTTTTTGTTTGTTTGTTTGTTTTTTTCCTCCTTTATCACTGCTTCCCAGTTGAGCATACTATTTATTTATTTATTTATTTATTTATTTATTTATTTATTTCGAGACAGGGTTTCTCTGTGTAGCTCTGGCTGTCCTGGAACTCACTCTGTAGACCAAGCTGGCCTCGCACTCAGAAATCCGGCTGCCTCTGCCTCCCGAGTGCTGGGATTGAAGGAGTGCGCCACCATGCCTGGCTGAGCATATATTTTAGTTTTACACTATTCTCTGCATTTCCCTTCACTTCACTATTGCCCTACCTGTATAGGAAATATAGTTTATGCGGTGGAAGTGTATCAGAATATATTGGTCACAAAGTTTCAACTTCAAAGCTACAAGCACACTGATACTTTCAGAAATCAAGTACCTGTAGTGTATCTGCAGACATAAGAGGCTATGCAACAGCATTTGCATGACATCTCTGAACTTATCAAAAGTTCTCTCCATTAGTGCTGGGAAGACGAAGGGGCACAGAACGAACAAGAAATGAGTAGGTTTATAATTCTAAGACGCATTTCATCTGCATCTTCATACTTGTTAGTCTGAAGTAGATTGTTTGCTCTGTTTATTGTGTCTTGGGAAAAGTAGGTAACTATGAAAAACAACGTTTGCTTCTCTCTTTCTACTCAGTACATTGTTACAGTATCCTAATCAAAGACTAGAAACTCAATTCAGCTCTAATCATTTGAGATGAAGAACATAGAAATAACAGGGCCTTATGGAAATGTTTGTAGTCATTATTTACATTAATTTACAATTACACAAACTATGTTCATTAAATTTATATGATACATAAATCTAGGGAAACTAGGCACATATACTTTTGAAATATCTTGCAAGCTTCAGGAAATCTGAACCACACATAAGACTTTACAAATTAGTTTTAGAAAATGTTCTCTTGACGATAATAAAACACTAGAAGAAAATATTTTTAGCATATTTAATATTATTGTTTCTTAAAATTTTTCTTAATAACATGCAATCCATGAATTTTATTTATGCTGAATCACACACTTATGCTATTGGAGGAAAATTGATGATCCATTAGGAATTCTACAACCTAAATTAATGTGTTACATTCTCAGAAGCACTGAAGATAAATCTAGTATCTCCAGAAAGGAAACGTAATTTAAAAAGTGGTAACATCTGAATACTACATTTTGTATAAGTGTGCAAATACAATTCAACTATAATAATAGTTCCAGGGTACAAAACAGTTTAGGGGGGCAGGAAATATCCTCCCTTTAAAATACATTAAAATATTAAGAACATTTTGAGTTTTAGATAGTCACACATAAATTATTTTCATTTCTAAACATATATTTTTCTCATATCTAAAGTAAATACAGAAATTTAAATAGAATTATTATTTACAGTGATAGTTGTGAAAAATAAGTTATATGTATAAACTTATGAAATAACTTTTCACTTATGGGAAGATACATTTTTATACTCTTAAGAATAATTTTCTTTACTAAATAGTTTGTTTATTGACACATAAAAACAGATGTAACTAACACTTAGATGTTCATGTGACTGAGATCCACTTAGCACACAATACTATTTTGCCATTTAGTGCTTTGTATGGAGACAAATTAAAATATTATTGACAGCAAAAGTCCTGCACATTAATCATCCAAATTGGATTGAAACTGCAAAACTCAAAAATACCCTGATAAAATACGCAAAATCAATATGCACATTATATGTTACAGGCTATTTCACTCATGGCAAAGTGATTTGTAAAATCCTAAGTAAAAAGATTAAAGACTATATACCTGTAATCAATAAGACTATATGTCATACATAATTGCAGTATTTTAGTGCAATATGATAAAATGTATCTTAATGAATTAACTACAAAAACAATGAACTTCATGCCAAAAGATATTTGACCTAATTTTAATATCATGAAAAGAGTTGGCCTAAACCAATCACACTAGACTTCCAAAAGATACAAAATCTGAAAAAGGAAAAGAAGAAACCAGTCTATTTATTCAACTCTAGGTAAAGAATATCAGAATTAGGACTTGGAATCACGGTGTTTCAAAGCAATGGTTTTATGTTTGTTTATGTTTTCCCTATATCTAAACAACTGCCTATGGACACAGAAAAGAAATAGTCTAATGAAAATAAAATATAATTGGGTGTTGATGAGGCACGTTCATCTATACTAACAGGAGAGTGGAATTTATTAGACTTTTCTCACTCAATTCATTCAGAAATCTAAGAGAATAGTTCTGTTAAAATATCATGTGTAAATAGCAACTTGTAACTAGTTGTTCAATTCTATGAGGTCCTCGATGGGTTATCTAATTTGTATGGGTCAAGTGCGTCTCTCATAAAAATAGGAGGTGAAAGTATTAACTCCCTCAAAGAACTACTATAAGAAATAGCTTATTAGTGATAATGTTTGACCTTTGAAAATATAAAGCATTTAATATAGTTAAGAATCTGCAAAGTAGGTTCCTTCACTTACAATTAAACATTCTCTTTTTTAAGTGAATAATTTTTAGTAGCTCACACAATGCTAATTTAATGTTATTTCTTCCTTCCAGTTAAGCTTTCACCCTTTTCAAATCAATACAAGTTAAGTGCTGAACAGTACCAATAGATGTAAGGTTCTGTAGAACACGAAAGCAATTTTTGAAAAAGAGGAGACAAATCCCTTTTCCAAAATTTAATTTTTTGGGTGAATATTAAAATACCCTTAAGAGAGAGAGAGAGAGAGAGAGAGAGAGAGAGAGAGAGAGAGAGAGAGAAAGAGAGAGAGAGAGAGAGAAGCCGGGCGGTGGTGGCGCACGCCTTTAATCCCAGCACTTGGGAGGCAGAGGCAGGTGAATTTCTCAGTTTGAGGCCAGCCTGGTCTACAGAGTGAGTTCCAGGACAGCCAGAGCTACACAGAGAAACCCTGTCTCGAAAAACAAACAAACAAACAAACAAACAAACAAACAAAACCCTAACACCATCCCAAGAGAACATTATACTTGGCTTAAAGTATCATCATTTGTAATGAATGGACCTTGAACGATACTTCTTTTGTCTGACAGTGCATGTAAAAGCTTGGTGCGAAACTAACCTCTATTCTAGCCATTTTGGACATGTTGTAATATGTACATAATAGATTGATTCTTTGCCTTAGGCCTGAATCAAGAGTACCAGCTTGAAAGATGCCTGTACTGTGGATTCCACAGAAGGGGGATGTGAGCTTGTATCTTGACTGAAGATACCAGCTTAAAGTTGTAAAATATATTTCGTTTAGATTGAAGACACACAGCTCTAAATGGAACATATATGCCATATCCTCTATTTCTAGCCTCAGGAATGATTGTGGAAGAAAAATAGAGTCTATGACTCAGAGGCAGTTAGGCAGTTAAAGGCTACAAAGAAACCATGGCTTCTTTACATAGCAGGGCAACTGCACATAGGAACTCACAGTGGTTGTGACAGCATGAATATGATCCATGTAAGCCCAAGCCAAGCCAAATACCAGCTTGGAGACAGGAATATAGCACTAAGTCCTACACCTAGCCTAGGATTTATTGGAAAAATTTCAACTTTTGGCAGACTTTATTTATGACTGTAGACTTGGGTAACTCTACTAATTTTCAACAACTCCAAGAATACTTGGGAAGCACAAAGTGCTCTTGATTAACAAAAAATACAAGGCTGAGTGGGTCAGGAGAAAGGAGGAAGGGGGAAGGGGGAAGGGGAAAGGGGGAAGGGGGAAAGGGGAAGGGGGACTGACATGGTGAAGAGTTTAAAGATGGTAGGTGATAAAATGAAAATGTATTGTATAAAAGTCTAGACAAATTAATGAAATATTTAAAAACAAAATTTTATCAAAGTATTCCATGATCTAAATAGTAAACATTAGCACAACAATCAAAACAATTGATGGAGATAGCATAACAAAAATAACAATTGAGAGTGCATGTCTTTGGAAATGGAAATTATCAGTTGATACCTTTTGGACTTCTGCTTTGAATCTGTTTCAAACAGATAATGAGACAGAGTGGCCTCCAATTACCAAACCAAGTTGGGAAATTAGTGAAAAGATGAACTTGCAAAGGTAGTTCAATGGTTAAGAACACTGGCTTCTCTTCAAGAGGTCCCAGGTTTGATTCCCTGCACCCACATAGCATCTCAAAATAATTTGCAATGTCAGTTCCAGGGGATCAGATGCCTTCTATGGCCTCTGTGGGCACTAAGCATGCATGTGCTACACAGACATACATGAAAGCAAAACACTTGATATGTAAATTAACAAATTACACTTTATATTCATTATACAAGTAGTGAAATTCTTTCTAGATATACCTCATCATATGATCTCCATAGAATTCTGAATGAAAAAATTTTTATAAACTATTATCAAGAGAAATAGACACAGAAAATGATCAACAGTATAATCAAATAAATATGGGACTGTTTCTTCTATACTTTGCTAAAGAGAATTTAATATTTGTTGGAGAAATGAGGTATTTTCTAACGCCACCAGATGCCAAATGAATATGAAGTTGAAAATAGATTATTACATCAGCAAAGATATGAAATAGAATTAACAATAGCATATTTTATATCTTCCTTTATAATGAGGTACACATTACCTTAGGGGATGATAAACAGCTTAGAGCAAAGTCAATTATCATTCTTTTGTATTGTCTCCAAATCCACACATGATTCATTTTTTATATATATATATATATATATATATATATATATATATATATATATATACACACACATATATGTGTGTGTGTATTCAACAATTTTCATTAAACATAATATAAATGAACACTTCAAGGTAATCACTTTGCAGATAATAATTGTTTGAATTCAGCACAAGGTGTCTGTTTTCACTTTGATTTTGTTTTACTACCCTGCACTCTTGAGATTTGGAGGGAAATGAAAGTAAAGAAGAGGTGAAGATCCAACCATTTAAAATCATCAATATGTACTAATACAAGGCTATTGGTGAGAAGAAAACAAACAAACAAACACAGAAACCCTAATTCCAGTGGAAATTCTGTTGTGTGTACATTATCAGTGTATACCGCCATCATGAGAAATTAGCTGTCTAACATTGCATTCACTTAAGGAGACATAACTTCAGGCCAGTGTGCTCTTTATGTGTGTAAGGGCTCAGCAGATAAACAGTTCCAATGATAGATGGAAGATGAAGAAAAAGAGACATCCATGAATACTTAGAAATTCTGCTTCAAAAAGTTAATCATGGTTGTGTTAACAAAACAAAGTTAAACATATGACTTTTTTTTTTATTAAACATATGACTTTTAAGCAGAGTTTATTTGTGGAGAACTGTTCAAAGCTTTGAATATGATTGCATGCTTGTTACCACATTCCTGGAGGTTAGTTTTGCGTATTAAAGTTCTAATTCTTTGTGGAAATTTTTCTAAGTCACATGCTCCAGAAAACGAAGTGAGGAAATTGTCAGCTACACTATGACTCATGGAAGCATTTGAAAATGTATTGTATTCTTGATGACTAATTTCCATTAAAAGGATCACAAAATAAGCAACAAGATAGACAGTCTAGGGAAAATTAAATTTATGATAAAAAGAAAGCCGCAACACAAAGAAAAGATTTTGACTTTTTATGTCAAGTATCAATAGATACACTGAAGTTATCAAATGTAGTTCAGAGCTAGCTAAAAAACTTGTATGAAGAAAAATTGCTTTTCTCGTTATTAACTATTTTTCAACAGCCCCATCCCTTTTGATTCTTAAGGCATACATTCTATAACATACACTATAAACCTAAATTACTTTTTCCTCAAAAAATTAAGATAGGGGAGGATATAGGGAACTTTCGGGATAGCATTTGAAATGTAAATAAGAAAATATCTAATAAAATAAAAAAAAAGATGACTTCCACTTAAAAAAATTGTTTAAGATAGATTTTAAGTATAATGCTTTCCTAAATCAATGATTAGCAATAGTTTTTTTTAAAAAAACATGAATTTTTTTAGTTTGCTTATACTTTTAAAATGGAGATGTCAGAATATATAAGCAACATTAACAACAAATGATTATTATAGTAGTTGTAAAGGTATAAGAGTTGAATCAGTGTGGTAAGTCTATCTTAATTTCTTGAGGAAGATATAATTTTAATTTAAACTGTATGTCATAGATTTATGACTTAAAAGTTGAAAGGTCGGAGCTGTGGGAGGATAGCTGGAAATCAGGATAATTTCTTTCTTCCCCTTTTTCTTTAAGCACTGCCAGTTATTATCTTTCTATTTCCTTTTAAAACTCAAATTGCCAACCAATGATCACTTGAGTGGAAGCTCATTAACAGTGCATCAACAACAAATTACACCACTTTCTAGAGCCGACAGACTAGAGCAACCTTAATAATTTGAAACCAGAACTAGATGCTGAAAGGTAATCTGAGGTCTATTTTATTGTAAATTATCAAGGCTCCATTTATTTTGTTGGTTTACTCAAAGTTAATCACTGCAGTAGTCATTCAAACTATTTAATCAAAGTGTGGCTAAATTGGAATGGTCATTTGAATGTTCTTACTCAATAGAACAACTGGGTGTAGATGCTACTTAACAGGGGAGGTACTTCCGGTAGGCCCACATTATTTTTCTTGGAACAAGCCTCTCTTGTCATTCCTTCCATTTCAGTTTGATAACAAATAGAAATATAGAATTCTCATAAATACCAAAATAGCCTCATAAGTGTCATATGTAAGAATATGCTCACACTTATGGCTACCATGTAAATGGCATTTGACATTTCCTAATGGCTATCACTAGTTATTTAAAAGAGAATAACATAGATGACATGAATTGGCACCATTTGTTGGTCCTTTGATGTTCAAAATTAGTATTTTGAATTCACATTTCCATCAAATGTCAAAATGCCCCTTCACTTCTAGAAGTAAAAATGTGTTCAAGGTTAAATGCATATCTTACTATATTGTTCTTTTAAAAATTAGGATTGGAAATAATTATACAATGCTCTAGTAGTAGAAATTCCTGGGATGGCATAATACCTTTGGAAATCTTTTAAAAATAGTATTTCCTTAATCTTTATGGAGGTGATTATGCTGCACGCAAACTCAGCATAAATAGTGAGACTGGAAGAAGGGATGCAGTGATCCTCACCCACCTGCTTCCTTGCAGTATACTTAATAAACCATCTTTTGAGAAGGAGGAGCAGGAGTTAAAGAAAAAAGGAAAAGAAAATAATCGAATAACTCTACTTAAAACTCTTACAATGAATGTCTTGTTCTACTGCGGATTTATACCCTGGAGTTGTGGCATTCCTTTCTCAGATGACTGCTTCCATCTGCTAACTTCTCCCCCTGCACCCTACATCCTGTTCTCCTCCAGTTATCTACTTCATAAGTTTCAGTATTTTTTCTTCCTTAAGCTATGTCTTCAAACCAAGAACTTGTGTAGCTCGCACTTAAATATTTCTCTTTACCAATTTTCTCTTTACACAGACATTTCTCAAACTGTCTGTGGCTCATTTCATGATGAAATGGTGATCTACCAGTTGCCATAAGTGGTATTGCATGTGTTCAGTCACTTGGACAGGTTACACACAGCTGTTCTTGGAGGTACTTTGGCCTTAAAGGCTCTGAGACCAGAACTGGCCTTTTGACTGATTAATGCAATAAAAACGTTCTCGTTCCTTCACACTTCCATATTAATTATATGTTTCATTTTAAATTTCTTCATTGTTATAGAACACTTAGGACGATCAGCAAGTGGCTTTTGCTCATTTGCATTTCAATTGTCATCCCATGCACCCCCCATTCAGATGATCAAACAGCAAATGAAAACCAAGTCTTGTTGAGGGAGGAATGATTTCTGAATCATTGTGACACAATTGCAAACACAGAATTTTCTTAATTTCTATGTTGCGTTTTACTGCCTAGGTTTCAGAAACATGGAATTACTGTTTGCTTTGTTTTGTTTCCTAAGATGAAAAAAAAATTTTTAAGCATATTTATATACATTTCAATATAGGAGAAAACAGGTTGAAATAACTTCAATCTATTCTTTCACTTGGCATTGTAAACCACTCCTGCTTCACAGCTGCTTCCCTTGCTTCCTTGACTTTAACCTTCGACTCTGTAACAAAGTTCCTTTCTAATCTCATGCTTGTACGGTTCAAAAAGCTCATTATCTAAATTCCCTAAAACCTTTCAGACTACCGATTCACTGGAAGTTTTGTGTGATTGTGTCTGGCACACCAACAACTGAATTAAAGTCCACCTGATTTTTTTTTTAAAGCCTTCAGCAAACTCAAAAGATGCCTCTTTTTTCCTGTCTTAGCACCAGCAGTGACTCTGTTTCTCAGTGGCTAGTAACACCAGTTTTACCTTGGAAGCAAATCCAATTAATCTAAATACTGAGTAATTCAGGCTAAACACAAAAAATACATTCAAAAGCAGTGTTTTCTTAAGCAATGGAGAAGTCAATATAAGTTTACATTTTATGAAACTGACCTAGAAAGGTGGTTGTTGATGCTATCAATGAAGGTAGGAGCATATTGTTGGTATTATTTGTTAATATTAAGAAGTGAGTAGGATTTTAAAAGGAGAGGGGAGTGAACAGAAGGTTAAAGGAGAGAATAAAACAGGAGGTTAATTAACTAACTAACTAACTAACTAACACTAAAGGCTGTTTGAAAAGCTGTGTGGAAACTTACTGCACTAGAAGCTTTTTGAATATGTAGACATATATTTCAGGAATCTAAATGAAACCATAAAGTGATAGGGGAGATAATAAGCCAACTAGACACCTCCAGTACCAGGATTGGGTTAACCATCTTGCTCAGGCATTGCCCAAAGCAGCCTCCATGGAAACCTACAAGCATCAGAAATTATTGTCAAGTCTATTGGTTTCTTTCTATAATGTGTTTGTTGCAGGATAATTGATCAGACTTTGAGCCCCAAGATTGGGTTAGATACTAAAACAAAACCTGTTTCTTATTGTGGTGTGGCTCAGCATTATCTCACACCTTTAATCTAAGAGCTTTTTTTCTTGTAGATAGGAATAAAGTCAACCAAAGGTCAGGAGGCCGACCCAGCAACCAGCACATAGGAAGTGAACATAGGAAAAAAAAAAAGAGAGAGAGTAAGAAACAAAGAGTAAGGGAGTAAGAGAGTAAAAAAACATAGAGAGTAAGATGGAATCTCGAGGACAGATAGAGAGACTCACAGGAAGTAGAAGGGAAGAACATTCAATTTGAAGGTTTTTTGAGACAGTGTGGAGAAGAAGAAGAAGAAGAAGAAGAAGAAGAAGAAGAAGAAGAAGAAGAAGAAGAAGAAGAAGAAGAAGAAGAAGAAGAAGAGGAAGAAGACATCTGTTTTAGGATGTCTGCTGAGGAGGAAGGTCAGCTCGATGCTTTCTCTGTCTCTCTGAGCTAGCAGACTTTCACCCCAGAATCTGGCTACCAAGATTTTATTGGCTAAATCGAATGTTTGAGATTTTGTTATAAGCAACATGTGTTGATGAGGCCCTATTGCTAAAGATAACACTTACAGAGGTTATCAAACAAGAAATTGAGTGCCTAACTAGAAATGTAATCCCTACTAACTAGTGTTGGAGATACTGGACTGTAGTCAACTTTCTATCTGAGACATTCATCAACATCTCCCAGCCACAATCACTGCAACCTACACTTGTCACCCAGCATACAGGATATAGAGGTACAATAGCAACTCAAATATTACAGAAGTAACTAATTTTTAATGGCTGAGAATCTGAGACTTGATAGTTCATGGTCCTATGAGAAAATCTAATATGTTATTCTGATAAAGGATGCCTTCTCTTAAAAAAGTGAAAAAAAAAAAAGGAACAAATAAACAGCTGTGGCCAGAATATATAGTTTTTGATTTCAGGGTCCTCAAGAACATGCTCTCAAGATGATAAATTGAATTTGTTTCAAGGAATGGCTTCTAAAAATATCAATGATAAAGTGCTCTAATGTGAACATAAAAATATTAATGTCTAATATTTTCTTCTTTATAGCCAAAACTTGAGGTTGAAGGAAAACTTTTATTTCTAGTTATTTTTCACTAAATAATATTAATGCTGAGTGGTCATCTTAAGACAACAATTTATAATTTTTATTTTATCATGTCCTTGATAAAGACTGAAAAATCTCAGGGCTGATTATCCATCAGTTCATTATGTGGGTACTTATAACACAGGACACATGTATGATCCAGTTACTGAGTGGTTCAGGCTAAATTTTAATTCAACGATAAATCCCTAAATACTGCCTTGTCTTATAATATCAAAGGAGTACATGCTGCATTCTTTGAAAAATTATCAAGAAAAGTTGTCCATATTACTGGTGATGGTGGCACATGATTGAAGATCTTGTCTGGGCTAGAAATACCAGCTGCAATAAAGTAAAAGGAAATTTTAAATAAGGAAAATCTAAAATTATCTTAGGATCAGAGAATTGTCCTGCATTTGGCAGTGTCTAAGAATTCATGTTCTTAGAAGATATCCATTTTTTTTTTTTCTGAAAGGTATTACAGGTGTGATAAACCTCATGGGAATGTGGAAAAGGTCTTACCATCACCACAGTTGCTTGTACAAAATGGTTAATTCCCCCATTTTTCCATCAGTCCCTTTTCATTGTAAGTTCTAACATTGACTTATATTTTCCCTCAGTTTCCAAGGATGTTCTGTACTTTTTAGAGCTGATTCCTTTAATTCTAATTATAAATTCAAATCAAGGTCTGTGAACAATGCTATTATTTTTTAATTCATAATTTAACGAAAAAATCCCTTAAAACATTTGTCTAGAAACATTAGTGTAAGCATTTCGCTAACTTAACAAATAAGCAATCAAGCAAGCAATCAAGCAAAAAACTACCTCTCAAACAAAATGCAGAAAGCTTGTCTTCAAATTCTCTAACTCCTGAAGCTCTTTATTTACTCTGATTCCTATCTGTGTGTCATAACATAACAAAGGACTCACTTTGAGCCTCTTTCCCATGGCTTGGTTGCCATCAGAATAGAATTCTTCTGATAATGACTGTCAGAGAGGACACTTACAAGGGAGTTCAGTCTCTCCCATGCAATTGCTAGGGAAAATTTGTCCTGATTTTTAATTTCTATTGTGTTTGTCTGAAGCTACGTTCCCCTTGCTTTCTGATCACCTCCACAACTTGCTTCATATCCATTACTTCTCTTTCAGTACAGATAGCATTTCCTAAAGCTATGGGGCTGAACACTGAGCAATAGTCATTTGTTTGCAGGAACCTTCATTAGCTTTTGTGCTATACAATGCTTCAGAGCACATTTGCCATTAAACAACACGAAATCACCACTTTTAGGACATGATTGACCTCCTTTCCTCCCTCCCTCTCTCCCTCCCTCCCTCCCTCCCTTCTTCCTTCCTTCCTTCCTTCCTTCCTTCCTTCCTTCCTTCCTTCCTTCCTTCCTTTCATCAGTAATATCCCCCTCCACCTATTTTTTTTTCTGCTCTGTTATTTTCTAGTTTTAGACCTCCAGTATTTTCCATTCCTATTTCATTTACCTAGCATGGTATATATACGGTTTTTGATTTTTTTGTTTTGGGTTTTTTTTTGTTGTTGTTGTTGTTGTTGTTGTTGTTGTTTTTTGCTGTTTCCCTTTGTGTCAAAGTTGGTCTAACTGAGATGTCAAGATTCCATTTCAAACAATTACACTGATGCTTTTCAACTATTTGTTTGTGTCTGAAAACTGTTTTCTACATAACTAATTTTCCAAATATTTAATAGTCTCTGAATTCTCAAGATTACAAAAGCTTGTGTTTCTGTTTTGCGGAGAGTTCACTCACTTCGAAACATGAGTTGTAACAGTTTGTTGGCCCATGACAAAAAGCAACAGAGAAAAGACCTGTGAGAGCTTTGGCCACTGGGGACATAATTGAAGCCACTTCCATGTAGCTATGATACCAGTGACTGTGACTTGAACATAAAAACTACAAATTTGGTTGATTCTATCAATTCCAGGGCAATTGGCAAAATTTGAATATGGGTTGCAGGAAAGAGAGTATTGTGCTGAAGTAAACTTCTACATTTAGTAACTGTATGGTAAGCCTATGTGAAATATTTACTGAAAGATTTTGTATGAAAGAACATGATATAACCAATCTACACTCATAAAATATATCAGACATATGTGCATTCATATATATACATTTGTATAGCAGATAGAATATGAATTAATATATATGAGAACTCTTCATTCTGGTTTATTTTGTAAAGAATGCATTTCAGGTGTTAATAAAAACAGCAACAGGTTGACTTAATTTATATAGATTTGGAATCTGTTCTCTTGTTGAAAGCATAAAAGCTAATGTTTTACATCTCTAGAAGATTGTTCTCATATTAAACTAAAAAGATGTTTTATGACCTTTTGAAAATTATCAAGAGGAAAAAATCATCATCAAATACTGACATAAGCTCCATGAAATTGCAAATAAAACTTATGCTGGGAAACTGACTTTCTCAATAAAATATTTGTCAAGTAAATAGATTAATCCTCCATGCACAGTGGAAGCCAATTAGTAAAGGAACATGATAAATGTTAGGTGCTTTTTGTGAACTACTTCAGAGTCTTGTAGAATCTTATTGTAGAATATTCTTCTTAGTCAAATTAAAACATATGATTGGTCATTTTGAAAAACACTTTAGAAAAAGAAAACCTTGCAATTCTTGGAATAATTCTCTAGGTATTTCCAGGGAGATTGGATGTGGTCACTTACCATATACTATCTGTAATTATTCACTGATATCTGTTAACTCTATGTGATTTAAAATGAGATAAAACATTGGACTTTATTTTACTAAGAAATGTGGCCACATAAACCTACAAAATGGGATATTTTACTAAGGTGACACATAACTTTAACACATACATGTATATATAAGAGTGGGGAAAAAAAGGTACAGTCATACTAGAAAGCTGGTGTTCTCTCTCTCTCTCTCTCTCTCTCTCTCTGTGTGTGTGTGTGTGTGTGTGTGTGTGTGTATGGTCTATGGTGTGTGTGTAATATGTACCTCAGTGAGAACTAGTTTTCTGGATATGTTTACAAAGTCCTCTTTTTACTACCAATGTTTTCTATAAATATAATATAACACAAAATATATATCAGCATATCAGAAATCATACTATGTGAAAAGGTACCTTTATTTGGTAATTTATATTAAACTTAACTCCATGCCAATTTGAATTTATAAAGCAATTATTCCAAAGAGTGCCTCCAAATTAATTCTCTGGATCCACTCCTTTGATCTGGGATATCAATAGTTATTTTTCATGGGAACAATACATAATATCAGGTGGAATTTAGCTGATCTACTATAGTGGTTTAAATAAAAAAAAAAAAGTCCTGCATCTACATAGGTATTTGAATATCAGTTCTTCACAGGTGATACTGTTTGGAAAGATTAAATCCAGCTGGAGAATATATATATCACCAGTAGTAAGATTTGAGAGTTTAGAGTCTCACCCCTCTTCCACTCTGTGTTTTGACTGTTCTGTTGAGAAAAGTCCCCTTATCTTGATGCAATGGCTACCTCATGCTTTTCCCCCTGAAATTATTTGAGCTTTCTTTGGAACCAAGAGCCCAAACAAACTCTTCCTTGTATAAAAGTCACCCTTGGTCATGGTATTTTAACACAGCAAAAGAAAAATAACTAAGATACCTAGAGATTATATTATTTCTTTCTTTCTTTTTTATTTCTAACTGTTGTTCTTATTTTAAATATGTGAGTGCTTTGCCTGTATATGTAACCATACTATGTGCATGCTTGGTGACAGTAGAAGCTAGAAAAGCATTCCAGAACTGCTAGAACTGGAGCTATGCACAGCTGTAAGTCCACACGTGGATGCACGAAACAAAACCCAAGTCACCTGCATGAGCAGCAAGTACTTTTAATTGTGGAGTTATATCTCTATCCTTCAGCAACTCTTCTTTAACTGCCCATTTAAAGAGTATTTTACACACTTCTGCATGCCCATTTTTACAAGTATCACCAACTCAATAGGAGTTTGCAGACAAAATTGAAAACATGTCATTGGCAAGCATTGTATATGACATTAAAACCACAATTTAGATCACCAAGCATTTAGAGGCAGTAATTTGTACTGAACTTCACAGCTCAGCACTAGTGTTCCTTTGCATTGGAACCAAATTTTTTTCTTTAGTAAGTGACATATACTTTTTAGTCTGTAGCATTTGTTTTTTTTGTTTGTTTGTTTGTTTGTTTGTTTGTTTCGGCTAATGTAATGGTCATTCATTAACTGTTATATCTTACTGTCATGATAGGATTGGGACAACTTCATTTTTCCAAATCTGTTGCCATTCGCTTTTATGAGAAAAACACACATGTTTCTATTTATTTATTTATTTATTTATTTATTATTAGATAATTTCTTCATTTACATTTCAAGTGTTATCCCATAAGTCCCCTCCCCCCGCCCTGCTCCCCTACCCACCCACTCCCACTACTTGGCCCTGGCATTCCCCTGTAATGGGGCATATAAACATTGTTAGACCAAGGGCCTTTCTTCCCCAATAATGGCCAACTAGGCCATCTTCTAATACATATGCAGCTAGAGACATGAGCTCTGGGGATTCATATTGTTGTTCCATCTATAGGGTTGTAGACCCCTAAAGCTCTTGGGCACTCTCTCTAGCTCCTACATTGGGAACCCTATGTTCTGCCCTATAGATGATTGTGAGCATCCACTTCTATATTTGTCAGGGACCGTCAAAGCCTCACAGGACACAGCTATATCATGGTCCTTTCAGCAATATCCTGCTGGTGTATGCAGTAGTGTCTGCATTTTGTGGCTGATTATGTGATGGACCACCCGGGTGGGGCACTCTCTGGATGGTCCATCCTTTCATTTAGCTCCAAACTTTGTCTCTGCACCTCCTTCGATGTATATTTTAATCACTATTCTAGGGAGGAATGAAGTATCCACGCATTGGTCTTTCTTGATTTTCTTGTGTTTTGGAAATTGTATCTTGGGTATTCTAGGTTTCTGGGCTACTATCCACTTATCAGTGAGTACATATTAAGTGGCTTCTTTTGTGATTGGATTACCTCACTCAGGATGATATCCTCCAGATACATCCATTTGCTCAAAAATTTCATAAATTCATTGTTTTTAATAGCTGAGTAGTACTCCATTGTGTAAATGTACCACATTTTCTGTATCCATTCCTCTGTTGAGGGACATCTAGGCTCTTTCCAGCTTCTGGCTATTATAAATAAGGCTGCTATGAACATAGTGGAGCATGTGTCCTTGTTACCAGTTGGAATACCTTCTGGTAGTAGAGGTATTGCTGGATCTTTTGGTAGTACTATGTCCAGTTTTCTGAGTCTTTTGAGTCATTCTGTACAATCTTTCTCTGATTCATATCTTTGTCTGCCTTTAAATGTCACTTTCAAACATGGCTATGGCTGCTTCCTTCTATAAACTAAACTAACCTTTCTTTCTTTCTTTCTTTCTTTCTTTCTTTCTTTCTTTCTTTCTCTCTCTCTCTCTCTTTCTTTCTTTCCTTTTTTTTTTGAGACAGGCTTTCTCTGTGTAGCTCTGGCTGTCCTGGAACTCACTTACTTTGTAGACCAGGCTGACCTTGAACTCAGAAATCCGCCTGCCTTTGCCTCTCGAGGGCTGGGTTAAAGACATGCGCCACCACACCTGGTCATCTAACCTTACTTTCATTGTTTGGAATTAAAGATGTACACTAAGGTCTTGCCTGTATTTTAGCCAGACAAATTAAAGATGTGTTATTGCAGCCTGATCACACAGACCTAGATTTTTTATTTATCTATCTATTTATCTATTTATCTATTTATCTATTTATCTATCTATCTATCTATCTATCTATTCTTTGCCAGAGCAGCTATGTTCCTGGATCAAAATTCTTCTATAACTTCAAGGTCAGCTTGATCTACATACTTAGCTCCAGAACAGCCAGGACTACACACAGAGAGAACAACAACAAAATTGTGTGTGTGTGTGTGTGTGTGTGTGTGTGTGTGTGTGATTAGAAATAGAGGCCTTGAAGCCAGAGAATAACACAAACACCAGGGAGCTCCCAGAGACTCAGGCACTAACTAGTACCTTACATGGGCTGGTCAGAGGCCCCTGGCATATATATAGCAGATGTCTGCCTGCTCAGGCCACAGTGGGAGAAGATGCGCTTAATCCTGGAAAGACTTGAAGCCCAAGGGAAGAGGAGGTCTGGTGGGTGATGGGGGATGGACACCCTTTTGGAGGCAATTTTTCTTTAGAAATAACAATTTTATTTCTCTGAAATTATTTTGAAAATTATAAGATAAAATGTGTTCTAGCATCAGTTCTATGCATTTCATTTCTCAAGGTTAAAAAAATAAAAAGTTTATGAAATACAATCTAATTGTTGTGTTAAATGTGACTCTTATTCTTCTGTAACCTTGTCATATTAAGTATCAGCAGTCCTTCCTACTTAGTTTTAGAAATCCCATGATTTTTTTCTACTTACATGCCCCAAACTCAGTACCAGAACAACAACAACAACAACAAAAACAAATAACAACAACAAATGAAAATACTGAGAATTTAAGCATAGTTTTCTTTGCAGTCACTAACATTTGATTGGCATTTGGCAAATATTAAGAGACTTCTCTGAACCGGTTCTTCTTATCTTTATAAGTTCAAACTTTAGTCTTCAAAAGCACAAACCTTTCTGTCTTAGTTAGGGTTTTATTGCTGTGAAGAGACACCATGACCACAACAACTCTTCTAAAAGTCTTCATTGGGTCTGGCTTATAGGTCAGTGGCTTAGTTCCTTATCATTATGGCAGGAAGTGTGGTGTCGTGCAGGCAGACAAGGTGGTAGAGAGATAGCTGAGATAAATATATATTGGTGTAAAATTTTATATACATATCGCTGTGCAATAATAAATGAATAAATAAATAAATACACACATACATTGGGCCCATCCTACAATTGTTTTTGTTTGATAAAATAATAGCTCAAGGGCTGTTAAGTATTTCTGCCTTCTACATAATAAAGAATAATTACATGTAGGCAAGAAAATATTATATATATATATATATATATATATATACATATATATGTATTTTATTTTAAATATGGTAATAAATCTTAGTGACAAGGACAGACAAAATATCCCTTTCAATGTAGTTTCCCTATTTAAAAAGCATTTATTAAAAATTTGTAACAATTCCAATAATAAGTAGTTTTAGGCCATATTGACAAAAGATAAATTGTCAAATGTTCTATGTTATTTGGGTCAACTATTGTTTTCCCCTGATTTCTACTTGCAATTCACGTAGATTTCAATCAAACACAGTGAGGGAATGAAAAGAAGGTGAGCGTTTTTGGGTTTTCTAATTCAATTAAACTGACAGTATCAATTATAAAATGGAAATCTCAGCAGGGCAGAGTCTTTGTCCCTTCAGATGGAGAAGGAAAAAGTAATTCTAAACCAAACCTTGAATATCTTAGACTAGACGGCAAGAGCAGCAAAAATAAACCTAAATTGTTTTCATGTTTAAATTTAATATTTTCTGTTTAAAAGATGTCTATCTCCTAGTGTAGGAGAACAGAGACGATTTAATTTCTGTCCACAAATAGATTTGGAAGAGTTTAACTTCAACAAGAAAATGTTAATATTTTGATGGTTAGTGAAAAAATATATTTTATGAAGGAAATCTTGATATACTCATTCATTCATCTTTATATTGTTTATTATTTATTTTGCCCAAGGCTTACTGAATTTTGCTACAATTTGTTCTAATTTACATAGAACTTTGTCTCTACTGGGTAACTTTAATAGTGTTAGAATGTACTATATATGTTATTGGAGTTAACAGTAATCCTCAATTGTAGGGCGCACATGAAATGCTGAGTCAGCCTATATTCCCTATATGAGTCAGCTATGTCAATGACCAAACAATACGATCCATATAAAACTGGCAAAGCCTTTCTCTGTAGAAGCACAAGTGTTTGAAAATGATTAACTGAAGTGTATAAATAAAGTTGCAACTTCAGCTTCCTCCTCTTGGGTGTTTGCACCATGAGACTGGTGCCCTGTAGAAACCTCCTACTGCATCTATCCAACTCCTCCTTATGTGCTGTAAAGAATAACAAGATGAGGCTCTGGTTTGATGAGTTATAGGTGTGAGTCTATCAGAGCATGCATAGCTCATCCAACCTGAGCTTGTATATTTACTTCTAGCATGTATTTAGTGCCATTGTCCTTTCTTAATTTTCTCACTGGCCCCAGTTAGAGCGTCACAGCCAGGTTGGATTTGGCAATCAATCTTATCCATATGTGAATCCTGAGAACTACAATAATGACAGATCTGACAAGCTATTCTCATTGTTGAAAAAGAAGCATGAATGTTAGGGGGGCAGCCAATCAATTTCTGAATGGATTTAAAGGTGAATGTACAAAATGTAATCTGTTGCCAGAGACTCTGGCAATGCATAGCCCTGGCTGTCCTGGAACTCACTTTGTAGACCAGGATGGCCTCGAACTCAAAAATCCACCTGCCTCTGCCTCCCGAGTGCTGGGATTAAAGGAGTGTGCCACCACACCCAGCTTCAACATGCCCGGCTGCCAGATACTCTTAATGGGATCACAAATCAGTGGCTAGAAAGGCAGGCTACAGACCTTAAAGGAGAACATATTACTGCTATTCTGCTAAATGGACATAGTATTAAGTTATCCATAATGAGTTCCTGCTATGTTCAGTGCATCTTCCAGCCCTCATTCGAGAAGTTTCTTCTTACAGTTAATAGCAAATAACACAAAGATGGATCCTCAAGTGGTCAACTCACAAAGAATGGTGGACAGGTAGCACTGTCAAGTGTTAGTGCCTAAATGGGATATACATATTGCACTCTTCCACCCAAGGTTCAGAAATCCTCCTGGAAGATGGGACAGAAATAATTTAAGAACTAGAAGTGGAGTATGATTTGCAGGAAACTGCTTTCCAGATCCAACAGCAAAGTTTATGTATCCACTCATATTGACTGTGACAGGAAGTGCAATACTTTTGCAACTTTGAAAAAGACGAATCTTTAACACACAGGGAGGAAGCTGAGTACAAAATCCTACCCCTAGCTACCCCTAGCTACCTCTAGCTACCCCTAGCTACCCCTAGCTAGGAGTGATTGGCATTTGGTAGCTGCTGGGAGATGAAGAATGAGCTTCTAATTTCCTTTACTAGTGTGACCCTAGGTAGTTGGAACATACTCTAGAGTGCCCCACACATGATTAGTTGGGCAATACAAATTGAACTTGATGGATTAATAGCAATCACATTAATAATAATAAAGTTTTAAAAGCAAGGAAACTTGAAGTTGTGTATATAGGGAAATAGGGTGGATCTGGAAGTTTTGGCAAGAGGAGGTGAATTGACTTAAATAATAAAAATATTAATTTTTATTCTACTTTTCATTGTTTGGTTAAATCAACCAGTTCTCCAGTCTTTACTTAAAAGAAATCTCTCCTACATTCCTACATATTACTTAACTTCTTATATCAGTTTTCTAAAAAGTTCAGTGTTTCTTAGGTTCCTGTCAGTTACACAGTCTGCTGAAGTTTGCCTTCAGATTCACCTCTCTCTCACAGGAACACTTTGGCCTTACCTTCTGGATTCAGAAATTTATTCATCTAAACTCTTTCTGGCATGTTACATCGTTCACCATGTCGACATCTTGAAAAGTGTTTTAAAAATACTCTGAAACAAGGTTAGTTTTTGGTTCTCTTTTAAGGCTCACAAAAATTTTCTCCATTAAAAAATGGTTTTATCCTTCAAATTTATACGCAGACCTCATTTTTGCTTTGTTTACACCATATTTCCTTAGTTGGTGGATGATTCAGTACAGGCCTAAGACAACTTTTGAAACCAAAGTCATACAAATTAAAGTGTTCTATTCAAGTAAAATTTAAATACTGTCACAGAAAAACTTTCACAAAATAGTATTATTTTTTCATATTCATGTAATATTCAAACTAATTCTTTATGTCTTCATGCTAGTATAAAAAAAACTAGAAGGAGAATTTGGACATGATGTGCTTTAAAAAATAAAATTAAAATTAGTAACAAAGAACCCGAATAAATCCTAAGATAGTTTAGTCAGAAATGGAGTATATTTTGACTTTGTTTTTGGAAATGACAAGTCTCTTAAATGAAATGATTAAATTATATATAAAATTATACAACATATTAGCTAGTAACTATTCATAGCTCCTAAATTATCACTGAGGTAATACACATTAATTATCATACTTGTTTCAGTGCACACAATACCTCAAATTAAGACATGCTGAATTATAGGAGGAGTATAAATTTATTACTAAATTTAAATTTTCATTGTTTGTATCATTTGCCAGTTATTGTTTATGTGCTGTTGATTACTAATTATATCATAAAATTTTGGTACTGTTTGCACCTTTAAAATGAAAATGCAGTGTGTACTTAATATTTTCATATTCTATCACATCTTTGATGCTGAAAATTATTCTGCTCCATCTTCCCAGTATTAAGCTGCTAACTAATGTCTTTAAGATATATTGGTGAATATATCTTTAAATGATCATTCTAGAAGTTCCTTTATGGAGTAGATAGAAGTTAACCCAGAGTCATATAGCTAGTCACTGGACAGAGAATGAGTAATTGCAGTATGCTCAGCCCTAGATGGGACATGTATATTACACTCCTTCTTCCCAAGGCTCAGATATCACTGTAGAAGAGAGGACAAAAAGATGATAATAGCGAGACAGAGAGAGAGAGAGAGAGAGAGAGAGAGAGAGAGAGAGAGAGAGAGAGAGAAAACACTAGAGAGAATAAATACAAAGAAAGAGTGTTTTCCAGACACAGCAGGGCATTCAGGCCAGACAGAATGCCAGCGTGCAGTGGGGAGGCGGGCATGGAGTCCCACTTCTAGCTGACAGCTTACTGTGAGCTGTGGGAGTGGGACAGTCAGCTTTCATTAATGGTGCAGACTGTAGTAGGGTAACTATGATCTCAAGGACGGCCATACTTCTAGGAGAATAATGAAGCTGTAACCAATGGGTTTGTAAAATTGAACAAGAACAAAAATGAAAGAAAAGATAGTTGAGTCAGTAGGAAAGTAGGATGTTGATCTGGGAGGAGTTGAATGGTGATTATGACCATACTACATTTTTGAGATTCTCAAAAGATTAATAATTATAAATTGTTTTTATCATGACTATTTAGTATGACAGACTTATGGTAGAATAAAAATGAACCAACTTATGGTATTCACTTCATTTCTTTTTCTTGGTTTATAATTATATATGAATTTTCTCTGTTGTATTATTTTTAAAATAGTTAAATGTAAAGTAAATGAGATACTTCAAATATATTATTGTTTAATAATACTCAATGAAGTTTCTCTACTTTTGATGTTCTTTGCTACTTTTAGCTGAAAACCGTTTTCTTTATACTTCTTAAAAGTCACTTTGGAAGCTCACTGATTGCAGATACTTTTCATACAAGTTGTTTTCGTGTTTCAATAATTTAGTTAGAGCTTTGAGTGCCCAGCAAAGCCATTACAAAATAATCCAGAGCGATGAGGAAGTTCTGAAGAATGATGCCCTGGGTGAAAGAGCAAGAGGCATCAAGAGCTACTACTATAAGCTTGATACTGCAGACATTCCGTGCTTGGATACAAAAGCAGGGAGAGCTTTGGGATCCTGGGCCCAGCTTGGTCTACATGCCTACATAGACAGTTACAAGTCAGCTGAGACTACAGGGTAAAACTTTTGAGATAGAGAAGGAGAAGAGTAAAAGGAGGTGGAGAGAGGAATGGGCAAGGAATTAGGAAGACAAAAAGGAAGAATGGGAATGGTTATGAATGAATTGTCAAATCTCCCTGAATTATTAATCTCAAGTAGACTGTGAAAATAAAAATATACTAGCTGCTTAGCATAGATAAAAGAAAAAAGAAAAAACTTTCTGAATAAAAAAATCATAATCTTCCCCCCTCCCTCCTCCACTTTCCCTCCCAGGTTCTTCCCTCCCTCCCCACTTGTGATTGCTTTCTTGTCTCTCCCAAGTGAGACTGAGGGATCCTCAGTTGGACACTTCAGCTTGTTGAGCTTTTTGAGTTCTGTGGACTGTATCCTGTATATTCTGTACGTGTGTGTGTGTGTGTGTGTGTGTGTGTGTGTGTGTGTGTGTGTATGTGTGTGTGTGTGGCTAATATCCACTTATTATTGAGTACATACCATGCATGTTTCTTTTGGATCTGAGTTACCTCACTCAGAGGGGAACCTGATCTGGTATTGGGTGAGGGAAAAGGACTGAAGCCCTGAGGGTCAGCAGAAAGAATGGAAACAGGTAACCTCAGAAAATAGGAGGTCGGGCAACCCCCCAGAATGCACCAGAGACCTGAGAGGGTCAGGACTCAAAGGGAGGGACCTTAGCTGAAATTCTCAATAGTAGGGAGAGGGAACTTATAGAACCCACTTCCAGCAGGAAGACAGGACATCAAGTGAGGAATGAGGTTGCCATCCCACAGTCACATCTCTGACCCATAATTGTTCCTGTCTTAAAGAATTACAGGGATGGAAATAGAGAGAAGCCTGAGGAAAAGAATGTCCAGCCACTAGCCCAAAGTGGGATCCATCTCAAGGGGAAGTCCCAAGGCTTGACACTTTAACTGAGGCTATGCAGTGCTCACAAAAAGGGACCTATCATGACTGCACTCCGGAAGACCCAACACGCAGCTGAAAGTGTCATATGCAGATATTTGCACCCAACCAGTGGACAGAAGCTGCTGACCCCTGTCGTTTAATTAGGGAAGGCTGAAAGAAGCTGAGGAGTAGGGCAATCCTGCAGGAGGACCGGCAGTCTCAATTAGTCTGAACCCCAAAGATGTCTCCAACACTGGACCACCAAACAGACAGTATACACCAGCTGATATGAGGCCCCCAACACACATAGAGTAGACAACTTCTGGGTCTGTGTTCATACAGAGATGATGCACCTAACTCTCAAGAGACTGGAGTCCCTAGGGAGTTTATAGGTCAGGTAGGGTAGGGGGTGGGGGCATCCACGTGGAGATGGGGGGTTGGGGAGGAGGTGTGGGATGTGGGACTGTCAGAGGGTGGATGTGGGGGGAATAAATTATGGAGGGTAAAAATAAATGAATTTAAGACATAAAAATAGAATTAAAAAAACATAATCTTAAAAATATTCTATATTGAATAAATGACAGTCCATTAAAAATAATATTTTTCATGTGTTCATGTGTGCATGAAAGTGGTATGTGTGTGTGTGAGAAAGAGAGAGAGAGAGTGAGAGGGAGAGAGATTGAGAGAGAGAGGGCTGGAAGGAGGGAAAGAAGAGGGAGGGAGAAGGACAGTGAGAGAGGGAGAGGGAAAGAGAGAGAGAGTGTTTGTGTGTGTATTGGTACTTGTGTGTAGATATGTGGCAGTCAGAGAATAGCTTGCCAACATTTGATTCTTTTCCCACCATGTGAATCCTAGAGATCAAATTCAGGTCCTCAGGCATATAACCAAGTGTCTCTACCGACTGAGTAATCTTAACAACCCAATATTTTAAAAATAATTATTAAAAGTTTACATTCAGATACTTGGCATCTTATATGACACACTCATGCCTTTAGATAACAACAATAAAATGGAATAAAATAGATATGTCCTCTATTCAAACTACAATCTCACTTCATAACCCTTAAGATACATGTCAAGGAGTTGCTGAATCTCTTTCTTTTCCTCAGTGTGGAATATTGAATAAATCTCCTTTTTATGCATTCCACTCTCTGTTGTTTGTTTGTTTGGTTTGTCTTTGTTTGTTTGGTTGGTTTGTCTTTTTGGATTTTGAAACAGGGTTTCTCTGTGCAGCCCTGTCTGGCTTGGAAATCACTTTGTAGACCAGACTGGCTTTGAACTCATATACATGGGATTAAAGACATGCACTACCATACTAGCCTTGCTTTCCACTCTTAATCTAATTCTCTTAATTGACTTATAAAGGAAAAGTGGCTCAATCTGACTTAGGGCTATACTGTGACCCCAACTTCCATAATACTTTTAGTAGGTAAGTAAGCTTTTACTCACTGTTCACTAATTATTGGTTGATTTTGTTTAAGATAGATATGAATTTCTTTTATATATTTATCTCACGGTTTCCACGATCATGAAAATTTCAGAAAATTGAACTGCTGAAAGAATAAGACAAAGGACAGCAGAGGGATGAGGAAGAGAGGAGGAGGAGGAAGAAGAAAAGAGAAAAGCAGAGAGAGAGAGACAGAGACACACACATAGAGAGAGACAGACAGAATGACCGACAGAAAGAGAAGAAGCAAGAGGAGGAGGAGATGAGCAAGCCCTTCCTAAATGACAATATTAAGAAATTGTGATGTCTACAAGAGAATATCCTTTAAGCCTATTTCTGATGGATGCTAGGATTTTCTTGAAGCATTTAGAATGATCACTACTTTAGGGAATAGCTATAACAAAAAGGGGAAATATACAAACACAGATAATAATATATTTAGCAAAATTTTAATTAATTTCTTTAAATGTCCTTGTGACATTCAGAATTTCAGAAGAATAAACTTAACTGATTCTTTACATTCACATTAGTAAATGTTTTAATTTCAAGGATGCTGAAAAGATTCTAGCATGAAAGGTGAACTTTAAATGTTGAATTTGTCTTTATAGACCCGCAGGTCTAGAGGCAGTTTTTAATACTTCATAAAAAGAAAATGGAGTTACTTTAAAAGCTAATTGATTTTACCCCTCAGCCACAAATGAAATACTTCCTGAATTTTCAAGAACTCTTTTTTGCCATAGCACAGCTTGAGTGCCCCTTCTGCCAAGGAAGTTCCTCATCCTTTCCTAAACAGAAAAGAACTCTAGTTTAAACTTAAGTTTTCTTTAAAAAATATGTGAATAAATGCAAAAGTATGGACCCATGTATTTTCATGCTTTTTCAAGAATAAGTCTCTAATAAGCAAAACAGAATGAAGTCCAGAAACAGTGCAAAAATAAGAGTGATCCAGAGGTGGGTGGCAGCCATGCACAGCTGCAGCGATGTGTATTAGGGTTTGTACAGGGCAATCGCCTAGCTCTATAGAAAACTAAACAAAGGATTCTTATTTAATTAGGATGTAAGAGCTAATTTAAGAAAAGGCATATGGAATAATACAGGTATCTTACCTTCTTGCCCATTGTCTCTTTAATTCACACAAACTAAGTTTGCTAAGTCTCTCCATTTGGGGAAAATGAACCTTCCATATCAAAAGGATAATGATGCTAAATTATGTTTTCAAAGAATCCATTGTTTCAAAATCATTTTACAGTTCTAGGGCTTCCAAAGACTGTGATGCTTTCAAAAATTAAGAATAAAAGATATGAAGAAAATACAGTGGGCATAAAATCTGATCAATTCTTTATGGAAATTTCCAGCTAATAAAGGCTAACTTTTTGATCAAGAACTTGAATAGAAAGCCCTTTCAGAATTACTGAACAATTTATAAGTTATAGCTCATTTCACTTTGTGCTTCTACTCAATGTTTTAATTTTACAAATAGTTTTGTATCTTTCAATTACAAGGAATTCTTTACATTTTTTTTACATTAATTTGAAAGATAGCCAGCAAATACTCTAACTCCGCAAGTCCTTCAAATTGTATTCTTGTTCAGAGAGTAATAAACTGTGCATCACGTTAGTTAGCATTGGAAATTCAATAAGCATAGGTGTGTGATCACTGAAGAAAGAAAATAAAGAACCGCAATGAATACCCAGAACAAACAGCAACAAACAGAAGCAAAAGCCAAAGCTGGTTCCAATTTAAAGAGGCCATATATGCCAAATGCAATATTGTGGGAATATTCCTGTAGAAAGCTGTTT
Source organism: Mus minutoides (assembly GCA_902729485.2). Taxonomy (NCBI): domain Eukaryota; kingdom Metazoa; phylum Chordata; class Mammalia; order Rodentia; family Muridae; genus Mus; species Mus minutoides. The sequence continues at coordinate 92,560 of LR751071.1, read as the reverse complement.
TCGCAAGTATAAAGAGACTATGCTTCCAACCTGAACTTGTTGCTATTATGCTTCTAAGGGTTACTTTTTCTGAAGATAGTGAGTCAGGAAAAGACCTTGAGGTGCCAGGGGTGTAACTAAATGGAATTGGGGGAGGAAGAGGGAGAGGAAGAAGAAGAGGGAGAAGGAGAGGGAGAGGGAGAGAGGGAACAGGAGCACAGTAGCTCAATTTTATTCAGTTCAAACATTTTAGCAAAAGTAGGCTATTGGTAGAATTCTGGCTAAATTTTGAAAGATACCTTTGTTTTGTTTTGTTTTGTTTTGTTTTTTAGTGTTGTTTATTTATTTATTTTTATTTTTTATTAGATATTTTCTTAATTTACATTTCAAATGCTATCTCCAAAGTTCCCTGCCCCCTCCCCTTTCCCCCTCCCCCTTCTCTGCTCCCCTGCCCATCCACTCCCACTTCTTGGCCCTGGCATTCCCCAGTATTGGGGCATATAAAGATTGCCATACCAAGGGGCCTCTCCTCCCAATGATGGCCGACTAGTCCATTTTCTGCTACATATGGAGCTAGAGACACGAGTTCTGGGGGTTCTGGTTAGTTCATATTGTTGTTCCTCTTCTAGGGTCGCAGACCCCTTCAGGCCTGGGGATCTATCTCTATGCCAGCATTTCTACAGCCTGGTTTCTGAGTCTAGACTTTTTTGCTGAAATGAAGCTTGATTTGAGAAACTGCTTAATAGATCTCCCCTAAATTTAATTTCCTTAAAATAGTCATACTTCTACATTATATATTTTTCTGAAAGAGAGGTGTGTATGTGTGTGTCTGTGTGTTGTGTGTGTGTGAGTGTGTGTGTGTGTGTGTGTGTGTGTGAGACAGAGAGAGAGAGAGAGAGAGAGAGAGAGAGAGAGAGAGAGAGACTGAGAGATAGAGAGAGAGATGTGTACACACATGCATACATGGATGTCTGTGGAGGCCAGAACAGAATACCAGACCCTTTGGAGCTGGGTTTACAGTTGGTTTTGTAGCACTCCATCTATATGGTAGAACTTGAACTCTTGTCCTCTGGAAGAACACTAAGAATCACATTGACCGCTCTTATGACATACATTAAAATGTTAATGCCTTTAGTGTGTATATGGTATCTGGTGCACAGCAGGCACTTAACTGATACTAGTGGCTGTTATTACTTAGGACTGTAAATTCTAAATTGCTAGTAGGTCAAGCCATGGAAGTTTATAATGACAAATATTCCCCTCCTGCTGCCCCCATCCCTGGTACATATAAAAAGGAACATTTTGAAATGTTTGCTGTGCCAATACATCTTTCAGTGAAATAATTTCAGAATAAAGGCTTAAAATTAAAATAAAATATTTGAAAGATTGATCTACATGTATATAAACTGCAATATGGTGTAGAGGGCCGCTCCCGAGTCGGCTCAGGCACCATTCTAAGATGGTGCCGACATCCTGTACAGAGCAAGTAAACAACCCGAAGACATCCTGTTACCACCCCCTGTACAGAGCTAGTAAACAACCCAAAAGCGCATGTGCCTGCTGCTTAACCACCGCCCAGCCTGGGGCTTAACATGAGTGATGGCCCAGCAGCCAATCCAGTTAAGACACGCCTCCTCCTTGGCTATATAAGCCGAGGCTTTTCCCGGCTCCGGGTCTTCCTCTTTCAAGGCTTCAATAAAGCAGGCTGTAGAAGCATCCTGGTGTTCGTGTGTTTTCCTGCTGGCGGGAAGGTAGCGCGACGCACAATTAGGTATATTAGCACTTTTTCAAACAGAGGTTCTTATGTTCTGTGAGATTACACTATATTTCTGTGCAACTAGGAAAGTATAAATTCAGGCCCTGCTGAACACATATTGACGTTTTTTTCAGAAAAGTTGAATTGTAACTCAATATTGTAATTATTTAATGTGTCAGCATAATAGATTATGACCAACAAATATGTTATAAAAATTTTGAAACTGAAGCGAAAAATGCTTACATAACCATTTGAGAGAGGTCTGGGAAAAGGATTTGAGAAAAGATGAAGACAACCGAGAAAATGTAGAAACATAAAGGGGGGTTAAGGCATCCAGGGAGCCTGATGCTTTGAAGCATATAATTTACAGAGTACCATGAACACAGTAGTGACAGTAAGGCATGTCTGTAATTTATTTGACACATTGTCCATCAAAGGGCATCTGCAGCATTTGCTACCTTCTTAGTCTTGATTTATATTGGCAATTTCCTCTGAATGTCATGTCCTTTATAGATGCTTAGCTGCTTTGACGAAGTGACTAGATTATGAAGACTGAACTTCTCAATGAATTAACCCATTGATGAGATCATATTTTCATGCGCTATTAGAACAAGATGTAAAACTACATGAGAAATTGCCAACAGAACTGGGTCTTGGGATTATGTCCTTAAAGGCTTTGATTTATTTCCAGTTCTATTCTTTTACCACCTGTGCTCCATCCAACATGAGGTATGCTGACATGCCTCCATACATGCCCCTGACCTGATGCCCTGTCTAACAAAGGCCCCCACATGAAACAGGGCCAAGTCTCCATAGATCCTCTTAAACAGACTGTTAGAACCAAACCTTTTCACCTTTAAATTGTGTTTACTCAGGCATTGTATCACAGCTATAAAGTTGATTTACATATTCCCTTCATAAGAACAACCTGATGAGTACTGATGAACAACTGCCGAAGGACTTCCTAACATTCCTCATTCTAAAACGTTTCACCAACTCCCAAAAGTACAAAGCCAGTAACTGATCCTTAAGTCACAATGAACCTTTTGAGAATTAAAAAATGCACTTAAGGTCATAGTCCTAAGTTATTCTCTTTCTTTTTTTCTTAAATAACAGATATGGATAAGCATATGCTACCTTAACAGATTTTTTGGGAAAGTGTATATAAGAGGAACTAGAATTGAAGAAATATCATTGTCAAGACTAGCTTAACCAACCAAGGACAATGGCAGCTTCATCCAATGTGGAAGAATAGGGTCAAATAATCTTTGGAAAGTAGAGGCAGGGGTAGACTTTATAGGTAATTCAAGAATACAAGATCATTTTCAATTTCCTAATCATTTATTATTTTCATAAATCTTAATAATAGAATGCTCCTGATTCACTTTAACCAAAAATAGAATATAGAAAATTCCATGAAAAGTGCTTTATTCGTTTATCAAAAGAAGTGGAAGTCACCTCACTCTTTAGTTCTTAGATTGAATATATGATTAAAAGCAGAAGATCAGAGAATAGATTTAATTACAGGTATAACAATGGGGAGTACTGAGATGTAAGCTTTTGCAAAACTCAAAATGGCTAAAAGATGTGTATCTTACCTCAGTCCTGTAGAGGGTCTCTCTATTCTCTATGAGACCAAGCAGAGCTTTGAAATAATGGTTCTTTACTTTGCTTAACTTATTGGATACTTTATAACTATGTTTTAGAGAGGTCTGCTGATACACCACTGTTGTTTAAAGACACAACATTAGAAGAAATCTCATTTGCATAATACTAATATTCAAAGGATAGTGCTAGCCCATTGAGACTTGCATGTTAGTAATACAAGTTTCTGGCCCCAAATGATCCTGAATTGAAAGGGTCCAAGGAAACACATCTAGATTTTTATGCTATTTTCGATCACATATACATTTGTGATTTGAAGGCACTGCAGCACATTAAAAATTCCTACAATATGCTGAGCATTTCTTGGCTATGATGCTTGCATGCTTTTTCAACAGCAGCTTGTGACAGAAGTCTGAGCATTTCTAAACCGTGTGAAACACAATAGAAAACTTCACATGGAAACGACACATTATCTAGTAGGATTGTGGAAGCACTGAGCCATTCAGGAAGAGATTAGGAACCACCATAACTTTTTCACACGTATCAGGGGACTATTTCCTGCTTGATTTAGGAACATGTGTCTCAATCACTGTAAATTGTTTGAGGATCACATGAGAAGTGGTTTTTCTGTCTTAGACGTAACTTTTCTTTCTTTCTTTCTTTTTTTTTTTTTTTTTTTTTTTTTTTCGAGACAGGGTTTCTCTGTATAGCCCTGGCTGTCCTGGAACTCACTTTGTAGACCAGGCTGGCCTCGAACTCAGAAATCTGCCTGCCTCTGCCTCCTGAGTGCTGGGATTAAAGGCGTGCGCCACCACGCCTGGCTGTAACTTTTCTACTGAGATTGTAAACCATGAAATTCATATTTATTTTGAGCTTGTTATATTTATAAAATGAGATATTGCATACAGAAAACAATATATATAAATCACACATGCATTTTACTTTAAAAATTCGTATTTTTAAGAAAAAGTCATGTTCCTAATTTTATGTGAAATGCTAGGGCAATCGTGGCACAAATGTTATAGGAGCAGTGAAACACTTACTGAGTGGATTTCATATCCACTCCATAAGATGGAACCTATATCTGACATCAATACTGCTACAGTGGCCAAGAACCTGAGACTAGACAGATTATGACTGTAGGGGAAAACCTAATACTATGATCTGCTGAAGGAATATAGCAATAAAAATAACTCCTAAGGAAATATTGTTATTCTTATGGTTTGTTCAATCCTCACCATAGAAGCTTCTTCCTGTAGGAAAAAGAAATTAACATAGAGACCTGCACTGGACAATGTGTAGACAGTGAAAGATGTCGACACACTCAATTCTGTATTGGATGTCGTCATCAAACCCTTTTGCTCAAGACTCAGCAATCTATGTGGAAAAGGAAGCAGAAGATTATAGGGCCAAGGAAATGGCATCTTGCAGATATGTCAGGGGTATTTTTCATAAGAATTCTCTGATACTATGGCAGAATTCATAGGGACTGCACAGGTTTAAGCCAGATGAGGTTCCAATACTGAGAAGGGGACATGGACATGGAGTTCTACTCTTAACCATATGCACAGATGGGTACATTGCTGTGCATTGCTTCCTTTCTGGAGCATGCCTGAGAAACACAGACATTCTGGCCTGTCCTTGGAGTCAGTGTTACAAATGGCTCTGCTCTATAAACTAGATTGAACTTATTAGATTTTTCAAGTGAGCTTGTTTCTTTGGTAAAATAAAAGAATAAGGTGTTCACTATTGGATCCATGGCACTTCAGGCAAAGTGTAGCAATGCTTTCATGTCCACTGTATAGCAAGATTTTACAGACTATTTCTCATATCCTTGATAACATAAGCACGTTGGCAGGACTAACACTCAAAACATGTTTCTAGCCTTTTTAATCCCATGAAGAAACATTTTGGTACTTTAATTAGTACTACTTTAATCGTATCATGATGCAAAAAGAGATGGTTTTAACACATCTCACAGTTACTGAGTACACCACGGCCAACAATTCTGCAGCCAAGGGTATGGGCCTTAGCATTTTGGTTTACATTATAATAATCTACGTTGTTTTTAAACAATATAATTTTGTCAAGGAGTATATTTCTAATGAATTGTTCAATGTCAGAGAACTGGGCTCACTAATATCACTATAATAATACACAAAATGACCAACATAATGTCAATGAACTCAATTATGCATTGCTCACATGTATATGTTCACAGGGTCTTCTTGGTCATGTGGGTTCCTCTGTTTACCTGAGAATCATCAACATCTAGGTCCATCCCTATCCAGTACCCTATTAGGTTACTATGACATAGAGCATAAGTACTTGACTTCTTTCTTAAATCTTATTTTTTTTCCAACAGTGGGGCTACATACCATGTCAATGCACTAGCTGATAGCCAATCCTCTGCATCCCTGTCACTGCTAATTTAGGGCTTATATTTTATTCCAGACCCTAAAATGGGCTTTGCCTTTCTTTTTCTGATTTTTCCAAGTATTTCCATCAATGAGTCCCCCTGAAACCTTACTCAATTGAATCTGAAGTCTTCTGGATATGGATTATATATTCTTTAATGACCTCAGTGAAAAAGCACTTGAAAATATTTTTTGAAAATTTTATATTCATCTTTTTTGCCTTTCAAATGACAATATGTAATCATCAACATATTTTATATTCAATGTGTATATATAAGTAGAATCTTTTAAATAAGAGGATATATAAATCAAAATGTAAAGTCTTCTCATAAATGGGGTTCTATAAGTATTGAGAAATCATAAAGCTGATAAATTTATTAGCTCTAAGCTAACATATGCTCTCAGTATATTTTGTTTTATATAACACATAGTAATTATATTTTACTGATAACAAATTTTAAGAGCAAGTCAATAATACATTATTGTAAGTATGCTATAAAATTTCCTTCATCCAAATAAAATATCAGGATTTAAGACTTTTAGATTCTAGTTCTGATTGGACATTCTGATTATTTGTAAATATTTTTCAATATTTGACATATAAGTCAATATTTGAAGAAACATTTTTAAATTAAAAGTGACAGTATGTACTTTCTTTACAGACAAACTCACCTCTCACAATGATGTTGGTGGACTTTTTTGCAGGGTTTCCCACATTATTATTGGCAATGCAGCTGTAAGTACCAGCGTCATCAGAGGTGATGGCAGGTATGGTCAATGTCCCTCCATTCAAAACAATCTTTTCAGGCAGAGTCCCGAAGGACCTGACCCAGGTAAGAGAGGGGGTAGGCTCTCCTCCAGTTGTAACACACACTAACGTTATGGCCTCTCCAGGATTTACAACTATAGGATCATCCACCAAGAGCTTAATTGACGGAGATGCTAAAAGACACAAACAGAAGATGTGAATTTATTGAGATGTGAGAAACTGGGAATCAATAGCAACTTTTATATTATTCATTCAAGTAGTTAAATGGAAATGTTCTTTTTCTCAAAATTAGAGTGTCCTACTCAAACTTTAGTCAGATGTAATACATTTGTACTTCAATTTAGCAGCATGAATTTATAGAATATTATTAAGTCTTTTTCACCAGACGTAGTATTTTGAGGTTATTTTCAGAATCATTTCTATGGGCCAGTGTCAGTGCTACTTTTTATGGCACCCTAGGAAAAGTCACACAAAACAATACAAATATTATTCAATATTACTTGTGAATTTATTGTTCTGACACAAGAATCACCAAAGTGACAAATGTTGTCAAATGCAGCCTCCATTTCTTCTTAGTGACATGCTACTTGTTCTCTCATTACTAGTTGCTTAGTCCTTGTGATTTTATGGAGTGGATGGCAGATTTTTTTCATCTTTGACTTGAGGATGAAATGATTGATGCTTTCAACATGAATTTAGACAATGACCACACAGTGAAACCTGATTGCTATACTTCAGAAGCTCAGTCACGTGATATGTTAACTCCGTATTAAGGAAGGTGGAAGGTTTAGGTTGTGAGTTCTCATAAACACAGCTTTAAAATTCAGAAAGAAACTACCACAAATGGCCTAACAGAAATATTGAGCCTACTACTTCTTTCATGGTTAATCATAAAATTCACACAGAAAAAATAAGTCTTTTCAAATTCTCAAGCTAAAAAATAGATATATAAACATTCACTCAATTAAAAACACTTACCTTTACAACAAATACTTAAAATTCAAGATATATATATATATATATATATATATATATATATATATATATATATATATATATAATTACACTCATACAGGCACAACTTACTTATAACACAGTGTAAGCATATAAGACATTTATATAAGTGTAAGCATATAAGACATTTTCATAAATAGAAGTAGTGGACAGGTATTTTATTGATGTTAAAGTTAATATGTCCAGGAATATTTGATGACAAAGTGAAAGCAGTATTTTATGCAGTATATGTGTGTGTGTATATATATTATACATATATATATATAAATATATATATGTAATATATATATACATATAACATATATATTACATATATACTTTATATAGTATATATTTAGAGTATATATATTTATTACATACATAGTATATGTTATTTTATTTGACTTCAGTTTTTCTTTTCTTTTAAAAATCACATGTTAATATGCATGAATGTATATATGTATATACCTATGTATTTTATATATATACTATCTACATAGTATATATATATAGAGATTAACGTTTTCAAATTCATGTAACTGTGTTAATTTAAAAATTATTAAGCTCAGCTTAGAGCTGCCACTTAGAATTCAAGCCTATTAAATTGTGTGTTTTAATAACATCCATCTATCTCTAAAAATGAAAACAAGGGAAGATAGGGCAAGAGCTCTGTGATGAGGCTTCATGAGAGAGAGAGTGGGGGAGGGAGTCTCTTTGACATTTTCAAGCATCCTTGTTGCTTGCTGGCTCTTATAACATCATTAAAGTAGCATGGAAATTTTCAAAATGTCACAACATCAACTCCTTTGATGTCCTAGCATTAAATTATAAAGATGTATTATTAAAAAGATTTTGGGAAACACACATATTAAAGGTGATATGTGAAAGTCCCCACAGTTGGGGAGAAAACAAAGTGTATCAGGAATTATTAAATATTAAACTAATGACTAGAAGATGCCACCAATTAAATCTTATAAAATATGTATTAAACTTATTAATATACCACCATCAAGATGCAAATGAAATCTTCGTATAAAGAGCATAAACCTCGAATTTTCTTGAACTAGTATTTTCGAAATCCCAATGCTTATCAAACTGTGTTTAATGAGATTTACATCAAATTTAAATTGTTTGAAAAGAAACCAAGTCAGAGTTTAAGAATGTATATTAGGACTATAGAAACAACAAATTTCCATTAAATAGAAGAGTATTTGCTTATATAAAAGGTTTATTGGAGGAGGGGTAGTTCTCTGTAAGAAACTATGCAAAATGAAAAGCAGAAGAGAATTTCAAAGTTTAAAAGTAATTTACTATATAACAAGAAATTTATTGTTCTGACTCCTTTGATATATGTTTACAATGTTATCAGTGGTTATTCTCTTTCATGAATCTGGGATGAAAACAGTTCTGGGCATGTTAGATTTATTAATGTTACCTTTTATTTTCTCAGATTGTTCTTGAAATTGAAAAAGTAGCCAATCAGACAATTGATGACCTGACTAACAATTCTGAAACCTTAATAATATTCAAATGTTTTTGATATGCTAAATTTTCTAATTTTAAAGCTTAAGAAAATTACAAGGTTAAATGTTTGACACCCATGCATTAGCATGTAATATTTAATGAACTTTTTGTAACTATACCGCTTTGTTTAAGAATTACAAGTGATTCTTAGAGGGTAAATGGAATCATGACCAAGAGAGGGAAACTAAAGTATACAAAAACATTTCATTTTTAAGTATCAGTTTTAAAAAGACTTTCCCATGGAATGACTCTTATGTTAATTTGAGGCTGTATACAAACACTCTGAGTGAGGTTCTGCTTTGAAAATTTTATTTTAGGATCTGACAACTGCTGAAATGCACTATCTCACTGTATAGACAAGTGGGCATTGACTTCAGCACCTTCCTTTCTTGCCCTCCTGAGGTCTGGGCTTACAGACATGCATTACTATATTTGACTTCAGTTTTTCACTTCTTTGTAAAAGTCACATGTTAACATGTATGCATGCACTTATGTATGTGTTTTGCACATGGCAGTGTATGTGTGCATGTGCAATGGCACAATAAGAAGCCCAGAGCTGAACTTGAGGGACTTAGTTCTCTCCTTTTACCATGTGGGTGCTGAGGCTGGAACTCAGGATGTCAGGTTGGTGGCAAGTGCCTTTCCTTGCAGAACTGTGACTCCATCCCTAGTTGCTCATTTCTTCATCCTTTGATGTCACTATTTGGGTGTGGCCTGTATAGCTTTAAGGAACGAACCAAATATGGCAATGACACATTTGTGAAGAAACAACAGACAGAGGTCTAGAGGAACTGAATTGGATGAGCTGTCTTCTGTAATAGAGCTACACCCATGGCAACCCAGAATCTCAATGTATTTATTATATACAGAAGGAAAGTAGAGAAGTCAAGGTAATCATCCAGTAGGAAGCTGGGCGGTGGTGGCGCACACCTTTAATCCCAGCACTTGGGAGACAGAGGCAGGCGGATTTCTGAGTTCGAGGCCAACCTGGTCTACAAATTGAGTTCCAGGACAGCCAGGGCTATACAGAAAAACCCTATCTCGAAAACAACAACAACAACAAACAAACAAAGAAACAAAAAAATCATCCAGTAGGAAAAAGTTGTGATAGCTTCTGCGTACAATTGTTTTAGTTAAAGGTCAAAGTTCTTAATCATCACCCATCCTTAGACCAGGGGAAGGTTTTGCGAATCTCTGAGCCATTCCAGTGGGTCTGACATTGGGGTAGTTGACATGGCTGTGTTCATCTCAACATTATATATTCACTCAAAACATCATTAGCTCCCTACACAATGCATAATATTTCCTCAGTTACAAATGCTGTGCTTCAGGTATAATTCAGTCATATTGCAACCTGACTGTGAATCCACACAAGTTCGTTCACTTCTGGGTACCTCTCACTGGCATTGTTAACACAGAGAACACACGTATTTTTGGATGGATAATATAAACATGAAGCCATTATTTTAGGACTTACTACAAAAGATTTACTAAGCGATGTTCTCGGTTGTCATTCTATTTCCCCAGTCCTAGGCTTAGTGTAGCCTGACAAGCAGTGTGGTTGCTACAAGACAAAAGGTCTATAAAATTTGATTCTTTTGATGGCATGTGGCAGGCATATTTTAAGGTCATTTTGAATTTTTGAAGGTCCTGTACCTCATCATATTTAAAGTCATTCATTTTGAAGGAGCAAGAATCCATGTTAATCTCCCTTTATAATATTGTTAATAGTAAGTTAAACTCACTGGATTTCAATACTTTTCCTCTTAGGACCAGCATATGCTGTTCCTTTCCACTGCTCTGTAACTTTTCTAGTGCCTTGAGGTCACACATTATGAGCACCCTTTCCTCTGTTTAGTGAGTATCCAGAAAATGAAGACAGATAAAGCCCACTGTACTAAATTATAAACCTAGCTGGTTATTAGGTATTTATTACCAAATATTTTGGCTGAGTCAACCCCTAAAACATATCCATCACTAGACATGGAGACAGAGGCTTGTAATTCAAGCAATTCAACTGAGAAAGAAGGAAAACCAGGACCCCAGGGTCAAATTCAACTACACAGAGAGTTGCAAGCTAACTTTAGGTATAAGAAATCTTATCTGAAAAACACTAAGAAGCAAAATAAAATATGCCCTCATTTGTAAATCAGAGGGCATGTATTTTCATTTCATTTTTAAACATGTGATACATATGACTTTGGTACATTATAAACACACAAAAAACCCAAACACAAAGGATTAAATAGAACAAGAAAAATATTGAACAAGACAACAGGGAATTATCATTTGAGATGCTGATCAAAGTGGAAAGTTATGGTTATGTAAAGCATGAAGTTTATTATCACTGAGGTGGAAGTGAAGAATTGACTTAATAGAACAAAAAGTCAACTAGTGGTCATTAGAGGCTTGAAAAAGTGGGGCAGATGGAAAAGTATGTTCTACATTCTAGCATCCTGCAAGACTGCGATGACAGCACCTCTAGCAAAGGCACAGCACTTTATTATACATTTTTAAAGGACTGAGAGATAGAAACCCAAAGCTTCCCAGCACAAAAATGTAATAAATATTTAAGAAGAGAAATGATAATTAATTGCAATTTGATCATCATATATTATAAAATATATGAAATTAAATCTAACAATTATGTATTATTATGCTTCAAATAAAAATCATATGAACATGAATTATATAAACAAAGGCAATCCTTCAAATAAAGTTAAACATTTACACAAAGACTGCCAATAGCCTTGTTTGTGAAAGAAAGGCCTTCTGTGTCGAAGGGCACACTGACCTTTGGCACACTAAAGACAGCGGAAATGACCTTTGTAACAGACTTTCTACCTTACGGATCCAGATCATGCTATTTCTACATTAGAGTGGCTCATTTTGTTCCCAAAATATTATTTTTCCACATTTCCTGGTTCTCACTGGTGATCCACAGAGTAAGACCTTCCATTTCTTACAAACATGGTTAAATGATTTTATAGTATCTTTCCATGTAGCTCCTGCTAGGAACTCTGGATCCTTAGAACTTCTTCTTGGGTGTTTTCTGGGTCCCCAACCTCCTATGCTGACAATTCACAATTCATATTGTAGACTCTTTTTTTTTTTTTTTTTCAGCTTGAGGTTCACTGTTTGCATCATCAAAAATGTAAGCCATGCTTTCTAAATTGCCAAAAGAGTGTTGTAAGCACATGAAAATAATTGCAGTTGTACCATGAGGTATAGTTAGCCTTTCTGTACTCAGTGCTTATGTCTGACTGTGATGCCAGTTAGGATGTCAGGCTGATAGTATGCCAGCACTTAAGTATGGAAGTTAGTTGTCACAGTTATCAAGACTTGAAGCCTCCCCCAAGGATGAGTACAACAGCATTATATCATGTGTTATGTGATCTATATGGGGATAGCATGGATAATACACAGTTGATAGAGATAGATAAATAGATAGATAGATAGATAGATAGATAGATAGATAGATAGACAGACAGATGACAGATAGACGATAAATAGATGATAGAAAGATGATACATTAAACAGATGTATAGATGTATAAATAGGTATATAGGTGATGGATAGATTATAGGTGATAAATGCTACTGAGGTTGATAATATAAATGATATAGAGGACCAATAGATGAACGAAAGGTAAGAGGTAGGAGATAATAGATTATAGGTAGATGAAATATGATAAATACTTTATCATAGGTGAATGATGGCTAGGAGAAAGAGACAAAGACAAGGAATGGTAAGGATAAGTGCATGGGGGAAGGGGAAAGATCAGAAAAAGAGAATAAGGAGGAAGGAACAGAATGGGAAAGATTAAAATGGGAGCAAAGGGGAAATGATAATATGGTTTATATGAAATGTCTCTCACAGAGTTGTGTGTGACAAGCCTTGGGCTTTAGCTCATACAGCTGTATGTAGAGAAATTTCAGGAGATGGGGTCAAGTTGAAGGAATCAGGTGACAGGAATAAGTTGTCACTGTGGTGAGAGCTATCTTGGGGTTTAGGTCTGATCTCTTCTTGTCATAGATCACTCCCACGCTACCCCTTCCCTTTCTCTTCCCGATGTGGGATGTTCTGCTCCTCTAGGCACCTCTTACCATGATAGATTGAAACCTTGGAAACTGGGAGTTAAGATAAAGCATCTGTCCCTTAGGTTGTTGCTTCAGGTGTTTGTTAAAATGATGAAAGCCTGACTGGGAAAATCTGACAGAGAATAGAAAACAGGCACATGGGAATAGAGAATAGATAGTGCAATCCCGGGAGAGACAGGAGTAGATCAGACTGTCAAGAAAGAAAGAGAGGAAAAAGAGAGAGGAGTTAAAGAGAAGGGATGAGAACAGAGAGGAGCCCAGAAAAGCTGAGTTTCTGTTTCCCCCAATTCTACATTGTGTTGTTCTTTTCAGATACAGTGTCTTACAAACCTCAAGCCTGGTTCTAACTCAGTGACTTGTTTTGCTCCAGACTGGTTTTAATCCCTTGATCCTCCTGCTTCCATCACACAAGTACTAGCAGTTCAGATGTGAACCACCATGCCCAGCCAACATTTTAATCAATAAGCATATCTGAGGAAAGATATTCTTCTCATTTATCCCACTCAACACCTTTTTCCTAGTAAATTAAAATGATTGTTTTCCCTCTTGAGCTGAACAGGAGATACTTGAATGGCCCATAGAGAAAGAAAATGGCCTGTTGACTATCATATACATATCTCCTGAGACCAGATATTACACAAAAAATGTCTTTTCTTTTGTTTGATAGTACTGAGTATGGCTGACAAGAAGTCAGGGACACAATATTCTTATGGCCTTGGGAAAGAACTCGAAGCTGCAAAATGACAAGAGTGAAAGTAAGAGAGCAATGAGGTAGAACTGAAGTTTCCAAGAGAGTTGAAATACATCTATCAGAATTTTCTGACAGGGATGCAAATGTAGCCTAGTGAAAACGGGCTTGCCTAGCATTCTTGAAGACTTGAGTTCATCTCCAATAAAGCAGAAAGGCAAACACTAAAGTATCTATAGAGTATTCTAGTACTACTAGTTATGGTAAACGGAATGAGTCAAACTTCAAAAATCATGGCAAATAAAACTGAATTGAGAAAAATAAAAGAAGATAATTATTTCAAATCAGAATTCATAATGGGATTCATGCCCACTCAAAACTCTAGCAACTCTGCCATTAGCAATACTGTCTCTGGATTTTTGAGTAAAATCTTAACAATTTAATTCTGGTGGAATTAGAACAGGTTCTTTGAGAAAGAGAAATACTTACTCAGGTATATTCTTTGTATTACTACCTATCAGGGGAAGAAAACATAGATAATCATTCCTTTAAAAACCTGAAACTCGCCAGGCGTGGTGGCGCACGCCTTTAATCCCAGCCCTTGGGAGGCAGAGACAGGCGGATTTCTGAGTTCGAGGCTAGCCTGGTCTACAAAGTGAGTTCCAGGTCAGCCAGGGCTATATAGAGAAACCCTGTCTCGAAAAACCAAAAAAAAAAAAAAACCTGAAACACAGTGCTAATGATATGTGTGTTCTCACAGATTTTGTCCTTCTATGGATCTAGCATGAAATTTCTAAAAATAGTGCCTAGATTGTCACTTGGACTATAATTTAAAAAGCACAAGCTCTTTTGTGAAACACCTACCAAGTGTTTCAAATAAGTGACTGAAGTAATTCAAGAATTAGAAGGTGAATTTTTGTGGAAAATGACAAGGAAGGAAAAACAAATAGGAATTACTGATAGATAAGCTTTTCCTGGCAGGATCTGCCTAATTTAAATACTTCACAATGGGTCTAGACTGTTTATCAGAGGGGAGAATTGAGGGGGCGACTTCAATAAAGATAAGGAGAAGGCTACAAAGAGAGAAAGGCTAGGAAGAGTGCTGTGATAGCCAGGCTTCCTAGTGGAAAACCTGCCTCTGATCTGTGCAACCCAAATAGTATGGACCTCAGAACTCTCTGGAGGATCAGGGATATTGGAAGAGTTTACCAGCATCTACAGCTCACTGGAACTTAATTTCCCAGGCTCATGCTATCCCTGCATCCAGAAATGTTTTTGTCTACAAGGGGATTTTTATTTCAGTTCCATTTCTGCTGTTGTGATAACAACTCTGACCACTGCACCACCCTCCCCAAATAAGGCAAAACAAGTGATTATTGGTTTTACAATTCCAGGTTCTAGTGGGTTATTGTGGAGTAGTTAAGACAGCTGTGTGAAGCATGGCATCCATGTTCAAATGCAAGGAGAGAATGTAGGCATGAGTCCTTGCTTTCTTGCTCTTAGCTCTCCTATGCCTCTTTTATATTGTCCAGGACCTCCTACCTCGAGAGTGAAGAGACTCAGAGTAGGCTGTTTCACCAATCAGCAATCGAGGTTATCCCCACAGACATTCTTCAGGCCACCCTGATGTTAATGACTCCTCCTTGGTGCCCTTCTCTAAGTGACCCTACGCTGTGTCAGGTTGACAGTAAAAACTTACCAGCATATTAATATATAAGATATATGGGCAGATATGATCATAATTCAGAATGTACACATTAGAAATTAATGTGATAATTTAAAAAAAATAATCAAACTTAAAAATAAAACTATAAATCTGTCCACAGAATGTGCAACAATTTCCAGGAGTGTCTAAGCTTGTCAACATTCGAGTAGGCAGCACACTTGGTGTCTGTGGGTTACTGTTTCCATGTAAATTCAAAGTAAATGACTAGCTACAGGAAGATGCTGTGTAAAGGGGAAAGAAAGAATATAGAGGGGGGCTGCTATCAGTCAAGAAATAGATGCCAGATAAAGTGAATGTGAATACAGTATGCCGTAGTGAACAGTAATAAAACTACAAAATTTACTTCCCCTTTCTGTAACATGACATTTGTAAATTGGCAAAAGGCATGTAACATGCTAACACCTGAGGTGAACTTGTACGTGGGGAGACATGTATAGAAACCATGCTTTGCTTGAAATAGCCTCCATGAAAACATGCCTGTGTTGGTTGATACTTCATTGTGATTCCATTGTCCATGTGTTTTTCATGCCAAATGTGGATAACTGAACATTTCATAAAATAAAGAGGGGAGTATGTGTTTGGAAATAATTTGAAAACTGAATGATCTACCCACATATGTGACTTTATTATTTCAATATTATCAGTCACTTATTGCTACAGCTCAGGAAGAGCAAGGATGATATCATACGGAGAAAGTATATTTGAAATGATGTTCAAGATTATTGAAGTATTTGAAATAGTATCCATAAATAGTATTTACTCAAGGAGTGAAACTTTGCTAGAAATACTGAAACCAACATGAATGTTTTATTATTGAAATATTCATAAGATAGATTTCTGGAAATGATCAAAAAAACAGAATCCATTTCTTCATGGAAAATAGCATTAAAGGATTAAGAAAATGATTGATTTCATAGTATAGTATATCTCAAGTTAGATAGTCTCTAGAAATGTTTTTAAATGGAGGGTGTCTTCATAGTCTCTTTGGTTGTTATTATTGTTTTTATCATCAGTAATATCTTATTCCCAGGGAAACAATCTACCTATATATTTATGGAGTAGGTATTTATAGGGTATGTATCAGATAATAAGTAACACAATGTATAAGTGAATAAAACAACCAAAGCTTACCAATATTCAGAAGTATACTCTATCAAAAATAACAAAACTTCTAGATACAACTACTTTTGTCTCATGTGACTTTACAGTCTTACATCATCTTCAAATTCCCTGAATTTTTGTGTGCTTTTGACTCTTGAACAGGTTGTTGATGTCATCAGAATACAGAAATTATAAAAAGGTACATAACTTATATAAGCATTATGAAATTGTTATATAAATTATATAAGAGATAAAAAAGTTATAAAAATTATGTAAGGGGGAACAAAATACCCGTGAAAGGAGTTACAGAGACAAAGTGTGGAGCCGAGGACTGAAGAAAGGACCATCCAGAGACTGCCCCACCTGGGGATCCATCCCATATATAATCACCAAACCCAGACACTTTTTTGGATGCCAACAAGTGCTTGCTGACAGGAGCCTGATATGGCTGTCTCCTGAGAGGCTCTACCAGTGCCTGACAAATAAAGAGGTGGATGCTCACAGCTAACCATTGGACTAAGCACAGGGTCCCCAATGAAGGAGCTAGAGAAAAGACTCAAGGAGCTGAAGAGGTTTGCAGCCCCATCGGAGGAACAAGTATATGAACTCTCCAGTACTCCCAGAGCTCCCAGGGACTAAATCACCAACCAAAGAGTGCACATGGTGGGTGGGACTCATGGCTCCAGCTGCATATATAGCAGAGGATGGCCTAGTTGGTCATCAAATGGAGGAGAGGCTCTTGGTTCTGTGAGGACTCTATGCCCCAGTGTAGGTCCAGGAATCTGGTGTGGGTGAGTTGGTGAGCAAGGGAGGACAAGGGGATGGGGGGGGGTGTTGGAGGGGAAACCAGGAAAGGGCACTACATTTGAAATGTAAATAAAGTAAATATCTACTAGAATAAATAAGTGAAAAAGTGCCAAACAGGAATACACCGAGTTAAGACTTTTTACATCTTACAAATGACTAATTTGAATCTAATTCTTGTATAAAATAAGTGGAGCTTGTTTATGTTCAAGATGTAAAATCTCAATGAAGTAAAATGTCCACAGTCAATCAGCTACCGGGGTACAAATACCCAATGGCCTGACAGATCTCTGTAAATATCGAAATGTGTTGTGAAGACAAACTTCAGAATTTCTGGTTGCTTCCTCCATTGGTCCACAGTTCCTTCCTGTTATTTTCAGCAAGCAATGTCTTGATAGGCCTGGTGTCATTTAAGTTCAAAGGAGAACCAAAAACTTAGGCATCCATCAATCATAAAAAGCAAACCCAAGCAAAGTATTTTCAGCTAAGTCGGTTGTGATATATGAAAATATTTTGTTCTGTATGGAAGATACTAGAATCTTGAGAGTAAGGCTACATTGTAAAGATATATTTATCATGTCACAAGCAGAACAGTTACCAACTCTGCTGCCTGGAGTTCACTTCCATTGTTTGACCATTTGGTAAGCACAACATTAACTAATTTATTATACTTAAATATCAAGGTCAATTCTTCATTGAGACAGAAGCTTTTACCCAAGCTATTGGTTTGATTCATCCTCTTTAGGAGTAAGTATGATTATAATACTCTACCGCTGAAATACTCACTCTTATCCTTTTAGTGTGATATCTTTAGGAATAGAACATCAGGGTGAGCAGAGTATTATACATTTGTATTAGCCGGACCCAAAAGAGGACACAACAAAGATTTAGGTGGTTATAAAGTTGTTATGAAGAAAATAGTTACAAAACTGAGCCAGGTATGGAGGCACACATTAGTACCCATAATACTTGTTGATGCTAAGGACAAGGGGTGATACCATTTCAAATTCCAGCTGGGCCAATTGTTTGCAAACAAAACAACCAACCAAACAACATGAACTATTTACTTTTTATAAAAAAACACAGAAATTTAAAAAACTTAATAGTTCTTGTTAAAATTATTACTTTAATCATATTAATAATTAATAACATTAATATTATTAATGTTAATATTATGGTTAATATTGTTAAACATACTTAAAATCATTTATATGTTACATAACTAACAGTGATGGCAAATAATTGGTTTAACATAATTATTACATGTTGCTCAAAAAGTGAATATGTCTTCAGTTAGCACTTTCTTCAGTTATAATTCTGAAGATTACTATTGATAAATAAAACAATTAAGCCACTTTGTGTCTCTGAAACCAAAATAAAGGGAACATAAATTTTTTTGGGGGAGAAATAGGATATAGCTAATCATAATGAGATGCCAAGATTCAGGTCAATATCCGCAAAGATTTAAAACTCTTCTAAGTATACAATAAAATCATGATACCTCAGTCCTTCTTAGAAGGGGGAACAGAATACCCATGGAAGCAGTTACAGAGACAAAGTGTGAAGCAGAGACTGAAGGCATGTCTATCCAGAGACTCACTCACCAGGGGATCCATTCCATAGACAACTACCAAAACCAGACAGTATGGCAGATGCCAACAAGTGCTTGCTGACAGGAGCCTGATATAGCTGTCTCCTGAGAGGCTCTACTAGTGCCTGATAAATACAGAAGTGGATGCTCACAATCATCCATCGGACTTAACACAGAGTCCCCAATGAAGGAGCTAGAGAAAGGACCCAGGGAGATGAAGGGGTTTACAGCCCCATAGGAGGAATAACAATATGAACTAACCAGTAACCCCAGAGCTCCCTGGGACTAAACCACCAATCAAAGAAAACACACGGAGGGACTCATGGCTCTAACTGCATATGTAGCAGAGGATGGGAGGAGAGGTCCTTGGTCCTGTTAAGGTTCTATGCCCCAATATAGGGGACTGCCAGGGCCAGGAAGTGGGAGTGAGTGTGTTTGTGAGCAGGGGGAAGGGGAAAAGGATGGGGGGAGGGAGTTTGTAGGGGTAACTAGGAAAGGGGATAGCATTTGAAATGTAAATAAAGAAAATATCTAATAAAAAATACAATAAAATCAGTAACAGGATAGAACAAATGAAGACTGTTGTTGATCATATAGCTAGCTATTTTATTTTTTTTAATTGGATGCTATATTAAAAAGTATTCTCAGATTACTTAAAATACTTGCTTGATAAAGATATTTTAGCTTTCATTTCTATCCTGGGACAAAATTATTTCAGTGTTATAGTTTGAATCCTGTATAATTGCCTAACTCCAATTCATAGAATGTTGATTGTGGGTTTTTTCATAATTCTCTGGAGTCCAGGGTTTTTCTCTAATCAAGGAGGAAATGAGTTAGTTTCTAAGGAGGACTGCCTGAAGCAAATTCTGCTATGATAAGGAAAACCCTGGGCCGTAAAGCCACATCTTTGGGTATAGTTATATCTAAAGTAGTCAAGCTGTATCAAGTCTTAAAAGTCACATGAAGAGCCTATGAATCCTTGTCAGTGACAGCAGTAGAAATTATGAACTGCAATGTACAAAGTGTACATACTGTATTAGTGGTTACTAGTGGGACAAGGTAAAGGGTTTGCTTATGAGACACACATCTATGCATAAAGTGCACTTTGATAAAGTTCTAATTTTCCTTTGCTACTAATATTCTTTCTGTATATTCTAAATATTAATTCCCTTCTGGGAATTTCATGAAGGTTTTTCGTTGTTTTACAAGCTCTCTCTTCAATTGTTTATTTCTTTCTCTCACTGTTTGGGAGCCTTTAAAATTTGATGTTGTTCTCTATAAACTATTTTATGAAAGAAATGCCAATTTGATATTAGATCCACTGAGCATTAACTGTATGGTAGGATTTGTCTCAGACTTTGAAAAGTGTCAAAACAAATCAATTATAAATACTGTCCTTCTGAAATGTGCCACTGGATAAAGCTGATTAGAGATGTTAGTATATCTAAGGCAATGCCCACAAAGTTTTACTAATACAATGATATTACTTTTGTAAAGAGGCAGGAAAAAATAAACATCAGTGATTTTATCAAACTGAACTATTTCTTGATAGCAAATAGATAACCACTAGGAGGAAAACACAATTCACAGAAAGGAAGAAAATACTTGTACTCCATATAAATCGGCAGTTAATCTATAAAATATATAGCAGTCTCATATTATTTATGCATATATCCTAATAAGTCAGTTCAAAATGGCTCACAACTTGAGTAGACTTCTTTCAGGACATACTAAAGGATAATAGGTATAGGCAAAATGTTACATTGCTATCAATAACTAGTGAATGAAAAATAAAAAAAACCAATATAATGATACCCATAAATTTCAGGATACCAATTAGTTTTTAATACAAAGCAGTATGGTGATATTTTGGAAAAATGAGAAGGTTTCACATTATGAATGGAATGGAACAGTGCTGTGAGAGTCAGCGTGGAGAATCAAAATCAATAAAAAATACATTTAACTTTCAGATTACCTTGAATGAAATGCTTTTTAGGATCCTGAATAGTAGCAAAAAAAAAAAAAATCAAGACTCAGAGATATAAGGACTCATATTCATTATACCATGATAGCCCAAAAAATCAGGGGAAAAAGGAAATTATATAGTAATTTAGTAATTAATGCATGGATATAGTAACTGTATCATCTGCATAAGACATAACAAATTATGTCATTCAAAATAAAAATTCCTATAATATGTGAAACATAGATAAACTTTGAGGACATGTTTTTAAAAAGAAAAATAAGCAGTTGACACATACTATATGAGCAGTTAACACACACTATATGATATTCTTCATAAAGAGTATCTAACACATGCAATCAAATTCAGTCTCATGTTATGGATTAGTGTTTGCCAGGGCTTCAGGGAGAATGAAGTGGAACATACTAATCATGTGCATTAATGTATTGACCAAGCAAAATTATTAACTTCTGAGGATATGCACTGCACCAGTGTACCTATAATCATCAATAGCACACACACACACACACACACACACACACACACACACACACATACACACACACACACACACTCACACACACACACACACACATATATATGTGTATATATATATATATATATATATATATATATATACACACACACACATATATATATATATATGTATATATATATATGCAGAAAATGTTAGAGTACATTTCATCTTTATTTTTTGTCTCCCAACTAAGTAAAACAGATTTACATGTGGTATTAAAAAAAAAAGAAGAACCAGGGCTTGTACATCCACTCCAGTAGTGAAGTCTGCTTAGCAGGCCTAAAAGCCTGGAAGCAGTCAAGAGGCAAAGAGTTTCACAGAAACTTAGCCTCCTGGAACCTTGTCATTCCCATAGCTTGAATGCCCCAGATTTGTCCCTGCGATATTGTGGAGGGTCTTGCATGCTTTCTTACAGTATTTTATTGGATAAGAGTTAGAAATCTCAGGGCAAGCTTAGCAAAGTATACTTAGAATCTTCATTACAGTCAGGTATTGCAAACTACATTACATATTAGAAGAAAGTTGGTGAACTCTTCTGACAAATGGAGATTCCCTATAGATACTTAAAAGAACAGCCAAGTTACTCTCATATGCAAGAATTTACCAAGGCCTAGGAAATAGGGGGGTTATGGTATTGCATTATTCTTGAAAAGGTCTGCTAGAGCAGAACCCCCTGGTGCAAGCTTTCACAAGACTCAAAGGAATAGCCTAAATTGTGACTAGAGTGTGAAGTTTTTACCTGACCCCTGTCATTAGCTGACTCTAGGCAGGGCTGTTTTATCTTTACTGTAAGTTTCTGCCAGTCCTGTGAAGTAATTCTCTGTTTTGTATCATATATTTCAGTGTAGCTTGCCAGCTGCGATGCCCTTCTCCTTTGTTTTCTGTATTATATAAAACTGATGCTAACTGTGACAAAATTACATCCAGATAGAGCACTCCCTGGTGTTCGTTTTTGTTTGTCAATCGCGCCAACTCCATGCCCACCTGTCTGGAACCCTAATTTCCCATGGATTGAGAAAGGCTGACAGAGCCCAGTCTGTGGCAAGGGCTGGAAAGATGGCTCAGTGGTTAAGAGCACTGACTGTGCTTCCAGAGGTCCTGAGTTCTATTCCCAGCAACCACATGGTAGCTCACAACCATCTGTAATGGGGTCCAATGCACTCTTCCTGTGTGTATCTGAAGACAACTACAGTGTACTCATATAAATAAAAATAAATCTTAAAACAGAAAAAAAAAAAAAAGAACTGAAGAGACAGCTGTAATTTCAAGTGCTGTATGTTGGTGGAGTCATTTCAGTGGATTGGATTACAGAGGCACAAAGTTGTGCTTTTCCCTGAAGAAGGTGGGAGCTTGAAACTGTACTCCTGTCACTAAAGCATCATGTTGACTTCCTGTGAATACTACTTCTGCCTAATTCTGGTATTAGAGATCTAGTTCAAATGAGACCGTTCCAACACTTAAGAAGCTCTATTTCTTATCTTGGGGCTTCAGACAGAATATTTACCTATATTGTTCTTTGTTTTAGGACAGTGCTGCCATGTGATAAGGAAGGTGCTTAGTTTTCAAATACAAAATAGAGAAAAAAATTGAAGACACACAAAATGGAATGTTTCTTAAGGTAATAGTGAAGAGCAATAAAACTATCTCAATACTATTTTCTAATGAAAGATAAAACAGTAAATCACTTCTTAATTGACTTCTGCTCTACAAAGAAATGCATGTACATAATAGTCTGTCAGTAATTCATTTCCCAAAGTTACTAGAAATAAAGCTTTCACATTCTAGTTCCAACAAACTAGAAAAAGTACATTTTATCTTATTAGATTAATGAGCTACCGGAATATATTTGCAGAGAAAATATTTACCATTGTGTTTAATACATAAAATTTTAAGCTTTAATACTATATATATATATATATATATATACACATTCATACATACATATATCCATATACATATATACACATACATACATATATACACATACATACATATATACATACATATATACACATACACATACATATATACATACACATACATACATATATACATATATACACACATACATACCTATTAAACCAAAGTTGATTCCTAATGTATTGATGTAGTAATTTGAATTTAATTCAAAAGTGATTTGGTGACCC
Organism: Mus minutoides; assembly: GCA_902729485.2. Taxonomy (NCBI): domain Eukaryota; kingdom Metazoa; phylum Chordata; class Mammalia; order Rodentia; family Muridae; genus Mus; species Mus minutoides. The sequence continues at coordinate 68,859 of LR751071.1, read as the reverse complement.
TTTTTCTCCTGAATTAGATTATAAATCTCTTTTATAATATGACAATCAGATAGCAATAGTCTCAAACTCTGTAAGCTTTTACTTTGCATGCAAAGATCTTAAGGCTTACGGGTCACTGGGCAGTTCTGCACCTATTTCTTGACACATTTCTTCTAAATTTTGTTGCTGCTATTATAACTGTGATAAATAGAAGTAAAATATTTTGGCAAATGTTTTCTGTTTATCACTTTTTCCCACCGATCTCACTATCAATATGGTTTAGCAGCAAAACAAATCCACAGAGTTGAAGGAGTTGATAAAAATCACCACCTTATAGGGAATGGACCGAATCCACAAAAGCTCTTGGAAATACATGCGTTCTCACTTAGAGTTGATGAAGCCTTTATATGAGCCAGCCCTGACAATGGGTGGTGTGTACAGCTACAATCCCAGCACTCAGGAGGCAGAAGTAGGGGGACTATGACGAATGTGAGTGGCTGTTAGGAATGTCTACATAGTGAATTGCAGGTTTCATACCAGTCAGGACTATACAGTGAGACAATATTTCAACCACAAAATCAAAGACAAAAAGAAATGAAAACAAAAACACCAAAAGGAATAAAGAAAACAACAAAACATAGGAAGCATCCATACAGAGATATCCATATCCGGGAAGTAGATTACATCACTGGGAGTAGATTACATCACTGGGAGACTATATTGTTCTACTTTGCTCTGAATTACAAGGCTTTAAAGCACCTGGGACTTGCAGAGTCCAAGAGAACTCCAAGGACCAGCTATATGCTACAGCCTGAGTTGTTTATCCGAGTCAGTAATTTACACAGTCCCAAACCCCTCAGGAAACTAGATGTTGCCAGACAAGTTTTAAATCAGCTGCTTGTTTAAAAATAGATAATCCAGCATTTCAGAAAATTTCTAATTTTGCCAAAAGCATTCAGGTTTCCAACAGACAGAAAAAGCATACAAACAAAAATAAATAAATAAAAAAAACCCTCATGTAATTTGAGACATGGAAATAGATTAATTAAACTGGGACTTTCTTTCTACTGAAAAAACAAACTGTGGCAACCTCTGGTTTCTGACAGTCCTTAGTGAGAGCAATCTGACAGTACAAGGGGTCACTGGGATGGTATCTGTGAACTTTGTATGAGATGAAAAAAAAATCATTGCAGCTTCGCAGTGTTGACCTGTGTGTTAACATGCAGATTATCATTCTTGTATACTGAGTTATAACTTGTAACAGATTATATGACCTGGAGCAGGTGTCAAAGAACTTGACAAGTGCTGCTCCTTCTCTTGGTTGAGTCTTGAAAAATAAAAACAAAAATCAAGGGTACACAAAGCTTCAATATATTTTTGGCTTTGTATTTTATAACTTTTTAACAAATTAGTATAAAATATTTACTTTCCTGAAAGTAAATTTTTTATTTTACATAATTTCAGTTGATGTTTCCCACTATCTTTTAAGTGGAAACCATTAAGCTGAATAAAACCTCAGATTGATAACTTTGCTAGATTACAAGCCCCAAATAAATGTTTATGAAGAGCTTAAAGATTTGCATGTGCAGTGTGCATTTTTTTGCACAGAGCCTATGCCATTAAGGGCTTAGGTGCACACGTATAACCAGCAGAGCGTTCTTAGAAAAACAATTGCACAAATTGATAGCAAGCCATAGCATAGTCCTTTCCTATGGTCTCCTAGTTCCTTTTCCTCTCTTCATTCTCCCCATCCATGGAAAACACTCTCAGACTGAAATAGCCCAGCTGAAAAGCCAGGTCTGCCTTGGCTGACATGGGGACCAGACATGGTTAGTAACTGTGTCTCAGGAATAGCAGCGTCACATGCCATGCAGGTTTTAGTCACCACAGGCAGGTGACAGGACGCTCAAGAGGTTTGGTAGAAACTGGAAATGAGCTAAGAACCATACCATGCTCACAAATTTCAATTTTAAAATACAAAATTTATATTTTTGGGATTAAGGAAATGAAAACCTAGTGCTTAATTAACCTTTGCCAACTCAGTGACATAATCACTAAGCCAAGTGGTATTAAGTTCCTTTAAGGCTTTCTTACAGTAATGCTTTCTTGGCTGCCTGTCTGGCTGGATAGCATTTAAAAGGAACTTGCTTCCAAGCCTTACAAACAAGAGTTCTGTCTCTGGGTTCCAAGTTGTGGAAGAAGAGAACCAACTCCTGAAAGTTATCCTCTGGTCCCTACATGTGCACTGCAAAACTCAAGCACATTGCTGCAGCTCCCACCCCCTCCCCCACTCCCTCCATAAGTAAATAATGTTTTCTTATAATTAAATTCAGGTAGAATATTAAATTAAAAATAGTGACCTTGAAAACATATAAGTGACCAACTTAGAAGTCTTTAACAAAACAGACTATTTAATAATATTTCAAAATATTCATATGATTTTGAAAGAACATTTTGATCAATTGTTTCCATCTCTGTACACATTGTATTACAGCCTTTTATTGACCAATTTGCCCTTATATTTTTTGCCATTTATTATTATTATTTTAATTATTGTATCTTCTAGGAAAGTTACTAGTTGATAAGGTATGTTTTATATAAGAATTTACAGTCTCAAAATAAATGTGAATACGAGGGATGTAAAAAATTTATTGGGAGGACAATAAAATACACAGGTAGATGGAGAACCCAGCAACTTGCAAACTTTCTGTTACTATGGCAATAGAATTTTGGAAAATCTGGGTCATCTTGTTGCTGTGGAAACTCTCAGGAAGAGTAAAGTTGAAACCTCGTAATGACCATTACATTTTCTCCCCAATTGACGGCAAAGTCATCATCTATGTTTTCCTATATCTGAAGTTGCATTAGTGAGACTGGGGTACATTCAGGTTTGATTACCTTAGGAAACGAGAGAACACTTATATAGAGGATGTAGTGTGTATTGACAACCTTGTGTGTTTCCTCTATTTGCTTGACAAACTCTTTTTTGTCTTTTATTAAAAATAGATCTTTTTCTCAAGTAATATATCCCAATTACGGTTTGCCCTCCTGCTACTCCTCCTAGTCTATTCCCACTTCCTCTCCCACTTTTTGTTTCTCATTAGAACACCAACAGGCTTCCATGGGATAATAATAGAATAAGATACATAAGGCAAAACACCACCTAACACAACAGTGGAGGACAAAAACTAACAGTAGGAAAAGGGACACGAAAAAGCACAAGATCCAGTGGAGGAGCAATGATGACCCACGATAGGGAATGCTAGGCACTGAGGCAGGAGTGGGCGGGCAGGGGTGGGGGAGAGCACCCTCATAGAGGCAAGGGGAGGGGAGAAGAGAGAGGGGTTTTGTGGAGGGGAAACAGGGAGGGGGATAACATTTGAAAGGTAAATAAATAAAATAACTAATAGAAAAGATTAAAAACAAGAAAGAAAAAAGAAAATGCACATTAAGGAATCACATAAAAATCACTGAACTTAAAGCCATAATATATATGTAAAGGACCTGTAGAGTAAAAGACAGAGAAAGCACATAAGTAATAGCATTAGTAGTAGTAGTAGTAGTAGTAGTAGTAGTAGTAGTAGTAGTAGTAGGTATAAGTAAGATAAACAATTTAAAAGACCTGATACAAAATTATGAGACAAAGAGCTTTTAAAGATTGCTTTGAGTTTGTTTTCTGTTGGATACAAATGTAACTATTTTTAATATAAAAAAAAAACAGTCAAGAACAGGTCACAAAAATTATATGCATTGTAAGTGTTATTTTCTGTAGATTTCTATGGATAATCGTATTCACATATAAGAGAGAAGTTCATTGATAATGATCATAAAGCTAGATCACAAGTTTTTTATCAGACTAGCCATTAGTGAATGAAAAAATAATCCTAGCAAATTTTGAGATTTTCTTTACCATTTTAGCTTGACTGATGATTGCGAGCATATTTTCTTCTACTATTTAGGTTATAAATGTTATTGTAAATATTGTCTACTGAGTATTTTCTATGAATCAAATACTTTTTATTTTTTATATATCTAGAATTTATTACCTATAAGAGCATACTGTGAATATTTTTGCTTTTGTTATCCCTAATTTTAAGAAGTTTAAAAACAGTAGCTGTACTGGCTAGTTTTGTGTCAACTTGACACAGCTAGGTTATCACAGAGAAAGGAGCTTCAGTTGGGGAAGTGCCTCCATGAGATCCAGCTGTGGTATTTTCTCAGTTAGTGATCAAGGGGGAAAGGCCCCTTGTGGGTGGCACCATCTCCAGGCTGGCAGTCTTGGGTTCTATAAGAGAGCAGGCTGAGCAAGCCAGGGGACGCAAGCCAGTAAAGAACATCCCCCTTCATAGCCTCTGCATCAGCTCCTGCTTCCTGACCTGCTTGAGTTCCAGTCCTGACTTCCTCAGTGATGAACAGCTGTATGGAAGTGTAAGCTGAATAAACCCTTTCCTCCCCAAGTTGCTTCTTGGTCATGAAGTTTGTGCAGGAATAGAAACCCTGACTAAGACAGTAGCCAAACCAGCACCTGAATAAGACAGATGCAGATACTTACAGCCAGCCATTGGACTGAGCTCAGGGACCCCTATGGAAGAGTTAGGGGAAGGACTACAAAAGCTTTCCCATAGAAAGAACAACATCAATTAACTAGACCCCTCAGAGATCCCAGGGACTACACCACCATACAAAGAGTTTATATGGCTTGGTCCATGGGCCCTCTAAATGTAGCAGAGGACTGCCTTGTCGGCTCCATTTGGAGGGGATGCACTTGGTCCTATGGGGGCTTGATGCACCAGTGAAAGAGGAGCTAGAGGGGTGAGGTAGGGGTGGGTGGGTAAGCACACTTTTAGAGGGGAAGGGAAGGAGAGATTGGTTGGGGGCTTTTAGAGGGGGACCTGGAAGGGGAATAACATTTGAAATATAAACAAGCAGTAGCCAAATAAAATTCTTAAGCTTACAGAACTAAAATTTGCATCCTAAATTTCTGAATCAAAACACTTACAAAAAAGGTCTTTGGACAATAACACACCCCATGCGGGCCACTTTGAGAGAGATAGGGACTTATATTTTAGCCATTAATGACTTAGTACTCATTACACAATTCAGATTAGATTCAAACTCTTCATAATCCTCCTGCCTCAGCATCTTGAAAACTGAGATTGCTAGTGTAATACACGATGCCTGATCAAGAAAAAGAACCTTATTGTTAACATCAGTCTAACAACAGGTAACATTAAATATTGACATCTGTATTGGTAAACCCTATTGTTCCAGGTAACATCAATTGTTCCTTTCTGACATCATAAAGGTTCTAAGATTTAAAGATGAAAAAACAAAAGTCAAAAGTTTCCCTAGTATTTCATATACTAAATATAAAAAAATACTGAATATATTAAATATAAATATATATACTAAATATAAAAAAATTATAACCCCAACAAATGCACACACTTCACTGTCACATAACGGCGGCACTATTAGCATCTTGACCCTGCCTTTAAAAAATAATGATGCTGATGGTATAAACTAGTGGCTGTCTTTCTTAGGATTCAGCCTTCTTCTCTTACCTTAGAGGTACTTTCTATTTTCCCAAAATAAAGTATATAGGGCTATAAAAAGTCACAGTAGAGTTCTATTTTGAAATGAACTAATAGAAATAAAATTAAATAAAATTTAGTTAATGTTTAATAAGTGTGGCACTGATCTAAGACTGAATATCTTTTTTTTTTTAAATTGGATATTTTCTTTATTTACATTACAAATGTTATCCCCTTTCTTGTTTTCACCTTCTGAAATTTCCTATGCAATCCCCCTTCCCCCTGCTTCTATAAGTGTGTTCTCCCACCCACCCACCCACCCACCCACTCCTGCCTCCCCGCCCTTGCATTCCCCTACATTGGAGCATCAAGCTTTCACAGGACCAAGGGCCTCTCCTCCCATTGATAACCAACAAGGCCATCCTCTGCTACATATGCAGCTGGAGCTATAGGTCCCCCCATGTGTACTCCTTGGTTGGTGGTTTAGTCCCTGGGAGCTCAGGGGGGAGGCAGTCTGGTTGGTTGATGTTGTTCTGTATATGAATAAGAAGATGTACAGGTCTTTCATTCCATGTCTCTCAGAGGAAAGCCATGTGACCACCTAACAATGACAACTCAGGAAGACAGCTCTTACTAGAATCCAACTGTCAAGAAAGGATGATCCTGCAATTTGTAGCTTATAAAATCATAAGAATATATATTTCTGTTGCTTGTGCCTCCCAGTGTGTGACATCATGCTAATGCAGCCCACCCAGGCTGGAATACGACACCCTCCTTTCTGTTCTAGATATATCTCATAAAACCAGTCCTTCTAATACAAAAGCTGGTTGATAAGATAACATACCTAGATTCTAGTCAGCAATAATTATTACTTAGATTCTGTGATAGCCATTTGAATTCAGTAACTTAGAAAAGAAAATAAGAAATAAATAACCTTGGCTAAGGAAAGTGTCTAAGGTTAGTGTTTATGTACAAGAGCAAAATTCCTAATACTTCTTTCTCTTGAACTTAAATTGGCACCTTTGATAATGTGGATATTATACAAAGAAGTGTGTTTATATATTTTATTTCATAACTTTGGCTATAAAATTGCACCAACTAAAACAATATTTTTTTTTCTTTTAAAATATAGGCTTCATACCTCTAAGCACAGGAGACCACCATGGAAAGAGCAGAGCATACAATGTTTTATATTCCATTTCACAGCTGATTGTGACTGACAAGAGATGGTTTTCTTAAAACCTTTGCTTCTGGGACAATTGATGGACAGATTGAAGAATGAGAGAAAGAGAGACAGAGAGAGACACAGAGAAAGACAGAGAGAGACACAGAGAGAGACAGAGAGACACACAGAGAGACACACAGAGAGACATACAGAGAGACAGAGAGACAGGTATGGAAAGTGCTGGGTAAGGAGGTGTAAGGAAGAAGTTGAGGGAGGAGGAGAAGGAAGAAGAAGAAACAGATGAGAAAGAGATAGAAGATGTGTGAGATTTCAGTTCATGTTGACACAGCACCACTTTTGTAATGCATTACTCTCTGGATGTAATCCTCACCTAAGGAAGGCATCTTAATTAGGGAATTTTTATAAATATGAGGCTGTGTAGACTAAATGAAGGGATCTATATAATTAAGTAAAATTAGCCCCACCTGCCTTGTTTCTTTTTTTTTTTCAACTTTTATTAGATGTTTTCTTCATTTACATTTCAAGTGTTATCCAGAAAGTTCCCTATACCCTCCCCTCTCCCGACCCTGCTCCCCTACCCATCTGCTCCCACTTCTTGGCCCTGGCATTCCCCTGTATTGGGGCATATAAAGTCTGCATGACCAAGGGGCCTCTCTTCCCACTGATGGCCAACTAGGCCATCCTCTTCTATATATGCAGCTAGAGACATGAGCTCATNGGGTACTAGTTAGTTCATGGTTATTCTTCCACCTAGAGGGTTGAAGACCCCTTCAGCTCCTTGGGTACTTTCTCTAGCTCCTTCTTCCTTGGGAACCCTGTGTTCCATCTAATAGCTGACTGTGAGCTTCCACCTCCATGTTTGCCAGGCATTGGTATATTTTCCCCGGAGACAGCTATATCCGGGCCCTTTCAGCACCATCTTGCTGGCATATGCTATAGTGTCAATGTTTGGTGGCTGATTGTGGGATGGATCCCTGGCAGCCGCAGTCATTGGGTCCATCCTTTGGAATCAGCTTCACACATGATCTCTTTAACTCTTTCAATGTGTGCTCAGTCTGGCGGTTCCTCAGAAAATTGGACATAGTACTACCGGAAGATCCTGCAATACCTCTACTGGGCATATATCCAGAAGATATTCCATCTGGTAACAAGGACACATGTTCCACTATGTTCATAGCAGCCTTATTCATAATAGCCTTGTTTCTTTATAGCCTTCATCATCACCCCTCAGGCGGGCACAAAACATGTCTTTCATCCTAATATAGGTAGCAACTTAATTCTTATTTGCCACTGAAATCATGAGGCATCAACATATAAGTGCTTGAAATACATTAAAATAAATGAAAAATTTATCATAATTTCTATGTAACCTGAGGTTGTAGATACATATTTTAAATAATTTGTACTTTGCTCCCATAATTATGATCATTTCAAATATACACATATTTATTGAGATTATAAATTTACAAATCTAAGTGGACTTATTTTAATCGGCTGTGATAAATAAAACTACATCAGCAGTTTAACAGAAAAGGACTGATGTAATTTTTCTTCAAGATGAGACAATAACCATCAAACTCTGGAATAGGTCACCAGTCACTTGGTCATTGTAAGTGACGGGAAATAAATAAATATGTTGCTTTATCATTTTTTATATAAAATGTTAAGAATGGATATAATTGGGTTAACACAATCTGGCTAATTTAATGTAGTGAAATGTGATGTAATATACGGTGATACTACTGTGACAGGACACATTTTAATAGTGTCCCCATTAAGGATCCAAAATTTTGAACACTTTCCTTAGCTTGACATACAATTGAAATGCAATGCTAATTCATTCTAGGAAAGTCAAGACGACACACTGTTGCTTAATCTGTAGATGACTCTGCCATTCCAGAGGGTTCATAGATGCTGCAACAGCAACTCCAAGTCTTTAAGAAAAGCTCATAAATCAGAATGGAGTGAGTTCATTAAAACATTCTGAATTCAAAGACATGATCTTGTTATCCAAAGCAATCATTTAAACTTTTTCCAATGTCTGTGTTCCTAGGTCTCACATCAGAATCCTGATTCAATAGGTATAAACCAGACCCAGCAATATAGTCAAGGGGAAATGGCTTTATTTTAAGAACTTCGAAGAACTGTTACATTGATGGTATTTCTATGTTAGCTTGCTGTGTGTCTTGGGCATTTTGTAAAGAGATCTTCAGATTGACGCTACTTAATAACTTTAAGTAACTACAGAGCTTTACATTGCAAGTTTATTCAAAGTAAATTACACTTACCTATTTTTGTCCTCTACCAGAGTTACAATCTCCCCAATTCAATTTTTACAGACATATTTGTTCCAGAGAACATTAACCAAGCTTATTGCAACATTCACAATATAATTTTTATCTTTCTGTAGTGTACAACACAGTGTGAAACACAGGATTGATATTTTGTCTGTACCACAATAGTCTCTAGCAGAACGACGGATAACACATTGGTTATGTCCCTAAGACTGCACTTCTCTTTCATGTCAGAAGAACAATAAACTGGGCTTAGAGACTCCTATTGTTTTATATACCTGCTTGCATAAAGATGGTAGGCACTGAATTTACTCCTGATGCACTTTGGGAGCTACTATGCTTTCATCTATCTGAAATGCACACACCCTCCCGACACTGAGCCAAACTACAGAGGAAATACAGGAAAGCACCCCTGGTTTGACTGCCTCGAAGGTTGGCAAATGAGGGATCTCAGTGAACTTACTGGAAGACTGAAGCAAGTACCATAATCTCAGTTATCTTCCACAGTTTCAACACTAACTTTATAATAAATACCAATAAAAGATTCTTTACCAATGCATGATTTATAAAGAAGGAAAACATTTGTTTTCTGTTTCATCATATCCATTAATGTGGGGACCAAGAGAATAGAACACAAGGTTGAAAATTTCAAAAGAACATTCGTGAGAATGCACAACTCTGCCCTCTGTAAAAATGGTAGCTATGATTCTTCTCATTAAAAGTCATCCTAGCAACAAAAGGAGCCAGCTTCTTTAATAGGCTTTAGGAAATCTGCCAGTTTTTATTTTAATATTGCTAATGAAATAAGATGTCTGTATTTATATCTACTAAAATCTGCTTTTATATAAATAAATATATAATTTATATCTGCTTTTGGCTAGAATTTCCTTTCATTAGCTCCAAAACAAAACTAAAGTGCTGGAAACTCATCAGTTTAAAATAACTCTTCAGGTCTGACCATCAATCAGTCTTCCCCAACACATGCAACATGCAACAGTAAAACTATAGATCCCCACAATATAAAATGTTAAGTTTTATTTTTTTGAAGTTTTGTTTTTTAAATAGTTTTTGCTTTCATTGATTTGCTTCAGTCTCAGATTAAGTTAAAGAATATATTTTAATCTATTTGAGTCCATATACTACATGTCAAACCATATAAAAAGACAAGATAAAACCCCAAACATGGAAATGAAGCCACAGTTGGCTTCTGCCTTAATAGTTATAGAGATAAAATAAGCAGAGAGCACTTTAAGAATTAATAAAGGCCAGGTGGTGGTGGCGCATGCCTTTAATCCCAGCACTTGGGAGGCAGAGGCAGGCGGATTTCTGAGTTTGAGGACAGCCTGGTCTACAGAGTGAGTTCCCAGGACAGCCAGGGCTACACAGAGAAACCCTGTCTAGAAAAAAAAAAAACAAACAAACAAAAGAAAATTAGTAAAGACTTGTTGAAATGTAGGAAGTGTAGGCCAAATGTAAGTGGCATACTTAGTACCTGGTTCTTTGTCACTCAACTGTACTATCTTTACCTACTAGGAAGTAGTTCCATTTTATTTATTTTATTTTATTTTTTCCTTCATGGATCACCTGACTTCTCTAACACACACACACACACACACACACACACACACACACACACACACACACTATACATTATTGATGGAGGATATGGTTTATCCTCACTTACCACCCATGCCACCAGCACTCTTATGATGAGACAGAATGCAGATACAGAGAATTGGCCAGAAAGCAATATTTGTAGTACAACAGCCAAAACAAGAGATTCTGTCCTAAAACAAGGCAGAAGAAGAGAAAAGACCCCAGCAAAGAAAAACTGTCCTCTGGTGTTTATATGTGCAATGCACACATGCACTCACACTCACACAATCTCTCGCCTACACAGACATGAATAAATAAATACCGTTTAAAAATATAGAAACTCGATTAAGGAGACAGAGAATCACTAAAATTTACATCGTTCAAAATACCATAATAATAGCAATCCCTTGTATGCTATTTTTAGGAATTAAAAATTAAATTTAAGTAAAATATATACAAAGTTAGAATAATTTCCAGTATATTTCATGACAAGAACAATATGTTACAGTTAGTAATATATTATATTCTTTTATAACAGGCTGTTAAATAACTTTTGTTATTTATTTGCTCATTTATTCATTCATTTATTCTGCAATAATTTCTTGAGCTCCTACTTGAGTTAGAATTTATATGTGTAGGTATATAGGCCAATGGCCTTACAGTAGGAAGTACTGCATTAAACACCTGGTGAAAGTCTATAGAAGCAAATATAAAAATAATGTGTAATGGAAAAAGACACTTTTTAAAATGAGAATGTAAAACACTACATGGAATATATGCTTCAGGAAAAAGAGAAATATAAAATCCTAATGGTCGTAAAACATAGGTTAATGACTTTATTTAAAGTTTTAGCAACTTATTGGAACAAATACAGAAGTAGAAATGTACTTTGGAATATATTTTACAAAATCTTAACTCTAATATTTTCACTAAATACTCTGGTTGGAATTTGCTGAGTAGTTCTTTGCTAGGAAAGAAATAATGTGTGTTCTAAATATTTTAGACATATCAACACACTAATTCTTTCTTGTACAAAAGTACCATCTTGATAAAAACTATTTGAATTTACCCATTATAACTTTTATTTGAAAAATAGCCCTGTAAAGAGTCTTACATTGCTTTGCAACAATAAGGCATTTTCAGCAAATTAGATGATAAATTTCTATATAAAGAATCCAATAGCCCTCCAAATCTCTTTAAATGATATATAGGGTAATTTGTGAAAATTTATGACTACAGTATTTTTAAGACACTAGAATTCTCTAAATTTCACACATAATAACACACAGTCTCTTTCAGTTATTTTTCCCCTTATTGCTTTGTTACAAGCTTTAGAAATATGCCAAACATTTCTTGGATAAAAGATGACTTCCTTCTGTATCTATAGCTATCAACTGGACTATAGGAAGGCTATAAAGTTTTCTATTATCTAGTTGTGGAAAACATACATATAAAATATAGTGGCAGCTTGCATACCGGTTTTATTGGAAAGTCTAAAAGACACCATCTTGTCTGGAATATTACACACGTTCCTTACTGAAGCAATGCAGCTGTAGTTAGCATAATCTTGAGGTCGAAGATTCTTTAGCTTTAAGATCTTCGTTTCCCCCTGAAATTGGAGAATAGGTCATTAGTGCAGATCACTGCTAACCAGAAGGAATGAACTGACATACACCACTGTAATGCATTAAATCATATTATTATTAGAAGAATGCGTCATAAATGTGAAAAAGAAACATTGCACTTACGCATAATACTGGAATATGCTTAGAGGTAAAAACTAACAGACAACAATGAAAATTCATAATGTTTTCTTTGCAAACTTGCTCCTAGGGGAGGAAAGCCTACTTCTAGCAGTAGTTATGCAAATTATTATGCAAAGCTCTGAATAGTACACTTAATAATAGAGGATATTTAATGATCAACACAGTCTGATGCAGGCTTCAACATGTATTCAATATTGTAAAACCGGGCTTCTGAAGACGACCCAACACATGAAATACTGGTTTTACAGCAAATTAGAGACGATCTAATGATAGACCATTATACTGATATACATAAATATTTGCTATAGTGGAACAATGGCTGATAACAGACTGAACACGGACTGGAGGAAGTTTCGAGATGTTTCTTGATTGTTATTGCCCTTGCTGGTTTAACACAAAAGCTCAGGGTTAGCTCTTCCATGTAAATGTGGAGCAATGCAGACACTTCTAACTCAGAAGTGGTCATTATTCCCTATAGATTCCTGCTGAGCAGGACTGACTGTAGATGCATTGGATGAAACTGCCGCAAGTGTAAAGACAATCAACAACCAATGTCCAGAGTGGAAATGATCCCCCCGCTCAAGCCAGGCTAGAATCCTTGGAATTGCTTTGACTATTGAAAAACCTTCCCTGACCCTCCTCAAAAGAGTTTCTCCATTAAGAGATGTATTTTTCATGACAAAATAGCTCCCATTGGTGACCTATCTGGGAGAAATTTTACAATATTACTTTCCTTTTTTTTTTTAATTTTTCAGGGCTGAGGACCAAACCCAGGGCCTGTGCTTACTAGGCAAGAGCTCTACCACTGAGCTAAATCCCCAACCCCAATATTATTCTCCTATTTCATATATTTAGTTGAGAGGGTCAATGTGTTTCCTTTTCCTTTTTCTTTGCTTAAATATCATCGTTTAATTATTTTTAAGATTTTTTTCTATTGGTTATTTTTATTTATTTACATTTCAAATGCTATCCCCTTCCAGATTTCCCATCCCACCTCCTCTCCCTGACTCCTTGAGGATGTTCCCCCACCCACATGCCCACTCCCACCCCACTGCCCTAGTATTCTCCTACACTGGGGCATCAAGCCTTCACAGGACCAAGGGGCTCCCCTCCCTTTGATGGCTGGAGTCATGGTCCCTCCATGTGTACTCTTTGGTTGGAGATTTCGTCCCTGGGAGATCTGGGGGTTCTGATTGGTCTTAAAAATCACCATATACCCAATATCCAAGTATGAACTGATGTGCTGTGTGGCTTAACACAGAAAGCAAAGCAAGGCTCTTATCCAGACACAGCTGTATCCGAACGACATGGAAATTCACAACAGTGACCATGGCATCATGCTAACCATCCTTCCATTCATGACCAATTTCAATTTTAAACCATTAACATATGTGATATTTTCCTCAGTCTAACTACGTAAAATTCTATTTTATGATTGATGTTGTGAACTAATCACTGCATTTAAGGTAAAGAAGGCTCCAACCACCTCACATAAATGCCACATTTTCACTTTTCTAAAAATATGAAAGCTGATCAGTTTCCTTGTTAAGTCATGTGAATTGTTTTTTGCCTTGTTTTAGGAAAAAACGTTGCATTGCATTTCTAATGAACAAAGATCCCATGCAAACATATAGGGAAATCAATATGGTTTTATAATGTAGCTAAGCATGTTCACTTGTGACAGAGCTATCATGCATCAAACATAAAATGTCTTGAAAAATGTGTTTAGCTATCCAGAAAAAAAAAAAAAAAAAAAAAAAAAAAACCTTTACACTTGAATTAGTTGACCAAATTAAAAAAAAAAAATGTATTTATTTCTTGTGTGTGTGTGTGTGTTGCATGTGCATGTGTGCTGTGTGTGTGCATGTGCATGTGTGCATGTGTACATTTATAGACAGTTACATGTGTGGCTGTGTGTATATGCAGGCCATAGAAGAACGTGCAGGAACCTGGTTCCCTCTTTCTACCATGTAAGGCCTGGGGTTCAAATTCAGATGACCAGGCTTGGCAACAAATGCCTTTACCTTCTCAGCTCCCTCACCAGCCCTTAGCTCCCTTCCCTCGGATGTTTACTGCTTATGCCTTTCCTTTTTTACTCCTGGAAACAGGTGTACAACTGGGCCTCTAGTCCCACTTGGATACCTCACTTTGTCCAGGTTCCATGGTCGCGCTTCTGAGTTTCTACTGAAAGCTCTGTTTTCCTCCCAGTCTCACTATTTCAGAGACGCCCCCCCCCCCCCCCAGCTCTGGGTAGATACTTGTCTCCCACTGTCCAAAAGTTTGCTTCAACATTTGCTTTGGATAATTCCCTCACATTGAAACTTATCATATCTGCAAATGAACTTGACATGTATTCCTCTAAGGCAGCAGTTGTCTATCTGTGGTTTTCAACCCCCCTGAAGACCACTGGAACATACAGATATTTACATCAAGATTCATAAAAGTAGCAAACTTACTAATGTATAATTGAGAACTAGCAATTATATGTATTTAAGGTATACAATGCTTTGTCTTCATCGACCTTTATATCAGATAAGAAACCAACCAAGCTAACTGATTGTCTGTCATCTTACAAAGTTGTTCATTGTTTCAAATCTCAGATCTACCTGTTGCTAACTATATAACATACATACATACATACATACATACATACATCATACATACATCTGCCATCCATCCATGCATCTGTCAATCTATCTATCTATCTATCTATCTATCTATCTATCTATCTATCTATCTATCTATCTATCATATCTATCTACCTAGTCTACAAATGTATCAGGAGAGTAGAGTCTAGCTAGATAGCTCAAGCTTGCCTGAAGCAGTCCTCACGATCAAAGCTTAACTAGTTATGTGCCATCATGCTTGTGGATTCCCTGTTTTTAAATATGAAATATATTGTTTTATCTCCATTCTAACTCATATGGATAATTTAAGGTTCCTTTAATAAGTAAACACATATTGACTCTGTTTCATCTCATTGTTTCATACCCTACAAATCATTCACTGACCCTTCTCTGTGCCTTATTACCTTCAAGTTATCAGTGGCAAGGCTTCTATGTGCTTGGTCTGTGAATCAGGTTTTTCCTTGTGCTATATTGCTTCATTGTCTCCCTGCTGACACTGTCCCATGATGTGATGTATATTTGGTGCCACCCACCTCCATTTAAAAATGATATCAGATGCTGTATTTCTTCATAAATTTGCTTGTGCATGACTTCTTGACCCCCAAATTGTATATCTTCCTTATCTTCAGATCAAGTGATTCTTCCTTTTGGGACCCTGTCACAGTAGCCCAAGCTAGTGTTCAGGTTGAAGTGCTAGTTTAAGACTCCAAGATGTGGGAGTGGGTGGGTAGGGGAGCAGGGCAGGGGATGGGGGAGGGTATAGGGAACTTTCGGGATAAAATTTGAAATGTAAATGAAGAAAATATCTAATAAAAATTGAAAAAAAAAGACTTAGGAAATTCTTGCTACTCTGAAATAATTGTGACTCTATCATGAAGGATGGCCCAGTTATTACTGTGGTGGGAAGATCTCTATCTCAGTTTTATCAGAACATAGGAGCACAATGGGCGCATTAAAAATCAGAGAAGTGATTCCTTATCTGATTTCTCTATGTTTAACTGCCCAGTGATTGGCAGGCTGATCTAGAATAGCTTAGAAGATGATTACTTTCTATAGCTGCAAATCAAGATGCCAAAGAGAGTGAAACTAGAGTCCACAGAAAAATAATTCCTTAAGGTATTATGCAAGGATAACCTATACACTTGTGAAGAGAAGAGGTAAACCATGTCATTTTGTTGGATGAAAAAAAAGTAATTACAGGCTGAACTCTGAAGTCTTTGTACCTCATGCTACATTCATTAAGGGATTAAAAACTATTTTATGGTTTATAAAGTAAATTTATTTGCCTATGTGTGTGTGTTTGTATGTGTGTGTGTGTTTGTGTGTGTGAGAGAGTGTGCATATAAGTATGAGTGTGCACCTGTTCTTCATGCATGCAGGGTTTCTAATGTCATCTATATAAATATAATATTCTATGATATTAAGGTTACTATGGCATATGAAATTCCACAATTAAAAAAAAGAATTTTGATTTGACTATCATCTAATTACATACTTAGTTTAGCTAGCTTTATTGTAACTAATTACATAATTGATGTAAATATGTTCAGTTTGAAAATTAGTTGATGTAATTAAAATACACAAGATGATGTCATGAACAATTTTGCAAACACTATAGAAAATGGCAATTAAATATGCAACTTCTAAAGGTTAAATTCACATATTTTGGCAATCACACAGAAAATTTATAATTTACCTTTAAAAGTATCTTGTAATTGTCAATAAATATAATCCATTTGAAACTTTTATGAAATAGAAGAGAGGATTATTATATACTAGCCTGTGGCTTTTCCAATGTTGACATTTTCTAATGAAAATATCTATAACTGTCAATGGTATATTCAGTTATTATCAAAATAGACTAGACCTTTAAAATATTTATTTCCAATATATTTTATTATCCTGAGCTACTGGGAAAAGCATACCGTCTCTAATTTATATTAACTCATGCCCCAATTTACTATAAGCATGTAGCATGCGTGTCTTTCCCTTTCAGCACTAAGTGAATAAAGATGTGAAAGAATAATTATTCCTCTTAAACTTATTATGTAGCTGATTTTTCATTTCAGCCTCAAAAACACATGCCGATTTCATTATGGAAACTATAAATAATATTTTGTTGCTCACAAGGATTGTGAAATAAATATTTAGCTCAAACTGATGTTGTTATTAGCCTGTGTGCACAGGCACAAAAGATAAAGCCATCTCATCATTTCTGAAATTATTTTTTATTAAAAATAAGATTATTTAATTGCAATCGTAGAGAAAGTCTAATATTTTCACAGGACTTTAATTTTCTAACATTAAAAGCATAAGAGGTATATGACCTTTCCTCTGAATCCATATCCAGCATTGTCCCAGTCTGCCCAGCCATTTCCACAGTGGATCTTCCCCACATCTGCAAATCAGTCTAGTGTATTTTAGGCATGAACAATCATGGGGGAATCACTTTGCTTGATTATTAATTTTGATGCCGCTGTTTGTCTTCCACATGTTCCCATACATTTTTTTTTTAGCCTTTATTTTAACTTTTATTTTCACTGCACAATTCTCTTTCCCTTAACCACTTCTCTATACATCAATAATGTCAGGAAGACCGGAGCCTTGAATCAATCTTTACTTTTTTTTTTTTTTTTGGCAAAGCTCTTTCCATAGCCTGTACATGGCAGATCAAAGTTATCTTTTTCTTGTTCAAACCACAGGAATCCTAAACTATAGAGCTACGCCAAAGTGGTTTGTCTGCATGTTCCACCATAGATGTTCGTTAGGTTTAATAGTCACTGTTGTAGTACTAGAAAATGGGACCTTCATAGAACTTTACCACAATGTCTATGTCCTCGTAAATAAATCAATACATTTATTGTAGGAGTAGGTATATCAATTATAGGATTGAACTTGTTTTAAAAGTGTGCTTTCTTTGTGTTTCTTCACTGTGTTATAATGGACATAGAATGAACTTTCTAGTTTTGAGGATTGAGACAAAGTATGCTTAAAATGAAGTACTTAGATGGTCATTACAGTAGCAGAGCATGGATTAAGACATGTTCTAATATAAGCATTGTCAATATTGACAGATTGTTATTCATAAAGTATTCTTGGCACACAGTGGAAACTGTGTAAAGAAACTAATGCAATATATATATATATATATATATATATATATATATATATATATCACTAAAAAGCAATAGAATATGAAAGAACAAAGTCATCACACAAAGGAAATATGGCTTACATGATATTTTAAGACTATAACATAATTAATTTTAAATCTAATGCAACATTTATAGGTGAAAGAATAATTGGTGTTCTTAGCTTCATCACATAGATCTGTATAATTAATTTAGAGTATGTGATATTTTTAACCTTATAGTGCAGAGAAAAATAGTTGATCAATTTGTGAATTACAACGTGACAAATGTTCTCATATTCAAATAAACAAGCTTAATCAATTCCATTGCTTTCTATTGCACGATGACTGCAAAATCACAATACTTTCAACCACTGTTGGCAATCACCAGCTAGAAATGAGGCCATTGGTGGCCATTAAGTAGACTTGTAGGTAAAAATGTTCTCTTTATCACTTTTTTCTGTATTATTAACATGTGCTTGAAGGTTAGAATTAGACTTGAATGTCTCAATCTATTGTAATTTTCATCAGTTAGCACAATTTTGAAGAAACAGAATAGTCTGAAACTCTTCATTTGTAAAATTATATAAAACATTATGGGATACAGGATCAATCCTACATAAGCTCTAGATTCAAGCAGAGTTTCAAAATCATTGCCTACAGTGCAAATAGAGACACAGAGTAGGTAGGCACATTCCATCTCTGCAGGACTTATCAGTTCTTAATTCATTCTCCAAGTTAGAATCATATATTCTTTTTGCCCCATTACTTTCAGCAGTCATTTACATTTGAGATGCCTGTGATAAAGCAGAATAAGTATGATCCAGTCAATAAAGAAATCATGGGCTCTCATTAGAATACATGACTTCAGTTCAACTAATGATATAACATTTCTTTATAAGAATGTTCTTTAGAACATATCGTGACCACATTTTATGTACATACATGTATATGTATACATATACTTATATAATCCAAATGAAGTTGTGATACTTAGAGGTGATATTATTCTCCCTCTCTAAGACCTATAGACTAACAAAAATCTCGTCACTAAACAAGAGAAAACCTCTTATGTAGCTTTTGTTCAGAGAATCCCAAGAGACACCCTAAACAATGTAGATATTTCTGTTGTCCATGGTTTCCTTCCAGACATTGAATGTAAGTCCTTACTACTAAAGACACAATGTAGTTTGGACACAGGGCTACAAGGAATACAGGAAATTGTAAAGCTTCCACCTTCAGGACTGGCTTTCATAGTATATGAAAATGCTACACAATCTACCAAGGGAGAAAGGCAACCCCTATTCCTATACAGCTGTTATGCCTATAAACCAGAACAATGACCAACAAAGCAAGATATACACAAAGGTATAATAGTGGCATTCATAACTTCAAGGTTACCAACAGCTCTCTAATTAGACTTTAGGATTCTTGCCAGTAGGAATCCCATGTGCCTGGTACCTGAATATATATATTCAGCACTAAGTGAATAAAGATGTGAAAGAATAATTATGCCTCTTAAACTTATTATGTAGCTGATTTTTCATTTCAGCCTCAAAACACATGCATATATATATATATATATATATATATATATATATATATATATATATATTTCAAAGGAGATTAACTTTGCAACAGATAGAAATCATCATAGAAATCAACTAGTCAAACTGCATTGAACATGGATCTCCAGGCCATGTTGGCACATCTATAGCTCAATCCTTACAGCTAAGGCTCAGGGTACAGTATGGAAGAGGGATGGGGAGAACCATTCAATCAAGAAGTCAGCTATGAAATGTGTCTTCTAGAAATAAAAGGGAAATCATGCCCAGGATTTAACAACATGAGTGGCTAAACAAAACCCAAAGACAACAGCAACAGACATGCTAATGTAGAAGTGGAAAACTCTCCTTGGTCCTAACCTTAGACCAGACCTATTTCTGACTACTGGGATAGAAAGAATTAAAATTCCACAGTGGTGAAGTCCCTAACCAGTGATCCAATATCAAGTTGTCAACCCTAAAAATATAAGTGTACAAGCAACACTAAATGGAGATATCAGATTACATTTATGGACACATATTTTTGTCTATCTATCTATCTATCTATCTATCTATCTATCTATCTATCTATCTAATTATTGTGGTTATAAGAAAAGGCATAATAAATAAATATGTCATTGCAAGTGGGAATATTACAATTATTTAAAAAATGTTTTCATATAAACTTGTCATTGAAGTGTAAAGTCATGCTTTTTCAAAGGAGGATAAATGTATAAATAAAGATATATGTAATGTTACATTGATGTTACTATTATTTTAGGAATCAGTATTTCAAATTTATCACATGTAAACAAGTTAAATCTAAGTGTGCTGGCTTTTCAATCAAACATATATTGTTTTATAAAAGAGTACATTTGGAGAAAATGTCTTTTTAAATGGCTAAAGTATTGAATGTTGCCAGAGTCAAGATGATCACAATCCGCTTTGGTAGGAATACCGTTCCCAGTCTCTTACCTGGGTAAAGAAGGGTTCATAAATCTCCACTCCCTTGTCAGACCCTTGTAGCAACACCTCCTGACCACGTCTCCAGCTATAGCGCACAGGGGGGTTGGAATTGGCCACACATCGGAGAAACACTGTCCTCTCATAGTAAAACTGTTCTTTAGCTTCACCTATACTCTGATGAACAGTCACTACTGGATCATCCAAGTCTAGAAGAAATAAGAAATAGGCAAGTGAAAACATTACAAAATGTACAACTTCTAAAGTGTTGCACACTTATGTAATACCTGGTTAATGATGCATGCTTCTAATGATAGCACTGTCTGGACGTACTTAAGTAAGCTTACTAAACTCATTAACAAAAAAAAATTTTCCAACTTATAAAAATCAATAGTTTTGTCTTTGGATTCGTTGAGACAGTACAGAAGTTCTTACATTTTTCAACCTCCTTGTTAGAAGCCAATAATAAAAGACTCAGGAAAGTGAACAAAATCCAAATGGTCAGCCCTGACAACACACATACAACTAACGTTTTATGTACTCAGTAGGTTATTTTTAGGAACACACACACACACACACACACACACACACACACACACACACAAACACACACACACACACACATGCACACACACTCGTGTGTGTATATATGTATGTACATACATTCATACATTCAATATCAATTGAAAGGAAGTCATGAATATGAAGGAGAATAGGAAAGTTATATGGGAAAGTGTGAAGGGAAGAGGTAACAGGGAGAAATGCAATTAAATTACAATCTCAATTTTTAAAAAAGTTAAAAATAAATTTAAAGCAATAAAACTAAAGTCAACTAGAGAATTCACTATCACAGAGCCTAAATGACTCTTCATTTAGTGATATCTGATAAGAAATTTATATAAAACAAGTATTTGTTAATTATTATAATCTTCATAGTAACAAAATATGACATTGAACTGTAAAAATTTCTCTTTATCTTAGATTTTAAATCATAGAATATTGCAAATTTGAAATGTACTAACAGAAGGCACCATTAAAAGGCATTAAGTTCTCTTCTGCTGAGTATTGGCTTATGTGTAGCATTATAAATATATATTCAAAGGGACAGGCTACAGAGAAAGGCCAACTCATTTAGAGGTTGGAGTTTCATTTCTTTGTCTACTCAGAAGCCAAGGCACCAGGTAAATGAAGATGGATGGAGTCACTGAGTTGCAGAAACACTATAAAAAACATAGCTACTCCTATCCGATTTGGCTGAGGGATCATAGTTTGCTCACACTTCATGTAGTTTAGCCTTGTTGATTTTTCTTACAAAAAGAAAAAATACATAACAAACCCACCTGCCTTATAGCATGACAAGCTGGAAGCCCTATCCTCAAACATAAACCTAACATAAAGTCTTGGGAATGATGTAAACCCTTGTTAATTACTATCAAAACCCACTAAATGTTCTTTCAGCTACATAACTTCAGAAAACGATTTAATTTTAATGATCTTCCTTATCAGTAAAATGGTTCTGTATTATCCAGGCTGCTGTTAGACTAATTAATGAAATAGGTTATAAAGCCATGGGTACCGAGTAAATAGTAAACACACTTTAGCCTTTAGTATTAATACATAATTGCCAGTATTAGGGTCTCTTCATAATAACTCCCATTGAGTCCCTGATTTTTCTTGTCTTTATCACATGACCCTATATGCACTCAGCTCTCATTATAAGTAAGTGCCAATGGGACACTTGGCTATTTGTTCAGGTTATCAAAGCCTCCAGATGACAAGTGCTTTCAAGTCAAAGACTGGAGAAAAGCTACACTGTGCACATGTACATAACAAAGAAGGATGTGAGCATAAGGGACACAGAACATGGGGCATTTAAAGAGTCACAGTTCCAGCAGGGGGAGTAGGCAAAGGGGTTGGGGATTTTGGGAGGGGAACCCAGGAAAGGGGATAACATTTAAAATGTAAATAAAGAAAATATCTAAGAAAAAAAACGGAAGAAAAAAGAAATCAAGTTAAAAAAAATAAAGTCACAGTTCCTGAGAAATGATTCTTTTGAAGTATAAAATAATAAAAACCCAACACAACTAGTGAAGTTATTGCTAGTGATACAGATAACAACAACAACAACAACAAAAGACAGGAGCAAAATTCCTCCATTCTCTTGACAATTCTTTAAAATGTGACTTACACGACAACAGTCCTACTTTGATTTCTTGTTTTGCAACATTATAAGTTTTTTTTTTAATTTCTTCCAACATTAGCATCCTTTCACAGCTATCTCACAGGCCTCTAATTTTAGTAGTGCAAATTTACAGAACAACTGCTGCTTTCTGCTACAGATTAAAGACTGTCAGTTCAAATTCACTCTACTGGCCGTGTAGAGACATGTGCTGTCTGATCTTAATAAGCTGGGATATTTGGGGATTTTCAAGCCTATAAAATATTCACATAATGATTAGCTCTTCACATAAACCTAATCCAACATCAGACTGATGAAGTGAATTCAGTTCAGTCACTTGAATTAGGAACTAACTGTGTTGTGATTGTGAACCTTTTAATTTCCTTTCTTGTTAGAATTTCCATCACTATTAGTCAGTCACAAGTGGTTGGTGACATAACAGTGGTGGATCCTTAGTCTCTGAATAGTTAATAGCAATATTACCTTCTTTTTTATTGTTGTGGTGAAATACACTGATAAAAAAAACACCATGAGGATTTATATTATCTCAAATAGGATAATGTCCATCATACACAGCAACAGGAATGTACAACCAACTTGGCAGGCAGAAGGCAAATGGATGTCATTTCAACCCCTCATAGTAAGCAGAGAGAGACTAGGAAGGGAGATGAATCATGAATTAGATTC
The DNA here is from genome assembly GCA_902729485.2 of Mus minutoides. NCBI lineage: Eukaryota > Metazoa > Chordata > Mammalia > Rodentia > Muridae > Mus > Mus minutoides. Next base: position 45,374 of record LR751071.1, on the reverse strand, counting down.
ATATAAGCATACCAAATATAGGTAATTATAAATAACCATCCATATATGAGTATATATATTGTGTGTACATATGGTTTAAGTAATATCCATTTATCCCTTAAATATTTCTTAATATATACTGTATATTCATATACTCCTAATTTTATATTTTACATATTCCTAAATAGTGAATAAAAGTATTTTACACAGGTGAAATATAAGAATAAGAAACGAAGAAATGTTCTGATATAGCAAGTATATGGGGTAAGACCTTCTTACCCAACATTGTGGTTTAATTAATTCTGTTTCCCGCCAGGATGCAGGGCCTCTGGAAGTACAAGCACTGTTTGGACTGCAATGATTTCTAGAGAGGGAATTTGCTGATCCTGATCGTCACCAGCTGCAATCCTCTCAGCAGTAAGAGGAATGTAGACTGTGGTCCAAAGCGAGGAATCTGGCTTTCAACTAGAATAATCACTGAAATCCACTTATATGATGTGATGCTTCTAACTGAGAAAGGCTGAGCCAGAAATCTGAGTACTCTTCTTTTCTGGAAGAAATGTCTGCAAGAATCTGTGGTGGGATCACATCCATGTTCTCTTTGTACTCCTCTTGCTTGAGAAGCTCCACACCATGGCCTACTGTATCATGTGGAATGGACAGCTCTCCTGGTGTGGACACTATAATGATTTTGCAGAGAAAGTAGAGATCTAGGTCCCTATACCTTTCTCAGACACGCTTGATGTCTGACTTATTTACTAACAAATGTGAAAAAGAAAATACAAATAAACAAACACATGTCCCCTCACTGAAGTAAGTGGGCATGCAGTATACTCTTTGCTGTCTTGCTACATTTCGTTTTTGTGGGATGTATATATGCTGTGAGTTCTTTTCAGGGTCCTGCCTCTTCTATGTGATGTTTCTTGACACAGGATACTAGAGTAACTAATGGCCATGGCTTAGAGATTAAAGGGGGTCTTCCTGGGTCACTTAATAAAAGTTTGTCCTCTTCTGGTAACTGGGCCTTCAAATGTGGCAAATAGGAAAGAAAAGCATTGATTTCAGTAGTTGAATGGACATGATGGTAGTAAATGAGGTCACTCGTTGTTTCTTGGACCCATGAATTCTTAAAATGTAGACCATCATTTAAATATGATCAGTGGTTTAGATTTTAACTGAACTAGAAGATGCATCAACTCCTCACTGGATGTTAGCTTTAAAGATTATATAGACATTTCAAAGGGCATTATGTCATTCTACTAGGCTAGCATTTCTATGGGAAATGGGAAATGCTGTGACAGGATAATACTATGACATCATACCCACTGCAGAATCTGAGCATCAGAGTCAACTCAGATCCTGCAAGTGACATCTCTAAAGATATTTCAAGGATTTCCTTTCTCCAGAATACTTTTTTTGCAGTGAATGTATGCATGTTCTTAGAAAGAATTTGTTGATTGACTCACCATAGAACATACTCAGAGTGATGCTACAAAGTCCTTCAATTACCTATATAGTCACTACAAACACATTCTGAAATTAACCCAGAAACCACATATTTTTTCTAAGTGTCCATATTTACTCTTTTAATTATACACATTTTATTTATTTTAACTGCATATAACTTACATACTGAGTGACTAGCTACTTATTTTTCTCCCAGGTATAATATGACCTAAGGGTCTCTATATATTTTGGGAGCCTAGAGTGCTGGGTGCATCCAAATTAGCTGATAATGCAGATAAGAATACTAATTTTGCATTTGAAAGGTAATCACTGTCATCTAATATCTATGACCTTGAGAAATTGTCATGCCCACTCCTCATGCAAAGCTCAATTTTGTAAGAGCTTCTCCTGTCCATCAGCTTTGTCTCGAAAGGGCTGTGGGCAATGAGATTCTCAGTGAACTCTATGCTTTAGTTATTAGTGTATTCTTACTATCTTAGTCAGTGCAGACAACGCAAAACTTTTATAAAGAGTAGGGTCAAGTGCTGTTATTTCTGGACTTTTTGTTATATTCACCATAGCAAGCCTATAAATCCTTTTATAAAATATAAGTTTTAACAGTCTGTTCTCCAGTGGTGGTAGTTACAACTCAGTGGGAACCCTGCCTTCCCTGCTGCCTCCAAAGGTGCTAAGGGCTTGTCATGTGAGAATGCTCATATGTTAATATGCTTTTACTTTTCATCCCCACTTGGTTTCTTCTATCCACAAACTCATTCAATTTCATCCTCCAACACATTTAATTCCATAGTCTTAGGCTCTCCCACTGAACACACTGTGATAACCCCTGATAAGATATAACAGTTTCAATGAAAAGTAATATTATTGTTTATACTTTTGTTTCTTTTATTGTTTGAGAAAGGCTTCTCTTATATTATATAGCTTCAGCTGATCTGCAACTTTCTTCGTTGACCAGACTGGCTTGTCATATGCAGAAATCCCTTCCTTTGTTTCTGAGTACTAGGGTCACAGGTGTTCCTTTATATATATGGAATGTAATATCATATCCGGAAGGTAATGGCACAGAATGCTTTCATGTAATTCAATATGATTAAAAGAGGTGAGGTAGAAGTACAGACAGTCAGGAATTTGAAAGTAGGTGTGTAGCAGTGGGGGAGGGGGAACTGAGGGTCGCTACTAGAAAGTCTCAGATGCCAGGGACCAAAGAGGTTTCCAGAACTCAACAGGGAGGACATTAGCCAAATACCTAACAAAGGGGAGATAGAATCTGCAGAGATCATACCCAGTGGACAGGCAGGGCCCCCAGTGGAGGGATGGGGACACCCACCCACCTCAAAAATATTAATCCAAAATTCCTCCTGTCAAAAGGAAATGCAGGGACAAAGAGTGAAGCAGAAACTGAAGGAAAGGCCATCCAGAGACTGCCCCACCTAGGGATCCATTCCATCTGCTGACTCCAAACCCAGACACTATTGCTGATGCCAAGAAGTGCTTACTGTCAGGAGCCCAGTATAGCTGCCTCCAAGAGGCTCTGGCAGAGCTGGACCAATACAGATGTGGTACATAGTCAAAACACTGTACTGAGCATGGGTACCCCAATGGGGAAATTAGGGCAAGGGCTGTAGGAGCTGAAGGTGTTTGCAACCTCATAGGAAGTACAACACTATCAACCAACCAGACCCCTCAATGCTCCCAGGGACTAAAACCTCCAACCTAAAAGTACACAGTGGGTACCCAGGGCTCCAGCTGGATATGTATGGACTTATCTGCCATCACTGGGAGGGTAGCCCCTTGGTCCTGTGAAGGCTTAATGACATAAGGATAGGGAACGCTATGCCTCTGAGGCAGGGAGTGGGGGGGGNCTGATTATGTGGAGCCTCTGAAGTAATACTATGCAGTTAAATACTTTCCACTGCCTAATCTTTGCTTGAAAATCTTTTGTTTGCATGCAATCAACAGTTGACCTTTAGCGAACTTTGGCTTTTGTTTTGATTCTTTTATTTTATTTAAGGATGGTTGTTTTTCCCCAGTTCTTGGGCCAAACCCAAGGCTCCTCCATGCTAGGCAATCAATTTCTCACATCAAGTCCATGCAGGACAAAATGTTTTCTATGTTTTCAATACATGTTGTTATCAAAATATAAGATGTGCCAAGTACCCCTTCTATATGCTTTAAAGAATTTACATTAGAAATGGCTTTTAATGAGACTTCACCCATCAACCAACTAATCAGGTGCCTGACACCCAAGGGACATCTACTGACCTCAGGTGGAACAATGCTAATCCTTGAATGCTACATAAAATCTTCATTTGTGGTGAGAAGGTACATCAGTGGAAAGTAACAATTTCTCAGTGCAGTCTTTTATTCTTTGTGAATTTCATACCTGCAACATCTACTATATGTATAAACTGCACCTGATGAGCCAAAACTGTAGGACCTCCATGACTCAGAGCATACACAAGACATCTGAGAGGATCTAGTGAGGACCCAGTATTGATATCTACCAGGTTTTTGAGGAATTTGAGGTGGGGAGAGAAATAATTATGAGAATAATGGAATCAGTTTCTTCTGCATTCCATTCATACCTTGATCAATCATCAGTGAAAGGATGAATGTAATTATTCCCTACTTGAGAGTGGGGAGAGAAGAGGATCTCTGCAACAAAATATGAAGATGTTTCTATTCGGAAGTATACCAGAGACTCAGGTGAGGGAAGAACTCAACTGTTTAAAGTAGAACATTGAGTTAGAGATTTATCAAGTTAGAACAACTTTGAAACTCTTGATGTCTTAAAACAGTCAGGCCAGAGAAGTAGCTTGTTCCTTTCAGGGACTACCATGTCCATCTTCCTTGAAGTGATACAGAAACTTCTTGATTTGGGAGCAATAAATACCCCTCAGAATAGATGGTCTCCTTATTTACATTTCAAATATTATCCTCCTTCCAAATTTCCCCTCCACAAGCCCTCTATCCCCCTTCTTCCTCTCCCTGCCTCTATGAGGATGCTCCCGCACCTGCCTACTCACTCCATGCCTCAGAGGCATAGTGTTCCCTATCTTTGTGTCATTAAACCTTCACAGGACCAAGGGGCTACCCTCTCAGTGATGGCAGATAATTCCATACGTATCCAGTTGGAGCCCTGGGTACCTCCTGTTTACTTTTTGACTGGAGGTTTTAGTCCCTGAGAGCTTTGAAGGGTCTGGTTGGTTGATAGTGTCGTTCTTCCTTTGAATTGGCCTAACAGAACTTCTACACCATCTATGCACTGATAAAGCAAACGGGTTGGACCTGCTGAGCCAAAGCTACAAGACCTCCATAACTCAGAGCAAAAGCGGGATATCTGAAAGGAGCCTCAGTGTGGATCCAGAATTGGCAGTGTAACAGAAGCCAGAGATTTCAAACCAGACCAATGACTCTTTGCAACGAGAATTTCCAAATAAAGATGTTTGGGCAAAAGAACATACTATCCAATACACCATGATATACCACTGCTTTCCATGGAGAGACCTTTAACAAGGGTGTTGGGCAGATATGGATTGCGGGGGGGGGGGATTGAGAAATGAATGGGATTTTGATGCATGGTATGAAATTCACAAAGAATCAGTAAAAAAAAAAAGAGAAAATTGGAAAAAAGTAAATGGCAAGTGACTTTAAAAAAGGAGGAGTTGGGGATTTTGCTCAGTGGTAGAACACTTGCCTAGCAAGTGCAAGGTCCTGGGTTCGGTCTTTAGCTCTGGGGGAAAAAAAAAAAGATAACATTTAAAAAAAAAGAGGAAGAGAAACAGACAGTTAAATATTTAACTGTGGGTAATTTTTTAATTTATAAAATGATTTTAATCAACAAATGCATTACTGGATGCACAAAAATTCATTTTAAATATGCCAAAATCTTACAAGATTTCCTATCAAGTCTTTTAATGTGTATATAGGACCCTTATTTTAGTTAGATTTTTATTTCCACAAACCAATATAAGCTACTTAAATACTTAATAATGACCTAATAAATCAGTTTTAAGTAAGATAAATCTCTTAGTGATATGACCAGTGTCAGTTTTCTGCAAGGTTACCCATATATAACATAATAATTATCTAAGAGAATTTATTTTTACTCTTAACTTTGGCAGCTAGCCATTTATAACAGAAGTAATTTTCTTGAAACATTTTGCTTGATTAAAGATGTCAGACACTAGCAGATTAAAGTCATTCTAAGAAAAAAATCTGATGCCTGTTAGATTCATCCACTTTAGGAATAAGTCCATCAGAAGGATTTACAGTTGACAACCCTTTAACCAGTTTTAGATAAAATGGGAAGGGAATGTTGGAAAACAGTATAAACTTCCCACACATTTCACTTTGTGTACTTGGAAGAATGGGCTTCTTGCCTTCTTCAATCTTTCATACATTTTCTGAGTTCCTAGGGCACATGTATATTGCTATGGGACATGCATATATTCAAGACAGTATACAAATCCTAAATTAACAGTGATAGATTTGCAATTTATTGAATATATATTTGGTACAAGTTGTTTTAGAAGATACTTCAGGAAGAGCAACTAATGTCGTCTTTACTAAATTTTTGTCTTTTATTGTCCCAAGAAATTAACTTTTATAGCAATTAATAATTCATAACTACATATGTATTAGGGTTACTATTATAACCACATTTATATAAATCTAAATTTTAAGCATGATATTTTGATAATTTTATTTATCTGCAAATGTACTCACTTTCTCTGTAATTTATGTCAAGAAAATGAGTAAAGATGAGAAAACACTAGAATTAAATAAAAATTTTGTGGAGAACAAAAGCAAGAAGGACAACTAAACACATCTTGAATAAAATAAAACAAAAAGCTTTTAAAAATGAAATGTGAAGCAAATTCTAAGTTAGGAGAATAAAATAGGAAAAGGAAATAGTATGCATAAACTTGTGAAATATCACAGTAAATTTCATATAAACTATATATTGCAGTATAGAGAAGGCAGTATAATAATACTATAGAACAGTTGACAGATAAAAATGAGCTAAAGCATTACTAGCCTTATGGATAGTATAGGAAATCAATCACATTGTCTTTTAGAGAATGCGTGCTTTCTTTTTAGAAATACTTTAACAGCTTCTTTCTGCACGAGAGAATTTAATGTGGCAAATGTAATGTTGAGGAGATTAATAAGAATAAAAAGAGGATTCTGTGGTAGTTTATATAAACTTGGAAAAAGCCATCAAGACAACACTTTGTCAATGAGCATTGTGAGAAAGTTTGAATGGATGAGCTATATGTATGACTAATTGTGGTGCTGAGCCCAGTGAGTCAAGGATAGTTACTCACTCTCTGGATTTCACCATTGAGTGAATTACAAAGTGTAAAGTGACAGCTGTGTCTGGCCTTTGGGAAGGGTGGGAGAAAGATGTGAAAGGAGGGAGCTGATAGCTTAGCTCAACGTGAGTCATGCTGAATGTCAGGAAACTACATTTCCTCCAGCTATAATGTGCAAGACCTGGGAGTGACCAACAGCTCTCTAATTGGACTTAAAACGTGCTCAACAGGAGGGAATTCCTTCCTGGTACTGTAAACTTAATCAACTACCCTTGGTTGAAGAGGCCATAGATCCAAAAGGAGAAGCTTCAATTGCCATTTTTTTAAACCAGTAAATTTCTGATACTTACTTGTATGCACATATATCATATGCAGGCATATGAGGAGCCCTCAACCCTCATGAAAAAAAATCTTATTACAACAGATGAGATCTATTATAGAGAACCACAAAAAATGATGGTGGGTGGTGTGTCCTGCCCTTAAAATGCAATTCCTATACTTATGGCTCAGGGAAAACAACAGAAGAAAGGCCAGAAAGATAATAACAGACAGAAGATCAGAGTGCCTTCTGCAAAATAGTGTCTTCTATACATGACAGAAAAGCTGGACCCATGAGCTCTCTAAAATATTGTTGCCTGGAAACAAACAGCATGACAGCAATACCAGTTGATATGCCAATGTAGATGGGTAAAATTCCACATGGTTACATCTGCAGAAGAAAAGCTATAGGTGGTCTGTGCCGAGAGAGAGAGAGAGAGAGAGAGAGAGAGAGAGAGAGAGAGAGAGAGAGAGAGAGAGAGAGAGAGGAGAGAGAGAGAGAGAATATGAACCAATGATGAGCCTTAACACAGATTTTTCCAATGTCAGGTTCTTAGCCTTCAATAAATGCACATATGAGCAGAGCTAAATAGACTCAGAAGTTTCTCTTTTTCTCTGTATCTCTATCTCTTTGTTTCTCTGTCTTTCTGTCTCTGTCTCTGTCTCTGTCTCTCTCTCACTCACACACACACACACACACACACACACACACACACGACATTAGTAATTAAAGAACAAATCATATGTTCAGAAGGGTGGCACAAAACGAGTTGGAGAGGAAAGAGGTAGGATGGGAACATTGTGGATGTAGTGCTTATGTATACAGTTTTAAAAAGAAAATAAAATTATACCAAAAGAAGAAGTTTTGACTGCAGATTTGGATTTGAGATTCATAGGCATGCTTTATGCAACCTGGAATACTCAAGGTCATTTTGAGGAGAATGAAAGCAAAAAATCAAGGAGTTATAGACAGTACCCAGTGTTTAAAAGAAATGAAGTGTTGATAGAGACTAAGGGAAAGGTGATGGGGTAGGCAGAGGCAAAACGAGGAGGAATAAAGAAAACGGAGAGAAATGGTACTTCCCCAGTTCTGAGGAGGCTGGAAGGCAGGGCAAATGATGAGAAGTCCTGAAAGTAAGAAAAAAAATGTATCTAATTTTTGCCTATATGAGTCATGGGAGCCTTGGATTTGTATATTATGTAGTGGTGGACTTAGCAGTCATTTATGCTTTACTGAGTTAAAATTGGATAGGAACACTGTGAAATATGTAATAACAATCGCTTCCTTATTTCCTTCCAGGAAGTAGGGTTCAGTGACAGGGAAATTAGTGATCAACAGGATCTTCCTTTGCCCTTGGCTTGCTAACCTGTACTAGAGAAATTTGCATTTAACTTCAAATAATGAAGAATTAGAAGTTTGTAAGCAACAATAATAATTTTATAAAAAAGCCATCATCTCCAGCAAATGTTCACTACAGGCATGTAAATAAATGATGGTTGATTAAGGGCTATACACTTTAAATGGATATTTTTATAATGCTGATTCATTTAAGGATGCTTTTTCAATGCTTCTCTGCATCGAAAGAGGTTTTATCTTGTGTTCCTTGTCTCCTAGGTTATGTCAATTGACAGCACGTTAAAGATGTTACTTTTTATCTTAAAATAACTAGTTTTTTCCACCCTCTATAGTGTTCTTAGTTGACTAAATATTGATGCAATTTCAATATGATCTCTTCTTAAAAACATAATAATAGCTTTGTTGAAAATCCCACATTTTAAATATTTAACAATAACAGCAATTTATGTAATCGCACAAAGACAGTTCACTTTAGAAAGTTAATAGAGTTTTAAAGTGTCATAATTCTTTCTCTGTATGTTTTTTTTTTTGCTTTTGTTGCTTACTAATTAAATTTGTTCTTTGTCAATTTCATACATGTATACAAGGCACAGTAATTACCCTCTCCCTTAACTCTTTTCCACTTCAATTTACATCTCTCCACAGCCTCTTTCTTACATTTCTGTTTCTCTGTTTTGTTTTGTGACACAGAGTTTTACCAAAGATATCTGTGGGTATGGGAATGTCAACCATTAGAGGCTGGCAGGCTCAGGCATGACTGTATAGTCAAAGAGAATGGCTTTTTCTTTCACAGAATTCATCAATAGACAATGGCTAATTTTTAAGGAGTAGGGCCCTAAGAGCCCTCCTCAATTCGTGACTAGTTATTTGCAGGACAGACTTGCACAGATCTAGCATCAACAGACAGCTACCCTGTGCCCACAATCACTGTGGTTGTGTAGTGGTCAGAAGACACATTTCCCCATGCCTTCCCCATGTTCCAGTTCTTCCCACTATTTCTTCCATAGTACTGCTGTGGCTTGGAGAGATGGTATAAATATCTTCTTTAGGAATGGCCTTCAGCCATCACTTATTCTTAGCATCTTGAACAGTCATGAGTCTTGGCATCTGGTGCTATTCACTGTAAAAAGAGCATTCTTTGATTGAGACATAGAGTATGAATATTGAGACTTAGAAGGCAGTTTGATGCGGTATTGATTTATTCACTGAGTGTACATTTATTGAGTGTTACATGAAACAGTTAACCTAACAGGCAGCATGTGTCTGCAAAATGAATCTATGCATTATGGGGACCAGTTATTAGTTGCAGCCAAAGTCTTGGAGTGTAGTCACAAGTTAAGGAGTCAATTAATCTAAGAAATAATCACAGCAGAAACATGTTTTCCACAGGGGTTTATTCCACCATTTGGTCTAATTTTTCTGTCTTTTAATCTTTGAATTAAACCAAATGAATCTGAAAACCCAGATGGCAAAGACACAATAAATACTGTATTGGATGGCATCTTTTCTCTGGGAAGTTCCAGACTAGAAATTCTTAGAGAAAAAATATACAAATAGGTTTCCTTGAGAAAAATAAGAACTCAATACAATACACTCAGAGGCAATAAATTGAGTAAATTATTTTATCAGTTTAGGGACAATATTTGAATAATTTTTTTCTTTTGGTTTTTCAAGACAGGGTTTCTCTGTGTAGCCCTGGCTGTCCTGGAACTCACTCTGTAGACCAGGCTGGCCGGGAACTCAGAAATCCGCCTCCCTCTGCCTCCTAAGTGCTGGGATTAAAGGCGTGTGCCACTATGCCTGGCTTGAATAATTTTAAGATAAATCCATATAACAAGAGATAATGCCAAAGTACATACATGTTAGTATTGTTAGTTAACACAACTTGAATAAAATTGAACAACCCTGAAGCCTTCGAATGAAAAAAAGGTAATTAAATCTTTCTTAGATATCTTAAAAATTAAGAACAAAATACTTTATTATATGTGAGGCATCAGGACCAGTGATGTTCTAGCATTTTCTGTAGATACCAACACAAAACCAAGTTTGCTTCAATAAATCAAAGAGAAAATTTCCATATTCTTTTTTCTTATTTTAATTAGATATTTTCTTCATTTACATTTCAAATGCTATCCCAAAAGACACCTATACATTCCCCTGCCCTGTTCCCCTACCCACTCACCCCCACTTCTTGGCCCTGGTTTCCCCCTGTACTGGGGAATATAAAGTTTGCTGGACCAAAGGGCCTCTCTAATCAATGATGGCCGACTAGGCCATCTTCTGCTACATATGCAACTAGAGACACAAGGTCTGGGGGTACTGATTAGTTCATATTGTTGTTCTATCTATAGAGTTGCAGAGCCCTTCAGTTTCTGTGTACTTTCTCTAGCTCCTATATTGGGGGCCCTGTGTTCCATCCTGTAGATGACTGTGAGCATCCACTTCTGTATTTGCCAGGCACTTTCCAGTGCTTTTTCAAGCCTCACAGGAGACAGCTATATTAGGGTCCCTTCAACTAAATCGTGCTGGTGCATGCAATAGTGCCTGCGTTTGGTGGCTAATTATGGGATGGACCCCTGGGTGGGCAGTCTCTGGATGGTCCATCCATTCCTCTTAGCTCCAAACTTTGTCTCTGCAACTTCTTCCATGGATATTTTGTTCCCCATTCTAAGGAGGGACGAAGTATCCACACTTTGGTCTTCCTTCTTCTTGAGTTTCATGTGTTATGCAAATTATATCTTGAGTTTTCTAAGTTTCTGGGCTAATATCCACTTATCAGTGAGTGCAAATCAAGTGACTTCTTTTGTGATTGAGTTACCTCACTCAGGATGATATCTTTCAGATACATCCATTTCCCCAAGAATTTCATAAATTCATTGTTTTTAATAGCTGAGTAGTATTCCATTGGGTAAATATATTACATCTTCTGTATCCATTCCTTTGTTGAGGGACATCTGGGTTCTTTCCAGCTTCTGGCTATTATAAATAGGGCTGCTATGAACATAGTGGAGCATTTGTCCTTATTACTAGTTGGAACAAATTCTGGGTATATGCCCAGGAGAGGTACTGCTAGACCTACTGGTAGTACAATGTCTAGTTTTCTGAGGAACTTCCAGACTGATTTCCAGAGTGGTTGTACCAGCTTGCATTCCCACCAGCAATGAAGGAGTGTTCCTCTTTCTCCACATCCAAGTCAGCATCTGCTGTCACCTGAATTTTTGATTTTAGCCCTTCTGACTGGTGTGAGGTGTAATCTCAGGGTTGTTTTGATTTGCATTTCCCTGATGATTAAGGATGTTGAACATTTTTTTCAAGTGCTCCTCGGCCCTTCAGTATTCCTCAGTTGAGAATTCTTTGTTTAGCTCTGTACCCCATTTTTAATTGGGTTATTTGAATTTCTGGAGTTCAGCTTCTTGAGCTCTTTGTATATATTGGATATTAGTCCCCTATCAGATTTAGGATTGGTAAAAATCCTTTCCCATTATGTTGGTGGCCTTTTTGTCCTATTGATAGTATCTTTTGCTCTAGAGAAGCATTGCAATTTTATGAGGTCCCATTTGTTGATTCTTGATCTTGCAGCACAGGCCGTTACTGTTCTGTTTAGGAATTTTTTCCCTGTGCCTATATCTTCAAGGGTTTTCCCCACTTTCTCCTCTATAAATTTCAGTGTCTCTGGTTTTATGTGGAGGCCTTTGATCCACTTAGACTTGAGCTTTGTAGAAAAAGATAAGAATGGATCAATTTTCATTCTTCTACACGATAAACGCCATTTGTAGCACCATTTGTTGAAAATGCTGTCTTTTTCCCACTGGATGGTTTTAGCTCCCTTGTCAAATATCAAGTGACCTTAGGTGTGTGGGTTTATTTCTGGGTCTTCAATTCTATTCCATTGGTCTACCTGTCTGTCACTGTACCAGTACCATGCAGGTTTTTTTTTTTTTTTTTTTTTTTTTTTTTTTTTTTTTTTTTTTTTTTTTTTTTTTTTTCACAATTGCTCTGTAATACAGCTTAATGTCAGGCATGGTGATTCCCCCAGAGGTTCTTTTATTGTTGAGAATAGTTTTTGCTATCCTAGGTTTTTTATTATTCCAGGTGAATTTGCAAATTGCCCTTTTTATCTCAGTGAAGAATTGAGTTGGAATTTTGATGGGGATTGCATTGAATCTGTAGATTGTTTTCGGCAGGATAGCCATTTTGACTATATTAATCCTGCCAATCCATGAGCATGGGAGATCTTTCCATCTTCTGAGATCTTCAATTTCTTTCTTCTGAGTCTTGAAGTTCTTGTCATACAGATCTTTCACTTCCTTTGTTAGAGTCACACCAAGTTTTTTATATTATTTGTGACTATTGTGAAGGGTGTTGTTTCTCTAATTTCTTTTTCAGCTCGTTTATCCTTTGTGTAGAGAAAGGCCACTGATTTGTTTGAGTTAATTTTTTTATCCAGCTAATGTACTGAATCTATTTATCAGGTTTAGGAGTTCTCTGGGGGAATTTTTAGGGTCATTTATATATACTAAGATATCATCTGCAAACAATGATATTTCGACTTCTGCCTTTCCTATTTGTATCCCCTTGATCTCCTTTTGTTTTCTAACTGCTCTGACTAGGACTTCAAGTAAAATATTGAATAGGTAAGAAGTAAGTGGGCAGCCTTGTCTACTCCCTGATTTTAGTGGGATTGTTTCCAGCTTCTCTCCATTTACTTTGATGTTGACTACAGGTTTGCTTTATATTGCTTTTATTATGTTTAGGTATGGGCCTTGAATTCCTGATCTTTCCATGACTCTTATCTTGAAGGGATGATGGATTTTGTCAAATGCTTTCTCAGCATCTGAGGAGATGATCATGTGATTTTTGTCTTTGAGTTTGTTTATATAGTGGATTATGTTGATGTATTTCCTTATATTAAATCATCCCTGCATCCCTGGGATGAAGCCTACTTGGTCATGATGGATGATCGTTTTGATGTGTTCTTGGATTCGGTTGGCGAGAATTTTGTTGAGTATTTTTGCGTCGATATTCATAAGGGAAATTGGTCTGAAGTTCTCTTTCTTTTGAATTGGATAGAGTACCTTGTGTTTCTATTTTGTGGAATAGTTTGAGTAGAGTTGGAATTAGATCTACTTTGTAGGTCTGATAGAACTCTGCAGTAAAATCATCTGGTCCTGGGCTTTTTTTTGGTTGGGAGACTATTAAAGACTGCTTCTATTTCTTTAGGGCATACGGGATTGTTAATATTGTTAATCTGATCCTGATTTAACTTTGGTACCTGGTATCTGTCTAGGAAGTTGTCTATTTCATCCAGGTTTTCCAGTTTTGTTGAGTATAGCCTTTTGTAGTAGGATCTGATGAGGTTTTGGATTTCCTTAGGACCTGTTCTTATGTTTCCTTTTTCATTTCTGATTTTGTTTATTAGGATACTGTCCCTGTGCCCTCTAGTTAGTCTGGCTAAGGGTGTATCTATCTTGTTGATTTTCTCAAAGAACCAGCTCCTGGTTTGGTTGATTCTTTGAATAGTTCCTTTTATTTCCTCTTGGTTGATTTCAGCCCTAAGTTTGATTATTTCCTGCTGTCTACTCCTCTTGGGTGAATTTGCTTCCTTTAGGTCTAGAGCTTCTAGGTGTGCTGTCAGACTGCTAGTGTATGCTCTCTCTATTTTCTTTTTGGAGGCACTCAGGGCTATGAGTTTTCCTCTTAGGACAGCTCTCATTGTGTCCCATAAGTTTGGGTATGTTGTGGCTTCATTTTCATTAAACTCTAGAAAGTCTTTCTTTCTTTCTTTCTTTCTTTCTTTCTTTCTTTCTTTCTTTCTTTCTTTCTTTCTTTCTTTCTTTCTTTCTTTCTTTCTTTCTTTCCCAAGGTATCATTGAGTAGAGTGTTGTTCAATTTCCACGTGAATGTTCACTTTCAAATATTTGTGCTGTTATTGAAGATCAGCCTTAGTCTGTGGTGATGTGATTGGATGCATGGGATAATTTCAATATTTTTGTATCTGTTGAGGTCTGTTTTGTGACTGATTATATGGTCAGTTAGGGAGGAGGTATCATGAGGTGCTGAAAAGAAAGTATATCCTTTTCTTTTAGGATAAAATGTTCTAAAGGTATCTGTTAAATCCATTTGTTTCATAATTTCTGTTAGTGTCCATGTATCTCTGTTTAGTTTCTCTTTCCAGGATATGTCCATTGGTGAGAGTGGATTGTTGAAGTCTCCCACTATTATTGTTTGAGGTACAATGTGTGCTTTGACCTTTATGAAAGTTTCTTTAATGAACTTGGCTGCCCTTGCATTTGGGGCACAGATATTCAGAATTGAGAGTTCATGTAGTAAGATTTTACCTTTGATGAGTATGAAGTGCCCCTGCTTGTCTTTTTTGATAATTTTGGGTTGAAAGTCAATTTTATTTTATATTACAATGGCTACTCCAGGTTGTTTCTTTGGACCACTTGCTTGAAAAATTGTTTTCCAGCTTTTCACTCTGAGGTAGTGTCTGTCTTCTTCCTTGAGGTGGGTTTCTTGTAAGAAGCAAAATGTTGGGTCCTGTTTGTGTGACCAGTCTATTAGTCTATGTCTTTTTATTGGGGAATTGAGTCCATTGATATTAAGAGAAATCAAAGATAAGTAATTGTTGCTTGCTGATATTTTTGTTGTTAAATTTGGGATTCTGATCTTGAGGCTGTCTTCCTTTAGGTTTGTTGAAGGATTACTTTCTTGCTTTTTCTAGGGTGTAGTTTTAGTCCTTCTGTTGGTGTTTTCCTGTTAGTATCCTTTGAAGGGCTGGATTCATGGCAAGGTATTGTGTGAATTTGGTTTTTTTCATGGAATACTTTGGTTTCTCCATCTATGGTAATTGAGAGTTTTGCTGGGTATAGCAGCCTGAGCTGGTATTTGTGTTCTCTTAGTGTCTGTATAACATCTGTCCAGAAACTTCAGGCTTTCACAGTCTTTTGTGAGAAATCTGGTGTAATTCTAATATGCCTGCCTTTATATGTTACTTGACCTTTTACCCTTACTACATTTAATATTATGTCTTTATTTAGTGCATTTGTTGTTCTGATTATTATGTGTCGGGAGGAATTTCTTTTCTGGTCTAGTCTATTTGGAGTTTTGTAGGCTTCTTGTATCTTCATGGGCATCTCTCTCTCTTTAGGTTTTCTAATATAATTTTCTTCTATAATTTTGTTGAAGATATTTGCTGTCCATTTAAGTTGAAAATCTTCATTCTCATCTACTCCTATTATCTGTAGGTTTGGTCTTCTCATTGTGTCCTGGATTATCTGGATGTTTTGAGTTAGGATCTTTTTGCATATTGCATTTTCTTTGATTATTGTGCCCATGTTCTCTATGGAATCTTCTGCACCTGAGATTCTCTCTTCCATCTCTTGTATTCTGTTGCTGATGCTCACATATATGGTTTCTGGTTTCTTTCCTAGGGTTTCTATCTCAAGGTTTGTCTCACTTTGGGTTTTCTTTATTTTTTCTACCCCCCTTTTTATATCCTAGATTGTGTTTTTCAATTCCATCACATGTTCTGTTGTGTTTTCCTGTAATTATTTAAGGGATTTTTGTGTTTCCTCTTTAAAGGCTTCTACTTGTTTAGGAGTATTCTCCTGTGATTCCTTGAGTAATTTGTGTTTCCTCTTTAAGGGCTTCTACCTGTTTAGCAATGTTCTCCTGTATTTCTTTCAGTGAGTTATTAATGCCCTTCTTAAAATCTTCTACCACCACCATGAGATATGATTTTAAATCCGTGTCTTGCTTTTCAGGTGTGTTGGGGTATCCAGGACTCGTTGTAGTGAGGGAACTGGGTTCTGATGATGCCCAGTGTTCTTGGTTTCTGTTAGTAAGATTCTTCTGTTTGCCTATCACTGTCTGGAAATTTCTGATGTTAATGTTCCAGCTGTCTCTGGTTGGAGCTTGATCCTCCTGTGATTCTTTTAGCCTCTGTCAGCACTCTTGGGAGTCCAACTCTCACCTGAATTCTAGTGGTCAGAGCACTCTCTCCAGGCAAGCTCTCCTCCTACAGGGCAGGTGTCCAGCAGTCTGGAGCTCTGATCTACCTCCTATGTTCTTGGGTCAGAACCCTCCCTGAAGGCTGACTCTCCTCTGGCAAGGAATGTGCCCAGGGGTCTGGGTCTCAGCTCCTCCTCCTGGCTGAGGATGAAGGCCAGATGGGACCCTGACCAAGAAGCTCTGTTGCTCTATTGTTCACATGCTCTCAGGTGGTCAGGAGATCCTGGGTGTGCTAGGGATCCTGTGGAGTGGAGAGTCCTCTGGTGCCCTAGACACCCTTGGCCAGGTTCATGCAGAAGATGGTGGGGCTTGCCCAGACCTGAATGGATCCCAGCCTCTGGTCAGGTGGGGTTCCTTTGTTCCTGTTCCTGCTGGCACAAGACCCTCTGCAATTCTTTGGAGCTGATGTTGCTTTCCACTCACCAGTAATACCTAGGTGATCCCGAGGCCCTGTGGCGTGGAAGAGTACTCTGGAGCCCTTAAGGGCCTCTGCTGGGCTCAGAAGGACGATCAATTTTTATATTCTTGAGAAGAACTATTTTATATTTTTCCTGCATAGTGATTTTTGACCAACAGCTAATTTTATTTGTTAACTTATAAAATAAAACAGATAAAATGAATACTCTGAGCCAGATCCTCTAAGCAAGACATTATATCTCAGAGGAAGACATTTACAACACTAAGACTATCTACAAAATTTAGATTCATTCTTGTGTAAAATTTTGCTGTTAGTCATCCACTCAAACAAATTAGAATTTGCTGAATTTCTGCAAGGTTTAAAAACACATGTATCTACATGTTTTAGAGATCCTTGGTAATATTGTTCTGCATATGATTCTAGGGAAAGAGTTTTTCAAATTTCATATGGTCTGGAATAATAAATCACCCTTGTACAGTTCTTTTTGTTTCTCCTCACTTTCTATTTTCTTATTAGCTCTTTGAGAATTTTGTTCATTTTCACCCCTTGTCTAACTCTGTCCTGAGCCACCTCTATTCCTATACACCCAACTTTATTTCCCTCTCTCTCTTTCTTTCTAAAATGCTTAGAATCCACTTGTGCTTCCCATGTATTCTTGGATGTGTCGACTTCCACTGGGGCATGGTCTTTCTGACAGGGTGTACACTCTTAGAGAAAACCACTTCTTCTCCCATGTTAATTGCCAATAGCCGCTCAGCTCAGTGTGGGATTTATTACCTACCTCCTCTCTCCACACTAGAATGTGGTCTGGCATGAACTCTCACAGATATTGTGCCTACTACCACAGACATTTTGAGTTCATATGTGCAAATGCACTGCTATTTCTGTCAGTGTTTCCTTATGCTCACCCATAAAGAAACACTCTGGCTCTTATAAGCTTTCTACCCTCTGTTCTACAATGATCCGGGGATTGGGAAGATGGAGTGTAGTATTGATACTAGATTTAGGGCTAAGAGTTCAGAAGTTTCTTATCTTTTTTCCTCAACCAGTTGGAGGTCTCTGTCTTAATCACCATCTTTTGAAAATAGAATCTTCTCTGGTAAGGTTGGAGAAATGCTCTCATCTATGAGTGTAAGTGAAGCTGCCAGGAGTTGATCTAAATCTATGTCCATTTATCACAATAATAGTTGCAGGTTTTCTTTAACCCATATCCTATCTAAACACAGGTACTTGTTGTCCCTGAAATTGGTGCCAGATATAGGTTTCATCTTGTGGAAGAGTCCTTAATCCAATCGGAAAGTGTTCGGTGGCTTCTCTGATGATCACTTCACTGTTGTATTAGTAGGTATACCTTGCCAGGTCAGTCATTATTTTAGATCTCAGAGTTCACAGCACGATAAGATCATGTTTATTTTTCAAAGGGCTGGAAGTTGCTCTCTTCACAAAGGATGATGCTTCTAAGCGTTTCCTTGATTTCTCCACGTTCTCTGATGTTTTATCAGTAATAGTTTATCTTTGTTAAGTTGCGGAGGCTAACTAATTGCATTTGAATTATTATCATTATCAATATTATTTTATAGAATATCACCACATTCATAGTCTATGAATATGTACTTTATGTTGGCAACAAATCTTGTACATGGGAAATTGGACTGTAAATCAATGTAATCAATTTTACCTGCTTGCTTTCTAAAGAAACATGTATGTCAATAAAGCACATGAGAATAATTCTTTTTTCTTCCTTTCAGTCACGTTTTTTCATTTTCTTAATTTTTTTTTGTTCTTTTTGTTGTTGTTGTTTTTTGAGACAGAGTTTCTCTGTATAGCCCTGGCTGTCTTGGAACTCACTCTGTAGACCTGGCTGGCCTCAAACTCAGAAATCCACCTGCCTCTGCCTTCCGAGTTTTTCTTAATTTTTATGCACTTGATTGGATCAGGTAACGGGTCATTGCTATTTTAAATTGCTCTTTCCTGGTTATTGTGATTTCGAGTAGCTTTTGATTTCATAAACAGCGTTCTTTGTTTTCTAATTCCTTATGAAGACCTTTTGTTTGTTTTTCATCTGAATTAATTGTCCTGGTATTTAAAATATTTGTTAAAATATCAGTATATCACTGATATACAAATTTTTATTGTTATTTAATTAATATCCTCCTGGACAAAGTAATAGACTGTCTCTATTTGTATAGGAATGATTCATTAAATAAGGCTAGTTTTCCCCTACATTGCAAATGAAATTGTACTATGCCAAAAATTCAATTTTGAATGTGATATGATTAATAAATTAGATTTTGATTTATTTCATTGTTTCTGATTTTGAAGATACTCAGTAGCCCCATTCAATAGTTCTATGACAAGCAGTTGAATCCCACCATTATTATATAATAAAGTCTACCATATAATAGGACCTCCTTCTGGTTTATTTTCTGTGCTCTAAGTATTTGTCTTTTCCTATGTAAAATCCTAGTAATGTGACAGGGATGACTGCTAGCTTACAAGCTCTGCTAAGACAGTTTCTCCAGATCCTAGTCCATTGGTGCTGTTCAATTTCACACATTGTTGGTTATTCTCTGCTTCCTGTATTAGAGTTAATATCTAGAGTATTTTATTTTACTCAAACTAAAAAGCACACACACACAAACACAAAATTTTAAAATATTCTCATTGAGATTGTATTAT
The DNA here is from genome assembly GCA_902729485.2 of Mus minutoides. Lineage (NCBI taxonomy): Eukaryota > Metazoa > Chordata > Mammalia > Rodentia > Muridae > Mus > Mus minutoides. The sequence goes on along the minus strand of LR751071.1, from coordinate 25,828 downwards.
ATTTATGCTCTTTTTCGGGAGCAGGGCAAGGCACAAAGAAGATATTCATCTGTATGTGTGCAGCCATAAAACCTGAGTGCTCGACCACATTTTCGGGGCCAGATAGAGAAAAGTATTTATACCAGGCATTATTTCATACAGAATCTCATCATTCACACTTTACATTTCCATTGCCATTAAGGGATGAGTTGAATATCTCAAAATGTTACCATCTTTCTGTATCTACAAATGAGAACTTAATTTATGTCACTTTATTATAAATGTGTCAAATATTTTTTCCTACTTAATTTGAATTGCAAGAGGTTTGTCTGTTTTAGATGCCTTTTATTACATAGTTATAATTTATTTTAAACATTTAATGTTATTATAAACTCATGTGTTTGTCTGTATATGAGTATATACCACACCCACCAAACGCAGACACTATTGCATATGCCTGCAAGATTTTGCTGACATGTCTCTGATATTGCTGTCTCTTGTGAGGCTATGCCAGTGCCTGGCAAATACAGAAGTGGATGCTCACATTCATCTATTGGATAGAACACAGGGTCCCCAGTGGAGGAGCTAGAGAAAGTACCCAAGGAGCTGAAGGGGTCTGTAACCCTATAGGTGGAACAACAATATGAACTAACCAGTAACCCCTGAGCTCTTGTCTCTAGCTGCATATGTAGCAGAAGAAGGCCTAGTAGGCCATCATTGGGAGGAGAGGACTTTGGTCTTGCAAAGATTATATGCCCCAGCACAGGTGAATGCCAGGGCCAGGAAGAGGGAGTGGATGGGTTGGGGATCAGGGTAGGGGGAGGGTATAGGGGACTTTTGGGATAGCATTTAAAATGTAAATGAGGAAAATATGTAATAAAAATTGTTTAAAATAGGGGCAGCTGAGGCCATTGGATCTGTTCGTTGTTATAAGTGTATGAGGAAGAAAATACAGAAGCAAAAAGACTTTTAAAAAGAGGAAACTTTACTGTTGCCAACCCTCCAGAGAAAGATATATTTTACATGTTAATAGTCGACCTTATTGAGCAAGACTGAAGGGTGGAGAATTAGGAAGAAAGAGTGGTTGTTAAGCTGGACTGCTCATCTGTCAAAAGAAAGGACTCAGGAAGATACAACAGAGTTTTCAGCTGTCATTTATCTATCTTAATTACCTAATGTGTATTGTTGGTTTATTATTTCTTCTGGCATGTTTAAGTAAATGATCACTTCTCATTCTATCCAACAATTACTTCATTAGACGGTAAAGTGAAAAAAAAAGAAAAAGAAAACATTGTATTTGGAACTTGTGTTCTACAAGTCTTTACTTACTATAATTCAAGGTTTGGTCCTCAAAATCTGGACAAATTTGTTAATATACTTATGAAAAGCTAACTTTTCCTTTTCCAAAATTATTCACATTGAGTCTCCCTTTTCCTTTCATGCCAATAAATTAACTAACCCCAGTGGCAGATTCAGATCCTGACTTCTGCTCCTTGCCTCTGACAAGAAATCTTTAAACATACATTTATTCCCTTTCTTTAACCTCAGTTAGAATTTCTAGGCTTTGCTGCAGTTTTAGATTTCTCTTATAGTAGCTCACCGCATCCCAATCTGCATTTAGATTCTTATTGAACACAGAGCAGGCTATCCACCACTCCCAGAGGTTTTTATCACATATCTCTTAGCCCACTCTCTCCTCTCTTGAGGTCTCTACATTTTTTTTCCCTTCAGACTTTCTTAGCCTATGCCCTCTGTTTATGTAACGGGTGGTGCCTGCCTGGAAGTTTAGCTTGCCAGTGATACTTGTTTCTATTTTGTCCCAGTGTCTGTAGCAACATCACTGGCTCTAGCATTCCTACAGATACTCTTTGCCTCAGTTACTCTGTCTTCTCTCTCCTGGTGTCAAAGTAAGAACTTGGATACAAATACATTCCCCCTTTGTTCTTTTTCACTAGATAATTTTATTTTCTTCTTTTAATTTGGGAATTATTACTATAGTGGTTTATTATATTTTATTTCCTCTGATTTACTTTTAATTTAATTCCTTCAAAATTTTACAAAGCATGGCATAAATTAAACTTATGTCTTGTTGTCCTCAGAAAGTTGAACATGCATATACGAATGCATTGAGGACCCACACACAGCATATAAATTTTCTTAAATATGCCACTTCAGTTTTAATTTTGTTTGTACTTATTATACTTGGTAAACACCCTATTTTACTGGATATACATTTACCCAACCATTTTTTTTTTCTGACCACAGGAGACATTAGGGTTTGTAATGCTGTTTGTTAATATTACATGTAAACAACCTGAAAAGTGAGGGAAGAGTTAGATCCCTGTCTGAGGGCCAGTGGAATATCAGCATTCAGGGCTTCTCTTGGGAAATGTGTCCCTATCCTATACTCTTTGTTGTTGTATTTCTCAGGCTCACAGGCTGAAGAAACTGCAAGCCTAACCCAGCCTGTTCTGTACCACATACCCCTTAATGGTCCATCAGGAGAAGGAAAATACACAGAGCAGATCTTCCCTCAGATACTCATAACTAGAATGCTGATAAGTAACTGAGATATCTTAAGTTCAATACTGATAAGTTTATGATCATGTATAAAAGCATCTTTTCACAAGTATAAAAGATAAAAATGTTACTATAACACATTTCTCACATTCATACTGTGCATCAGTAACACATTCCAAATCCTGAATGTACCTTGTTCATGCATTTAATAACACACACTTGACATCCTGCTATCTTTAGCAACCAGGTATTATATGTGTCTTTAATATAAATTTCATACAGAGACACACATAAATACACACATACATTTATATTCTTACATTTCAAGAAAAAAATCAACAAAATCAAAGAAAAGATGTGGCTTTTTAAACAATTCTTCTTAAAAATTGTATTGTGTGTGTGTGTGTGTGTGTGTGTGTGTGTGTGCACAAGTATTCAAGAATCCACAGACATATAAAGAAAACATCAGATCCCTGGAGTAGGAATTGTAGGAGGCTGTGAATGTTCAATGTAGATATTCTAAACCAAATTCAAGTCTGCTAGAAGGGCTGCAAGCATGCTTAATTGCCGAGTCATCTCTTTAGCCCCAGTTAAAACAATTCATTTAAATATTCTAATCCACTTCTCCATTTCTTCTACCTTTATTCTAATTGTTCCTAGATTCTACTCAGAAACATCATAGTGCTCTTTTCTAAGTCATGGCTGCTAGTCCCTGTTCTCTAGGTCTGCATTGAGAGACTATAACAAGTAGAGTGAAGGGATGGAAGAATGTGCTGCCCAGTGAGGCAGGGAAAGACTTTAAGTTGTGTATAAGACTAGTTCTGAACCACCAACCAAAGAGTACACATGGAGGGACACATGGCTCCAGTTACATATGTAGCAGAGGATGGCCTTGCTGGACATCAATAGGAGGAGAGGTCCTTGGTCTTGTGAAGGCTTGATGTCCCAGTGTAGGGGAATGCCAGGACCAGGAAGTAGGAGTAGGTGGGTTGATAATCAAGGGGGAGGGTGATGGGATAGGGGGTTTTCAGAGAGGAAACTAGGAAAGGGGCTAACATTTGAAATGTAAATAAAGAAAATATCTTAAAAAAAAAAAAGACTAGTGCTGAGAAATCGGCTTTTATTGTTGAAGAAATGACACCATTAAAGAGAAATCTCCTGCTCTACATTGGGCACTAGAAGTGGACAATATCTCACCCATAAAGAACTCATTTGTAAAAACATTAACATTCATTTGAAAGGAGAAAATCTAACTGATAATGTCACTAAGGTGCTTGAACACAACCAGAGAAAGGAGTGTTCCAGAGGATCAGGTGTTTAAAGCTCACAGACACTGTCCTCCTTGATATTCCAGAGGGTCAGCCACCATCCTGAGCAGGTGACAAAACTCAGCATCATCATCCACTCAATACAGACTTTACCTTCCTGATAGAAGCACAAGGAGGGGGTGGGGTTGGGGGGGTCAGGCTCATTAAAGCTTTAGCCAAGGTCCCCAAACGCATTGTGTCCAAATGATGCTAGTGAAAGTGTGATTCTCTGAAAGAGCACAGCAGGCCAATGTGTGAAGCTGAGAATTTGAAGCATAAGTTGTCAGGAGACCTCCACGGTGCTGGAGAGGCTCGAAGGAGACAGCATCCACTAACAAAATTTGGACACATGCAGTGGAACTGGCTCAGGGAAGGCTATGCATGCTTTAGGTATCAGAGCTAGAGAGGAGTACAGAAAATTCAATAAGGATCCTCAGATGGTAGATTTAGGGTTGCCAGATTTGGTAACCAGATTTGCCAAATGATGATTGGTCTTGTTTTGATATTGTCTTTTTAGGTAAGCTCTCATCTCTCTCATTTAAAATGGGAATATTTACTCTGTGCCATTGAGTGTAGTAGAAATGAGACTGTGCACCTACATTTTTGAACCATGCTAGAGCTGTTAAAAAGTATAGGGACCTCTGAAGTTGGGCTGACTGACTGAATGCATTCTGCAGCATGTAATGACTATGAACGTGTGGAGACAAGAGGAAGGAAGCTGTGGCTTATGTAATGTATTTAGGAGTTGACAAGTTGACTTGTCATGGTTGATGTTGTCCACCTGACAGGATCCAGAATGTCATCTTATTCAATGTATATATTAACAATAAATAAATATTTAAGATAAAATATTTAATATCACACGCTTTAATCTGCTGTTATAAACACTCGCCAATTTTGCCTAAAGGGGTAGGTGATCAATTGCAGATATGTGTAATGTTTGAATTGATAGTAGTTTGCAAATCATCATGAAAAATGATGAAATGATGAGGTTAAACATTCTTCCTTCATAAATGCCTTTTAAACACTATTAAATATATGGAAAAATGTACTTATATTTTATAATGTTTGAATAAATGGATATGTTTTAGATATGACATTTCATTCAATTTCACACTTTTTGTTTCTATTTATCAGGTGACTATTCTCATCTAATACCAATTATTCTTCATAACTATTCCTTCCTTCTTCCTATCATTCAATCAACTTCAATTAAAACAGCACATAATCTATCCCAGTCATTTCCTTTTTGATTAGAAAAAGAAGGAAGCAAAGGAAAAGAAAGGTATTAACTTTGTCCTTGTGAAATTTGCATTCTTTTGAAATGTACAAACAGTAAATAATAAATCATAGAAATATTTTGTGAACACTTTTGAATATGATAAATGGAAGTACAAAAGTGTAGCACAAAATGATACTAAGTGAGGTAAACAAGCGGAACATTCCTCCCAAAGGAAAGGGTGCCTAAAGTCAATTCCACAGAGGCTGTTTGTGAAGAATTTCAGGTAAAGGAAGTGGATGCAGAGGCCTTGGAAGGGGCAGCCGCTGTGTGGATTCTCTTAAATGAAATAAAAGCATCATCAGTAAGTGATATGTAAGCAAAGGTGAAGGAATAGGAGTAAAGCTTCTAGAACGTTCCCAAAGCAAAGGTTTGTGGGATAGAGCAGTGCTGAGCCTTCAACATGATTCAAGCAGGCTTTGACATAAACATAAATTTGACTTTCTTTTTTTCTTTTTTGCAAGAGTAAATCTGTTTGTTTGTTTGTTTGTTTGTTTGTTTGTTTTTGTTTTTCGAGACAGGGTTTCTCTGCATAGCCCTGACTATCCTGGAACTCACTTTGTATACCAGGCTGGCATTGAACTCAGAAATTTTATTCATTTACATTTCAAATGCTATCCGGAAAGCTCCCTATATCCTCCCCCTGCCCTGCTCCTCAACCCACCCACTTCGACTTCCTGGTCCCAGCATTCCCCTGTACTGGTTCATATGATCTTTTCAAAACCAAGGGTTCTCCTCCCATTGATGGCTGCCTAGGCCATCCTCTGCTACATAGGCATTGACTTTCTATAACAGGTACAACTATGATACTGAAGATGAATTGAAAGGGAAAACAACAAATTTGGGATGGCCAAGGAAATGCTTTGCAGTGGTCTGAGTGTATAGGTGTACACCAGTGGAAAGTGATATTATTTAGAAGGATAGAAAATGATATTACAGATGCAATAGTATCATAAAGTAAATTTCAAAGCCCTTCGAGAAAATATTGTATTCATTGTGCACAGATGGCATCATAAATAATGAACCATCAGATCAGTGACACCTTGCTGTTTAACTGTATGAAATGGCCCAGGTTGATTTGGCATTTTGCAGTGGAGATTGTGAATTACTAGGACTGTATGATAGAAATCCAAGTTCTGATAGTTATGAGGCCATAAGCTACTACACATAGATGGAACTGTCTAAGCCATCAAAGAAGCTCTCAGAAACTGATCTTCCTGTATTGTTCTTTCTCGGTCATGGTATTTGAAGACATGACTAAACTGGTAAATAGGTTTTCATTGTTGTTATGCTTCAGTTTGTAATTACCAAGTATAGTGATTACCGTCTGAATTCCATTTACCATGCATTTTTCCTCCAGTATCTTAATATCCAGATTATGAGATCTCTGAATACTCAGGTACCTAGATACACCCAACATCAATATTAAACCAGGAACAATTGATGCAAAATAGTTGTTGCCATTGGAGATCTATTCCAGTGCCACACGGTGAAGCAGCAATAATGCTGAGTTGCCAGGAACACAAGACAATTGTATTGTGGTAATACAAGTTGTTTAATATGAATCACAGCTCTGGGTGCACTGGCTGCACATGTAGCTGTCCTGTCCTCCTAGGTTTATGGAAGGACTTAGGTGAGGCTCTCGTAAGTTACAGTATCATTTCCCAGGTTGGTTTCTAATCTTGCTATGGCCTTAGTGATTTTGTAAAACTCACTTTGCACATTTCTTGATTTACTTTTTGTTAAGTCTATTACGTAGGTAGAAAGGAAGGCATTTAAACCAGTCAGATTTTTCTATCAACTGCTTTTATGAAATCACTTATTAATTAGTGATATCAATAGGAGGCAGCTACAAGTCCACTTCCTTGTCCCACTGGCCCCTAGGCCTAGCTGCTAAGCTATTTTTTTTTTTCTCCTGCCTTTGGATGAAATTTCAGACACATTTCACAGTTTCTCAGTTCCCTGTAGTCAGTCACAAGAACAATCCCATTTCTGTAATTAAAATGTCCACTTCAATAATTAGCAAAGAAGACCTGTGAACTTTGCAATTTATGTGTTCCCCATTCAGCAGAGCTGAGAACTAGTTGAGGCTTGATATACTGAGAGTCTAAGGGGAAAGAGAACGCACAAGCATTTATTAGGGTTTTATTCTTCCTCCCTATTTTTTTCTTTGACACTTTCTTTCTACACTTACTACTCACAGGGCACAATCTTGTTGGGACTATATAGATGAGTGAACTGTGAAGGAAAAGGGCAAAGGGAACTCCATCCTTTGTAGAAAAAGAAGCCAACATTGATTTGTATACCTAAGGATAACATTGGAGGAGCTGGAGAGATGCTTAGCAGCACAGTTTATAACAATTATTACTCTTGCTGAGGATCCGGGTTCAGTTCCCAGGACCCACATAGCAGCTCACAACTATCTACAACTCCAGTTCCAGGGAATGTGACACTCCCTTCTGGACTCTGTGAACACTGCATGCATAGGGCACACCTAAAAACATGAGATAACACACTCACACACATAAAATAACATTAAAAAATTTAAAATAACATATTCACTAAAAATCAAATAATTCCATTTTGTCTTGTGTTTTGATTTCTTCAATTTTTATAAGCAGCTATATTTACTACTTTGAAATTTAATTTATTCACAGCCAACACATATACAGTACTTTGCTAGTACAAAAATATGTTTCTGGATATGTAGTTTTTCTATTTTCTCAAAGGAAATACACCTTATATTTCTCTCCTTTTAACAAAACTGAGATCTTTTACAGATAACACAGGTACTGACGTGCTCTGTTGTAGGTAGGGTATCCTCAGTTACTAGTGGACATACTAATGACATGTTGTACTCATAGATCAGAACATTACTCAGACCTCATCAGAGGTGCTTCTTTTGAAGTACATGGTTATTTATTTATTTATTTATTTATTTATTTATTTATTTATTGGTTTTTGGTTTTTGGTTTTTGGTTTTTTGAGACAGGGTTTCTCTGTATAGCCCTGGCTGTTCTGGAACTCACTCTGTAGACCAGGCTGGCCTCAAACTCAGAAATCTGCCTGCCTCTGCCTCCCAAGTGCTGGGATTAAAGGTGTGTGCCACCACACCTGGCTAAAGTACATGGTAATTATCACAGAGATCCACAACTGGACAATTTGCAGAGTGAGAGATTCTGGAGCATTTAGCCCAAAACATTTTTATCAAACCCTTCTACCCCATCTCTGGGATCTAAGTAGAAGATGAAGCAGAAACACTGTAAGAGCCAGAGGAGATGGATGACTTCAGGGAAAGAAAATCTTCCAAAACAGCAGGAATGGTGCACAGATGAGCTCAGAGTGACTGTGCGCATATAAACATACACAAGACCTGAAAAGGTTCAAAGCCTGCAAATCTCTAGCATGGAAAAGGGGAAGTAAACACGAATCCCTCCCCTAATCAAGAAGATGTTTCAACTGATACCAAAAAGAAACATATCAAACGACTTTTTATATAGTTTATTAAAACCAAAATATCTTTATTCTGGTTGTTAAACAAATTACCAATAATTATTAGAGTCTAGATTTACTAAAGGAAATTCAATAAGTATAAAGTAAATGTAACTAAGCAAAACCACACAAAACTGAAAAAAAAATAAGTTATAGTGTAAAAGAAATGCCTCTCTTTATATTTTCTACATGTAGTCCAATCAGGACCAAGGATGGGTTAATAAAAACTAATGTGATCACATAATAATACAGTTCATTTTGAATCACATGGGACTTAAGTGCTACTAACTTTCAGAACACTCAAATGTAGATGTAAATTGCTTGCCCAAAATACTACTAACAGACAAAACCTTGACAATGATATAAACAGGACAGCATGACATATTTCATATATTATATGTATTATACATGATGTAATGGTGTCAAGAACCATAAGAGACCAATTTCATGAAGATATGTAATTTTCTCAAATGGCTCCCAGCCAATGACAACATTAAAACTGTATATTGAGCAGATACCAGAGCATCTGAGCTCACTAGAGTAGCAGAAGGAGTGTCTATCAAGTTGTCACCGTAGTACTGAATAATCACAGCTAATTTTGTGACATTATGATCTAGTACTGCAACATTATTTTTGTTTACATGTCTCCTGACTGAAAAGCTCTGTAAAGTATGTGTTAATGGGCATTCTTTTGCAATTCTTACACTTTTATGATTAAAATGCTTGTTTCATGGTTGAATGTGAAACAGTAAAATGTCACCTATAAGTGTTTGACATACCAAATTTCTGTTAATTTTACTAATATTTCTAGACTATCCACTCACTTTCGAACTCTTATGATGTTCCTACCAAAGATAAATACATAAAAACATTCTGCCCCAGTGATCCTGTCTTATGACAATTAGAGTGAAGTCATAGGCTTCATTGGTGATTGTTGGCATCTTATATTTGACTTACAGTAACATTCTGTGTTTAAGTATGTGATAGCAGTTTGGTTCTTTGAGTACTCACTAACTCATCAGTACATTAGAAGTGAGAGAAAAGGATACCAGTAAGAAGATGTCTTCCTTGAAAAGAATAACAATGGGAGACTGATAGTAAGGAAATCACAAATCAGGAGGCTAAATTATTTGCTAAAATTTATAAGACCCCACAGTGTTCTAGTCACTTTACATGTATTGTACTATCCATCTAATTTATAAAATGTGTTGTGAATTACCCACTATCATTGTCATTTACAGTTTTAAAAGTCTCTCTCTCTGTCTCTGTCTGTCTGTCTGTCTGTCTGTCTGTCTGTCTGTCTGTCTCTCTTTCTGTGTGTGTTTTGATAGTCAATAGGTTCCATGATATTTATATAGATGTTAGAGAACAATTCTTGGGAGAAGCTTCTCTCCTTCCAACGAGGTAGAGTCAGATTAGCAGCAAGCACCTTTACCTGTGGCATCACCTCACTTACCCCATCTCATTACTATTTCAAAGGCAAAAAAATTACATCAGTCATTATTCAGAGATGTTGAAGAACTTGATGAAGAGGTGACACCAAAGATTCAAGAAATATCGTATAAACTCAAAGTTATCTTTTGACAATTCATAAATTGAATGATATAGTTATTTGCTTCTTGGAGAAATATTCACAAATACTTATATATGTATAAGTATTCATATATTTAATTATAAGTTTGCAAATGGTTTAAGACAAAATTATAATATTAAAATAGAAAATAGATAAAACATTCTATACATTATCAGCATTCCATCTGAGTACATTTCTATAGAGAAGTTTCTAAACTAATTTTAGTTTTGTATATTTGTATTCTTCCAAGGCTGTACTTAAGGAAGTATCTAAGGTATCTAAGGATGACATACACAGTTTAGAAAGGTAACAGTATAAATATTTTTGATTATGTATAAATACATTTGTAAAATGTGTTGCAAAATGTGTCTTGATAAAAAGTATTTCACCTCCATAATTTATGTTCCAGGCATGGAGCTACAGAAAGAAACTTAAAAGAAAACAAGAACCTTTCCATCTTCAAAAAAATAGAAATTCAGTACAGTTTAAAAAAATAAAAGAGGCAAAAAATAACATTTTGTGTGACCATGACATGGAAACTAGTGGAGACTTTTGTATTAGCGGTATCAGATTCATATATGTTTTACCTAAATTTACACAGGGACTGAACAATAAGCAGTTATGGTTTTGACAGAAGAGATGGAGAAAATGATAACTCTTCTGGGTTTAGGAAAGTGAAAAGTCACTACTTAGTTCTGAACACAGGGAACAATACAAAGATTGGAAATATTAGCAAATGCTGTGTACTCAGGGAATAGCAAGACATCTACAATAAGCAGAGGAACAGATATGACTATTTGTCTAAGAAGCCACGAACCAGATACTTGTTAGAGAACACATCTGACCAGCTGAACAAGAGCTTGGTTGACAAAGAGCTTTTGTAGAGGTGACATTTATTCACATTGTATTAATGTTTATCTCTCTATATTCTATTGTTAATTGCTGATCTGGCAGCGAGATAAATGTTTGCAGAATATTTGGAATTGTGCTCTCAATAGCCCATCTCAGTTTTCTATATGTGAGTTTTCCTTCATCACCTGCCCAAATGACTCTCTGAGATTATCTTGTTAAACAGCAATGTCAAGGCTGGNTTTTTTTTTTTTTTTTTTTTTTTTTTTGAATAAAGGCTGGAGGCTAGTAGCTGGGCAGAAAGTCCTCTAAGGAGAAAGGGACTCTGGGAAGAAGTCTGGGAAGAAGAAAAAGGGCTTTTCACCAGGAGATGTGAAAGGAGACACTTGTGACTACAGAACTAGAAGGCATATCTAGACACGTGTGAGGACCAGGCTAGATGGTTAGGTAAACTTAGATGAGCTACTTGGGGATCTGCTCAGCCAAGGCCTAAGCTTTAAAATATTAAAAGGTCTCCATGTCATTATTTTTGATTAGTGGTCACACAGGTCATTCAACAAATTTTAGTTGAAAAATTTCCAGATTTGGCCTTTGGTTATCATACAGATATAACAAATAAATCATAAGGAGTATCCTTATGGCAAAATAATGTTACAAAATTAGAACACTATGACTAAAAATTATGAGACAACCAAATAAACTGAAGCCATAAATTTGAATATCTAAATTTAACTCATTACTTCCTTTCAGAGTCTCTTTTGATAAGGATATCATTTTATAATAACGTTATATTTGAATTTACCCTCATAATTCTATATTCTATAGTTCAAAGTCATCGAAGCTAAAAATCCTTATTTTGTCTTTGTAACATTTTATTTGTGTCTCTTATTTTATTAAAATGTTAGACCCAGCAGTGGTGGCACATGCCTTTAATCCTAGCACTTGGGAGACAGAGGCAAATGTATTTCTGAGTTCAAGACCAGCCTGGTCTAAAGAGTGAGTTCCAAGACAGCCAGGGATACACAGAGAAACCATGTCTCAAAAAACCAAAATAAGGGAGCTCCTGAGTGCTCACCACTCTGCAGGATCTCAGGATCACATCAGGATCACGGGACCCCTAGCACACCCAGGACCTCCTGATCACCTGAGAGCACAGGAGCTATAGAAGCAACAGAGCTTCTTGGTCAGGGTCCCATCTGGCCTTCATCCTCAGCCAGGAGGCAGAGCTGAGACCCAGACCCCTGGGCACATTCCTTACCAGAGGAGAATTGGCCTTAAGGAAGGGTTCTGACCCCAGAACTCAGGAGGTGGATCAGAGCTCCAGACTGCTGGATACCTGCTCTGCAAGAGAAGAGCTTGCCTGCAGAGAGTGCTCTGAACACTGGAACTCAGGTGAGAGTTGGACTCCCAGGAGTGCTGACAGAGGCTAACAGAATCACAGGAGTATCAAGTTTAACCAAGCAAATGGTCTGAAGAAAAAAGCTGGCGTAGCCATTCTAATATCGAATGAAATTGACTTCCAACCCAAAGTTATCAAAAAAGACAAGGAGGGGGTACTTCATATTCATCAAAGGTAAAATCTACCAAGATGAACTTTCAATTATAAATATCTATGCTTCAAATGCAGGGGCAGCCACATTCATTAAAGAAACTTTAGTAAAGCTCAAAGCACACATTTCACTTCACACAATAATAGTGGGAGACTTCATCACCCCACTCTCACCAATAGACAGATCCTGGAAACAGAAACTAAACAGAGACACAAGGACGCTAACAGAAGTTATGAAACACATGGATTTAATAGATATCTACTGAACATTTTATCCTATAACAAAAGGATATACCTTCTTCTCAACACCTCATGGTACCTCCTCCAAAATTGACGATATAATTGGTAACAAAACAGGCCTCAACAGATACAAAATATTGAAATTATCTCATGCATTCTATCAGATCACCACAGACTAAGGCTGATCTTTAATAACAGATTTTAAGAAGAACATTAATAACTCACTTAAAGAAATACAGGGGAACAGTGCTAAATAGGTAGAAGCCCTTAAAGAGGAAGTACAAAAATCCATCAAACAGGAGAATACTACTGAACAAGGAGTCTGCTGTGCTTGTAGGGTTACTTGGAGTATTCTCCCAATTTTGTAGTAATACTGTGTTATTTATAGCTCTCTGACATAGTTTCATGTGGTAAGTTCTCAGGAACTCAATTTAATTATTATTTATTGATATATCATTTTCTTTGAAAGCTTCTACTGGCTCAATCTATTATTAAAACTTTAACCCCCCCCCCCCCAAATAAACTTAAAATATTGAAATATCCCATTTTATTCTACCCTAACCAAAAATTGTATTTTAAAATAATTTAACCCCGTCACCTACTTTTTTGACAGATGGAGAAAATTCCTTTATTAGTTTATCCATATAATTTGTTTTGTTATAATGAATAGCTCAATTTCTTAATTAACTTTTCTTTACTCCTTCAGTATCTCTCACTTTGATCTTACTCAGACATAAATATATTCAAAGAATATCAACTTGTGGTTTTTATAACTTGTATTCTCCCTCATGTCCACATTTCACTTCAGAGAGCATTCAAATGTTTTTTAAATTAGTGTTTAAGTTTCTTTCCTGTTAAACTTGTGAATATTAATTATTTTCTCTTTTAATTTCTCTTTTTAGTCTAATACTCTTTTGAAAAATCCCTTCTTACTTGTATCATTTAAATGATTATTCATCATAGAATAATGGAGGTTAAGTACAAGTTGGAAGTACTAAATTCCAACCCAATTTTTTGATAAATAATTACATCATTGAAAAGCAATTATATTCTATTTTTTATTTTATTTCTATTTGAATTAAGTTGAAACCAAATGAATTTGAACTTGCTATCGCAACCCCAAATTTTCTGCATTTAGATTTGTATGAACTAATCAGACAGTCACTTTCTGCCCAAAGCTCATCCAAATTGTTCCACAGGTCTTACCTTCTGATAAAGCCAGTGCTTTCTATATTGCAATTCTGACATTCCAACCTACCCCAAAATAGTATTTACATATTTTAATGAGGATTGTAAGATGTTTCAACACTCGTTTTGTCATGCTGAAATGACATTATGTAGAGTAGGAATGACTACAGAAAATGTAATAGTAATAATATAGCATGCATTTTTGGGGAAGCTAGGAACCACATAAATACATGTTTCACAAACAAGCAAGCAAGCAAGCAAGCAAGCTAGCAAACATACAAACAAACAAACAAACAAACAAACAAAAATCTAGAGACTGTAGTGATGGCTCAATGGCTAAAAATACTGGATTTTCTTCCAGGGACTGGCTTGAGTGCAAATACCCATTTGTTGGCTAACAAGCTTCTGTAGCTCCCATTCCAGGGGACTTGATATCCTTCATTTCTGGCTTCTGTATATTTTCCATAAGCAAGCATGCTGTGCATAGATATACATGGCAGTCAAAACACCCATAATGCTTAAAATAACAAAATTATTTAAAACTACGAAATCTCCAAAATAATTGTAAGATAAAATTGTAATTGCACTTGCCTGTGAAGCAAAATCACTTTTACAGCATGTGTCAATGTCAGAACTCAAATTAGATTTCATTACATCAAAATGTAGGAGGTCACACCCATGCACTCTCCTGTCTGTGTCTCACAGGCTATTTCTAGAACCCTCCATATTCTTTGCATCCTCAGAAGTAGTGAGTAAAATTTCAACCTGGATAGAAATTCCATAATAAGCCATCTTCTATAATTCCTTTTCTTGACAGAGAGTTTCTTAGATCACCTTTTTATATAGACCCAGAGCAGAAAAGAATGCATACTTATTAAACACACACACACACACACACACACACACATATATATTGTATATTATAAATGCATATACATGTATATGTGCAAATCTGGGCCAGGTATAATTTTTATGTTTTAAATTGTTTAGTATTGAAAACTTATCCTAATTTTGTGCTGTATGTCTTCTTGATTTGTATTCTTCTGGTTCAATATTCTTTGATGAACATGTATTTGTAGTTAATGCTTCCTTCAAAGCTAGACAAATAGTCTTTATCCATGCACAATTGCTTTGCAGATAATAGTAAGGAAAACAATTAACCAGCTGCAAATTAGATGGCTATTGGGGCTTATTAGAACCATATTTGGTTATGTAGTTCATTAAAAATCAACCCACACTATAAAAAATTTATAAATTAAAACTTGTATAAATTTGTAACTATTCTAAACAACCATGTGGCTGAGATGCATTGTGTTTAAGTTCACTGTATATTCTTAGGCTCTCTTCCTCTCAATTTCTATCTTAATTTTCTATATGTTTCTCCCTTTTTCCCTTCATCTCTCCCTTCCTACTTCCAAAGATATTGCATTCTTATATACACCAATCACAAAAATTTCACTTTCACAGTTAAAAATATATTTTTGAAGACTCTGGTATGTTATTCTTT
The DNA here is from genome assembly GCA_902729485.2 of Mus minutoides. Lineage (NCBI taxonomy): Eukaryota > Metazoa > Chordata > Mammalia > Rodentia > Muridae > Mus > Mus minutoides. The sequence continues at coordinate 10,345 of LR751071.1, read as the reverse complement.
GTTTAATCTTCAGTACCAACAACACAGTTTATTGAAAGTTTAATATTTTATATAATAAGTTATTGAGATTAGGTACTAAAATGCATAAGTCACATATATTGTTAAAAAGAACAGATATTATGTTTAATGATTAACTTAGAATATTCATATTCAGAAATTTTGCTTCTAAAGTATGAGAACAATATGTATGAATTTTAAATTTTTTCAAAGTAAAAGCAAAACTATAGCAATCAAATAAAAAGGACAAAAGCACTAAGAAGAAATAAAGACAATCTTATAAAATAGGCTTATTTTATTCCTAAATTTCAAAGCAGTAAAAATACAGACATCACATAGACTGAGTAGACTACATTAAGGCACATATATGTATATATTTCTGAAATTGATTTTAAAAAGGACATAAATTTGAAACAGAAGCAAATAAGAATATAGGGAGTCTTTGGAGGGAAGAAACAAATAGAAATGTTTTTGTAATTATATTATAATCTTAAAAATGAAACTAATATAATTTCTTCTAACAATGAGTGATGTTTCAGGAAGGCAACAAAGATGTATCCACTATGTTATGTTCTTTGCATGTACTGACTTTATTTTAAATCACAGCATCTCTATGACATAAGTATAATTTTCACTTTGAAGACCATGAAATACAATAGAAACATTAAGAAATTTACCTATGATTTTACAATCTTAAACTTCAGGTATTCAGAAAATAAATAAATAATGGCCAAATTATTCAAACTTTTCAAACTGAAATCTGCCAAACTAAAAGGGCTCTGTACATTAAAAGAGATAGTCACTAGAGTAAGAGGCAGCTTAGAGTATAGAGAAAAATTTTGAGCAGCTAAAAATATGGCAAAAAATTTATATAGAAAACGAGTAACCTAGCCCTTATAATTGCCACCTTAATATACTATGATATCAGCTCAGCAATACATTATCTGACCAATGACCACAGAGAAGATCTGTACATACAGAAGAAATCAGACTGTGGGAGTAGGGGGCAGTTTATAATAATGAGAAATAGGTGACAATTCAATGAACATTTCTAGAACACTTTTCTTCTGAAGGGAATGCAAAATTAGATGAAGTGGAAAGATGTGGTCAGTTAGAAGCTCTGCGCTTAACTGTAGGATAGGCTTAAGTCTGGTAATAGGCAAAATCACACATCAAGACAATGTAACTGCAGTGAACGAGCCATAAGAGAACCTACGAAGCAGAAACTTCTGTTGAAGCACAGCATAATTAATTTGATCACATGATCAATGGTTAGGAAGAATGAGAGCTCACATCTAGTTTAATTGATTCTATAGCCAGATTATGATAGCAAGCTCTCTCTCTCTCTCTCTCTCTCTCTCTCTCTCTCTCTCTCTCTCATCACATATTAATCCCAGTTAATATAAATATTTCTAACATGAACATTAAATGAGGCTGGGGTATCTGTACTTGGATGTTGTCTCCCCATGTGCACCTGTGCCATTTTCTTATTATACCATATTTTATACTTATTAAAACTTCATGTGAATATAACTTAATCCAAAGAATTTGCTTCATATGAATATAACTTTATCCAAATAATATGTTCTTTTATGGTTTTGAATTGTTGCATAGAGTTGTAATCATAGTAATGACAAAAGAAAGTATTAAATAAGAGAACAAAGTAATACTGCAAGACTAGTGAACAAGGTAACCTGAGAACTTAAAACGTGACAAGATTATTGTTGTGACCAGGTTATAATACTAAACAAAAACGATGGTTTTTAATTCTCAATCTTTCTACCATAAATGTACGGAATGATAGAATGCACATTTAAACTAGTTATAGCTGATATAATTTTCCTAATTGTGGGAGCTTCCCCCATCTCAGGTCTCTGGGATTTCCTAAAGATTATCCCCAACACCCTACCACCAGCAGCTGCAGATTTCCATTCATTCTCCTGACCCTTTGGGTCTCTCTCCTGTCTCTCTAATTATCCAATTCTATCCCCCTCATTCCCCTCCCCTCTCCCACACTTCCCTCCCTTCCTCTGCCTCCTATGACTATTTTGTTCCCCCTTCTAAGTGATATTGAAGCACCCGCACTTGTGCCTTCATTCTTGTTTAACTTCTTTGGGTCTGTGAGGTGTTCTTGGTTATTTTTCTTGTTGTTGAAAATGATTTCTGTTTGTTTTATGTTCAGAAAAGTTTTATTTTTCATATGGGTCTCACTGTTCTTTGGAATATGCACATGATAAGTTGAAGGCATTGTTAAAGTAAAATGACTGTGATTTTTGCAGTCAGGTACAGGACATAAATGAGGGGATATAGAAATTAAATGTATATCAATTTTGATATTGCACAGACAATGAATGAAATCTTTCCAGAAATATATAAAATTATTAAGTTCTACTTGGCTCAGAATGGTCCCCATTTTATGATACTTCTGCCTTCATCTAAGGGAGTCATCAGTCTTTTCTACAGTGTGTGTGTGTGTGTGTGTGTGTGCGTGTGTGTGTGTGTGTGTTGGTACATGTATGTATAAGTGCAGGTGTATGTTCACATATGTGGATATCCATATAGAAACCAAAGGCCAACCTAAAAATTAAATAAAAAATAAATCTGGAAGTATACAGTGCTTATTGTACAGAACTTTCTAAAGCTGACTCATTTTTGTGTTTCTAGTGCGAATTTAGGTATCTCATAAAAAATATATAAAGTGAAGAATGTCTTTGAGAGATAGTAACTATTTATGCTTCAATCAGAATCTGGCCTAGAACGGACATGCCCCATCGTCATGGAGCCCAGAAGCAAAGAGTCCTACGATGCTGCTGCATCTAATCGAATCATATGTAGTTGCTTAGCCTTCTGCTTCTCCTGAGCAGCAGACTGCACTGTTACACATTTATATGACTTGGATTTGTGAGCTACGCCTTTCTGTACTTTAAAAGGAGCTCTGTAACTTAGATTATATCCATGCTGGTTAGGACTCTGGGGGCTTAGAACACATTGAAGTACATAACTCTTCTGGGGCTAGGGAGTTGTCTGATGGTAACACACTTGCCTTGCAAGCAAGTGGATCTGAATTTGATCTTCAGAACCCAGGTAAAAAGTCTTGCATGATGACCTCACAGGCAATCCTGAGGCTGGGAAGGTAGAGACAGACAGATTCCTGGGGTGCAATGTCTAGCCAGGTTGGCTTACTGAATGAGATCCAGGTAAATGGCTACTGAGAGAACTTGTCTCAAACAAAAAACAAACAAACAAACAAACAAACCCATAAAGAAAAGGTAGATGTCATACCTCTTGAATGAAACCTTACATTGACCTTTGGGTATTCTGTTCTTTATGGATAATATACACTTATAGTGTGATGTGGAAATTTTGGGCTTTTGGGGGCCTCAGTTGTGTCATGTGATGCTTTCCTAGAAACTGTCCTATATGAGGATATTTTTGCTGATGCAGACACACGGGAGGATGTTTTGCTAAGAACAGACACATGATGTTTTTCTGGACATAGCCTGGAAAAGCATATGATATTTGGTGAGAGTGGATGCTTGAGAGAACATGATGTTTGAAAATGATGTAAATATGGCCTGGTGAACAACAGTGGATGATACTGAATGGTACTGGTAAGCCTTGCCATCTTCACTGGTCATCACTGGGCTTTGCTGAGTCTTGTCTTCACTGTTAACACTGCGTGGTATTGGTATCCCTTACCATTCCTTGTTGGTCATCATTTATTATCAGTTCATAAAGAGAAACAAACCAAAACACTTCTGGTGGTGTTGCAAGGGCTTCTTGCCCCTTCTGCCAACTCAGGCCAATTGGCTGATCCTTGTAGTTTCTCTGGCTTCAACAGTCTTTGCTGATTTGTGAATGGTATTTGCTAGCGGATTGAGCTGCTGCTGCTAATTCATGTGAACTGAACTGCTGATATCCTGACTATGCAGACTGGATTTTCTCCAAAGAAATATTTCTAAACAGGACCAGTTCCTCATTATTATTATTTCCACTACATCTGGTGGATGACGGGCTAAAAAGAACATTACAATATTTATGAACCCTTATTTAAAGTTGGTTTTGAAAAATCTAAGCCTACATAATGAGTACATACCCTGCATGTCCTTTTGGTCTGTGTTAGTTCACTCAATGTGAGTGAATATAGTAGAGTTCATGTCCTTGTGGTGTTAGAGTATCTTTTGGGTATATGGCCAGGAGTGGTATAGCTGAATCTTTAAGTTAAATATTTCCAATTTTTTGAGAAATGAGCCAGATTGTTTTCCAGAGTGGCTGTACAAGTTTGCATTGCCACCAGCAATGGAGGAATATTGCCCTTTCTCCACATCCTTGCCAGCCTGTGACATCACTTGAGTTTTTGACTATGTTCATAGTAGCTTTATTAATATTAGCTACAAACTGAAAACAAGCCAGGTCAACAACAGAGTCAACTAAACTTTACCACTGGGAGCTCTCAAAGACTGAGTCACCAACCAAAGAACATGTACAGGATGGATGGAGGAGGCTCCTCACACCTATGTAGCAGACATGCAGTTCACTTTCCATGTGGGCTTACCAAAAACTGGAACAAAGGCACTCCCTAAAGCTGTAGCCTGACTATGATAGCCATTGCCCAACAGGTCTTCCCTGTCTGACCTCAGGGCAGGTTTATTGTTTATATGATGGAGAGTGAGCGAGAGTGAGCAGGAGACAGAAACAGAGACATCAGGGCGAATCCATAGTGAACATGCTAGACTGAGCTGGGTCATATGAGGAACAGAGAGGGAAGAAGAGAGGAGATGCTGACCAAGAGAAGCATCCTGGGCCAAGAGATGATGGACATAGCCAAACTGGCAAAGATATATAGGGGACAAAGGAGCTGTGGGGACAGAATCCTAGCTCAATACCTGGCTGGTGAGTTCAGGGTGGTGGGTGGGATATGCTAGCCAGGAGGACCATATCTTAGATATAGACTGAGGGATGCTGGGGAAACCTGGCTCTGCTTTGAAATGTCAATTAGCACCTCAGCTTTGGGGGCAGCAGTGAGGCCTAACACATGTGAAATAGTGAAGGACACATGGAGCCAGATGCTCTCTTTTGACTGAAGACATTAAAAAGCAAAAACTACTATCTCTGCTCTATCCAGTCCCTCACACTTGCACAGTGCTGCTTGTCATATCCTATAGCATACTTAATTAAAACTAGCAACTTTTCCCAGGATGTGATTGTTATGTTTCTCAACTCAAGAGAAAGCCGTTTAGTTTGCCCTATTGTATTGTAGCTCAGTTTTCCTGAAAAAAAAATAGTACCTAAATAAAAAGCATGTTTTCTTTTTGACAATTGCATTTCATTTTTATTTATTAATTTTTATTAAATGTATATATTTTAAATACAATTATATTGTGATTAGTTTACGTTCCCTCAGCTCTTCCCAGATCCTGCCCACCTCCCCACTCATCCAAATTCACACCCTTTACCCATCCTTAGAATACAGACAGGCATCTAAAAATAAGAACAACAATAAACTAAAATAAGGTGAAAGCAAATAAAGAAATATTTTAAAAACAGAAAAATAAAAAGCATAAAATACACACACAGATGCTGAGACACATATATTCATACACAGAGAAAACTTATTTAAAAAAAAATCAGAAACCATGATTTGTAAGCAAAAGATTTATAAGAGATTAAAAAAAAAAAGCCTAGACAAAGGACTGTGAGACAAAACCTTCCAAATATGCCATTAGGTTTGTTTTGTGTTGGCTGTCTACTTGTAGGTAAGGGTGCCTGTGCTTAAGTGTGATTCTCCTTTGGAGAAAACTAGTTTTTCTTTGTAATTGGAAGATGAGGCAGAAAGATTTTAAGAGCCAGTAGGGATTGGATACACACACACACACACACACACACACACACACACACACACACCCCAAACATCTGGTCTCAGAGAGACTATAGCAATATGTATAGGACTTACCAATATGTACCAGGTCTATGCCAGATGGTGTCCCAGCACTGAGATGGGAAGTAAATAGTAACCCAGAAGCTATCAACAACTAATCAGTGCTTTTATTATTATTATTATTATTATTATTATTATTATTATTATTATTATTTTGTGAAATAATAGCTTTTGGAGTCATTAAATAAGAGGCTTTTCCTTTTGAAAGTTTTTCCTTAGCCTAATACTGTAAATGTAACTCTTATTCACCTGACATAATTGGCATCTCAGGTGCTTACTGCTGAATAAGCTCACCCTTTGTAGCTCTTTCTGAACTCTGATTGGCTAGTTCTACTCTGTGTTCTGGCATAAATTCCTCCCTGAGCTGACTGATTCAAACTGACTACTCTCAGCTTCTCACTAAATTGCTCTATTTGGCCTCAAACGAACTCTAGCAATTTGTTCTAATCTTTAGGTTCCTCCATATTCCCTCTCTCTTTCTGTCTTCACCTGTACCCTGTCTCTGTCAAACAGTTCTCACCTCCCACTCATAACTTTAAAACATGGCTGCTTCACTTTGGGGGGGAGGGGATTAAAGGTTTGTAATAAAGGCATGTCTGTATTCTAGAAAAGGGGATTAAAGTTGTGTGCCCTGCCTGCACTCCAGCAAGATTACGCAGACCTAGGTCTTTGGATATGATACATGAGCAAGTGCCAAGCACCAGAAGGGAGGAAGCAAAGAGACACCTTCTGGAAGGCACTTTAGGCATAGCTCTTCTACAGGAAGGCCTCCTCCATGGTGATCTTTAATGAAGCAGCTCTCTGAGATGTTCCTTGATTGTTCACCCTTGCATTGTTAAAGGTGGATGTGAGCACATGCACTTTATTTAGGGTGAACCAGAGATTATACACCTCTTGGGGAAAGGTTGTGAGAATATCCAGAAAAGGAAGGTCATTGGCTGAAGTTTAAGGCTATCTAGGTAACTCTTCAGCCTGGATTCCTTTCAGGAATCTCAGGTGCTAACTGGATAGGTTTTTATTCAGAGAAAGGAAGTCAAACTGTTAAACTTAACTGAGGCTACATGACAATCTGCAGGTAGGGGAATGTGGGGGAGGGTACTGAATTACTTAGGCAATGGTCAGAGAAGTAGAAGCCCTGCCATTGAAGACATTCATCTACATTGTGCAGGGCCCCAGAATGAAATCTGGACAGTGGTAGACTTTGATCTTAACAGGCAGGGCAACAGGTATATACATGTGAAAATTATTGACCAAGGAAAATGCAAAGAACCATATTTAATCACTGAAAGAAAACTTACGTTCAACTACAACTGACTTTCTTTTTCAAGTTAATAACATTTATGTTATACGTACACAAATTGGTTATATAATTAATTACTTAAAATATAACTCAAAATCTTTAAATTATATTTTATCTTCTTTTTGACCGTCGGACGTAGGGTATAGTTTGTATAATATACTGTCAGTGGGTTCCTATCCATTTTAATCCTCTATATGGTATGTAATAATTCCTTTAACAACTAAATAGCTCTGAGACTATTGTGAAATCTAAGTTGGATTTCATTATGAAAACAGGAGTAAGCAGAAGGCCTCACAATGCTTGGGAAAAGCTTTTGTGGAAAGTAACTGTTGAGGCCCAAGGAAGTACCAGGCAACTTAAACACTTCCACCTGCTCCTTCTCAGTCTTCATGTTGATACTATAGTATTATTGTGAGCTTCAGTCTTATTTCGAGCTCATTTTATTTTATCAGATCCAAGTGCTAATCCTAAAACTGTTCTTCCTCAAGAGGTCCCAGTGATCAATTAGATTAGATTGAATGACAATCCCCCTCCTCTGGGTCCCATAGTTACTGGGACTAGGTGCTATGGGGATAGTGGAGAGAGAAAGGAAAACAATAGAGGGAAAGAAAAGAACGGAAAAAAAAGAATTTACTAAAATGCTTGTCAAAAACTTTCTATTTCCTGTTAGTTAAATGTTATATATTTGTTCTAGAGATATATAATGACACTATTTTGAAAGTACTTTTTAGAAAAAGGATTTACTATCATTGCTAATCAACGACTTACCTTTCTGCGCTATCTGAAGTCTGAACTATCTTGGCCTATCATTAAGTCAGACCTTTGTCTCAAACCATTGAAAGGCATTATTGTTTAAATATTATTTCAGGTCATGATTAAGTCTATTACCAAAATGTAATCTTGCTATTCAGAAAAAAAATATATCAAAATAGAATTATAGCTATGGGATATATTTTAATATTTTTCTCTTTATCTCTTTTAAGATGCAGAATGCTGGCAAGTGACTGCTGACTTAATTATCTTAAATATATGATATTCAAGAATCATCTGGTGTTTATTTCACTGGATAAACAGCTAACTCTTGCATTCTGCTGAGCCTAATTATGATGGCTAGTTGCCAAATATACTCTATTTGAATTAATTGATATATTAAGAAAAGTGTCTTGTTACTACTATCTTCTATGAGTATAATATATTGAAAATAATTTTATAATACATAATGGATAATAAATGATATTCAGGGACCATTTGAATGAGGGTCCAAAAAATTACCCAGGAAAGTGACATTAATTCCATCCTGCTCTGATCTCTGGCTTTGCTTTCAATACTATTTGGATCCATTAAAGCTTTCTGATAGTCAGATATGTAAGTTAGTTTCTATACTTATAAGTGAGAACCAGTTTTCTACATCTTTCTGTTCGTTTTCTCAGTTATTTCTAGAATTCTCCTGGAAAGGGTGGGTTAGAATGCTAACTACTGCTTTCTTCAATTCCTGCTCTTTAGATTAGAACCAAATGTCTACTCACAACTTTCTAGTACATATTAGAGACAGAGATGAATAGGAGGGCCTTGCTTTTACGTTCAGAAATTTATCAAACAACTCAATAAATGCAGACTTTGTGCAGAGGGGTATGTTTGTGAAATGTCATCAGGAAATATATGTGGTTACATGGCTGCTCTATCTCAATGATAAGCTGATTCAATTCTTAATTTCAATATAACTAGTTATATTGAACACTAGTAGAAATACTAAGTATAGAAAGAGTTTTTATTAGAATGCCAGGTACCTTAATACTCTGCTGTTTCAATGTTTAGATGAGTTTATGTAATGTGGTAAGAAGCTTTATTAATTCTCAACATCAATTGTACCAGCTATTGTTCCTACTATGGAAGCCCCACCATCATTCTAGTTATAGTGGTAAAAGGAGGTAGCACTGGATTTTTGGAATTTATTCTGCCAAAGAGGGTTGAGTAGATTTCTATGTCCATTTAGATAGAAGGACAGAGTGTTGCTTGACACTTGGACAACACCTCCCTTTGAACATATAGTGCTATACTGGTGGTCAGGCCAGGAGAAAGTCCTTATCAGTAGAAGAGACTGTCAATCTTTTTCTGGAGGAGGCTTATTGTTAAGTTTACTAGGAACATATGTGTCTTAGTCAGGGTTTCATTGCTGTGAAAAGACACCATGACAATGGCAACTCTTATAAAGGACAACAATTGAGGCTTGTTTATAGATTCAGAGGTGCAGTCCATTATCATTATTGTGGGAAGCCTGGTGCTGGTGGAGCTGAGAGTTCTACCTCTTGTTCAGAAGGCAGGTAATAGAAGACAGGCCACAGTGACAGACTTTCTCTGACAAGGCCACACCTACTCACCAAGGCCACACCTCCTAATAATGGCATTCCCTGGACCAAGCATATCCAAACCACCACAATTGGTTCACTTCCATGATTCACATTTTTCAAATCTTTTTTTTTTTTTTTTTCCAATTTGTGTGTTTTGTTTATTGATACTGGCCTGAACCACCAACTTCCAAGTGCTGCAATTACAGGCATGGCTGTTATTTCTGGCTAATAAAGAGAGACATACCAGCTTCAATGAATAAATACACACATCCTGTAAGATAATAATTCTGCACAATGTTATATATAAAGTATTTTACAATGAACTCTAAACAAAATATTATGACGATCTGGGATGATTAGTTTGCTACATTTTTTGAAGATTTAGAAAAGCAATTATTTGTATCCTGCTCAGTAAGAAAAAAAATGTCTCTTCATCACTAGGTATATTGGTACTATCATTTATTTGTTCAAATTATAATTGCCAAAACTTTTAATATGTGTATGTATACATACTTTGAACTGCATATGCAGAAACCTCACTAACTCCATAGCTAAGGTATTTACTTTCACCAGTATGCTATATAAGGCATAAGTAGACAATCACTCTTTGGTTGGGATAGAATCTCTATGTGTGTTAGAGAGTTCTACACGTTGATTAACATCTGTGTTTTTCTTGCCTTGGTATTCACTTGCTATGTGCATATCACAGGTGGGTTCATTTTGTTTGAGTCTAAAAATGAAAGCTAAACTGGATCTGTGATG